>SJYV01011131.1:240803-404643 GCA_006410875.1 Neotragus pygmaeus | reverse complement strand
CATCGATTTTTTGGCACTCAGCTTTCTTCACAGTCCAACTCTCACATCCATACATGACCACTGGAAAAACCATAGCCTTGACTAGACGGACCTTTGTTGGCAAAGTAATGTCTCTGCTTTTGAATATGCTATCTAGGTTGGTCATAACTTTCTTTCCAAGGAGTAAGCGTCTTTTAATTTCATGGCTGCAGTCACCATCTGCAGTGATTTTGGAGTCCAAAAAAGGTTGCAAAAGAGTCGGATACGACTGGGTGACTAAAGAACAACAACAAACGTATATATCCACATACCACAGAAATATTAACAGCTTTATGGTAACTATCTGGGCTTCCCAAGTGGCACTAGTGGTAAAGAACCTGACTGCCAATACAGGTGACATAAAAGATGCGGGTTCGATCCCTGGGTCAGGAAGATCCTCTGAGGAGGACATGGCAACCCACTTCAGTAATCTTGCCTTGAGAATTCCATGGACAGAGAAGTCTGGTGGGCTACAGTCCAGAAGGTCACACAGAGTTGGATATGATTGAAGCAACAGCATGAACACATGGTAAGCAGCTAAACAGAGAACTGTGCAAGGCTATATATTTTAATGACAGTTCTGACAGTCTGCAGATAAAGTTTTGACAATCTAAAATGTGGATTCTAAACATGATATCTGTTTTCCCCTAAAGTGTTCAACTTTGATAACAAGGAGCTCCTCTTACCATTCCAGTGTATGGATAAGAATCCTCTGAGTCCAGGCCTCTAGCGTCCAAAACATACTGGAAGGCATCATCCGTGAAGCCACCGTTACAACCCTCATTGCCTTCAGGCTGAGAGCAGTCCACCAGGTTCTGCTCACTCAGTGAAACAAGTTTGCCAGTTTTTCGGAACATCTGTCCTTCAAGAGCACCCGTGGTACTAAACGCCCAACAAGAACCACACCTACCCTGAAAACAAAATTTAAAAGCATAATTTAAAAAACAAATAGCAAGACTTTGACAGTAGCCCATATATTTGGAAATGCTTTTAACACCTAGCGAATTGCATGTTGTACAGTGTATCATAGCAAGGATGGCAACTCCTATTTGGCTTTACTCTTGGAGAGAGATCTGCTGAATACCATCATACCTGATTCTTCACGGGAGTTACATAGCCTTTCTCTCTCCAATCCACAGATGGGGGAATCGAAGCAGAGAGAGTTTCATGGAACACTTTCCCCTTCTTGTTCTTCTGCCTTTGAAAGCCATTCATCACTTGCCTGAATTCTTCACTGGTCTTCAAGGAAAAGGAAATAGAACGTTGAAAAGCAAGAGGTTATTTTTCTAAAATGTTAAGGAGAGAAGGCACAAGACATTCCGGCCACACTCACCATGTCACCAAAGGCATTCATTGCCATGCTGAAGCTATGTTTCCCTTGGCTGTATTCCTGATTATGCAGCTCAATCATTTTCATATTATCATTCCACACCGCTTTTCTCCGTTCTTCTTCATTCTAGAGGCAAACAGGTAGCCTATATTCTTTTTTTCTATTTAAAACCAACTCACCAAGGGCTTCACCAGGTGGTGCTAAATGGTAAAGAACTCCTGTGCCAAGGCAGGAGATGCAAGAAACACAGACTCAATTCCTGCGTTGGGACGATCCCCTGAAGGAGGGTATGGCAACCCACTCCAATATTCTTGCCTGGAGAATCCCATGGACAGAGGAGCCTGGTCACAGAGTTGAAGACGACTGAAGCGACAGCACACACCGTCACCAAGTGGATTTGTATATAAAGAGGAAGAGGGACCATGGCCAGAGATGGCTCTATACTCCTGGGAGCTGTTCTCCAGCGCCCACATGACAGGGCAAATGCCCATAGTGTACTCAGTGACAAGTGCCATGAAGTTACTGCCCTGATAAGAGCCAGCCTCAAGAGACTACTATCTGCTATAAACTCCCAACAGCATGGACCATTCTCTGCAGGGTTTCAGATGGACAGTTTCAGATGTTACCAACCAAGTCATATGCTTTCCTGTGTACTGCCTTCCACAAGTTCCATTGTGTATTTAAACTGTGGTCAGATTTTGGAGCAGCTGAGGCTATTCCCAAGCAAAGGGCTGTCAGGAGGAGTGAAGGATTCATGTTCAAAAACCTAGGAAGGGAGAAGAAATGAGTATCTGATTAAACCAATCTTTCTAAAAGGCCATCTTTTCTTGAGCCATTATGGTGGACCAAAAACATTTATATTCCCAAGTAGGGGAAGTCTANGTATCTGATTAAACCAATCTTTCTAAAAGGCCATCTTTTCTTGAGCCATTATGGTGGACTAAAAACATTTATATTCCCAAGTATTTATAAAAGGACAGTAGGGGAAGTCTATGGATGTGGTTTCCGGGCGGGACAGGGTGAGGGTCTTCTGGGACTCAAACAGCGGCCCGGATGAGCCACCCTCCCGCGCTGCAGGCGGGCCCAGCCCAGGGGCGGGCCCAGCGAACTCCCTCCGCTGATAGGGTACGTAGACGCGGTGCCGACAAACGCTCTGCAGTCCAGCTAGCGGGGGTCATCCTGCCTTGTCAGACCGGCGGGTCCTGGAACCCCTCCCCAAGCCCTCAACCCCCAAGGATGCAGTCGCGCTGCCGGCCGGAGTGACCCCGCCGCGCCCTGTCCCAGCCCGTGGCGCTCACCTGTGGCGAGGGCTGCCTCACAGGCGCACCCGGCGGCTCCGGATCCCGAGTCGTCTGAAGTTGGGTTGTGGGCACCGAGACCTCCCATTTAAGGCTCCAGGACTGCGCTCGGCGGGCCCCGCCCCCCGCTAGCACGCCCCGCGATTGGCTGAGCCTCATATAGGCGGGGCCCCTGTGCTGGGACTCCCGGCGCGTGACAAGGCTGGTCCCAAATGGTCCACGTGCCAGCCTCAGCGGACCCCACGGCAGCGAGCTGGGGGGGCCACTGGGCAGAACTTAGGAGGGCGGCCGGCGCCTCCCNTTTTCTGTTTTTCGATTTATAGGTTTATTTGTTTTTTTTCCTTGGCTGCTCCCCTTGGCATGTGGGATCATAGTTCCCCAAGCAGGGATTGAACCAGGCTTTGGAAGTAAAGAGTCTTAAACACTAGACTATCGTTCAAGATAACTATTTTTTTAAGTATGTTTTCTCAACATTTTACAAATTCAACATGAACCAAGATATTCACTTCTAACTAATGACAGATCAGAAACATTAGAAAAGGCAAAGAATAATCAGAAAAGTTTATGATAAAGCCGACTTGAAATTTAGTCCATCTTGAACACTTAAATATATGCAACATTTGTGAAATAGGAATGATATAAAGTACCATACATTGGAAAAAAATTGTACATGGATATTCCAGAGAAAATTTCTTTAATTAGAAAATAAATTATATTGAATTATTAAAAAATTAAATGTGGAAATCTTTCAAAGGTCCCTTTTAATGCATTATAATATGACCTATTTTATTCAGTTGCAATGTGCATATACTTTATATAAAAAATTGCATATGCTCAAACATGCCTTTATTTTACAAACTGAAAGACTGCGCTGGGATTTTGCTTTTTTCCCCTTGCTTTCTCCTCCCTCTGTTTCTACTCCTCTTGCTTCTCAAGTGCTAATATCCTCATGGCACTTTCTAATGGAAGTCAAAAGTCTTTCACTGAGACACCACTGCTTAAACCTACCCCTTCCTCAAATACTTGAACCTTCAAAATGATCTCTGTCTTCCCCTGATCTTCACCACCCTTCAAAAATCCTAGTCCCTTTATATAGTTGTACTTAGGGCATCAGTATGAAATTAATTCAGTTAATCTACTTCCTAATAATAAATGACAGAATTTTAACCCTTCATTGGATGTTTGCATTTTTAAAGAGGACTTTTTACAATTATTTTTCAGAGACTATGTCACAATGAAGGACTAAATATCCAATCGAGACTACGGTTTAGGGAGTAGAGTTTCATTGTAGTGTGCTCTTTAAGCTACCAGCACTAGGTCCCTATCTCAGTAATGCTTCCCCCCTGGATATATTATTAAATTTGGCATTTAAACCCAGTAATCTTATTACTAATGGAAAAGGTCATTTATGCCTACCCCAATAAATTTGGAATGGTAACACAGAGCTTTACACAGCAGGTAAAATTTGGGGAGGGTTTTTGCTTCAAAGAACAGAGGCAGACATAAGGACATCATGATCAAATCTAGCCCCACAGCACAAATATCTCCCTGCAGTCCATTAAAATATATTTTCTATTTAGTGTACACTGTACTGAGTAGCTACTGCAGTCTGGAACATTTAGGTCATCTGGGAGCACTTGGTTTAGTTGGGACAAACAGTACCGTATATCTTGATAGCTCTTAGGGGCGTCTTTCTAATACAGTTGATTGTACTAATCAATGTTGGTTATGATGAGCCTGAGTCATCAAGAAATGGCAAATTACGCCCAACATGCTCTGTTTATTGAGGAATGCCCTTCTAAAAGAAAAATGGGAAAATTCTGTCTAAAGCAGAGAAAAGCCAGCCATGGGAATAATAAAGCAGAAAGCCACTTGCCTGTTTTGTTCCTCTCTAACTGAAGGAATACTTACAAGTTCTTTCAAGAGAGAATTTGATTTAGGACAAATCTCAGGTTAGTGTGAGATTTTTGCATATACACAGGTTAACATTTTCAAAGACAGGTCACAATCCACAGGTTTCTCAGCTTTTCAGAACGACCAGAAATCCCTGAATCACTTGTTAAAGGTTTTATTATCTCAGAAACCAGTTTTCCTTTTAATTTAACATTAATCCAATTAAAGGAGGGAACACAAAGAACTGGGGCACCAAGGCAAAGGATGAGAAAGTCCCATGCTCTCTGCCACTGTCCCACCTCATGTTGCTAACAGTGCATGGGTTTGTTGTTTTTCAGTCGCTAGTTCAGTTCAGTCGCTTAGTCGTGTATGACTCTTTGCGACCCCATGAATCACAGCATGCCAGGCCTCCCTGTTCATCACCATCTCCTTCAATTCACTCAGACACGTCCATCGAGTTTGTGATGCCATCCAGCCATCTCATCCTCGGTCGTCCCCTTCTCCTCCTGCCCCCAATCCCTCCCAGCATCACAGTCTTTTCCAGTGAGTCAACTCTTCGCATGAGGTGGCCAAAGTACTGGAGTTTCAACTTTAGCATCATTCCCTCCAAAGAAATCCCAGGGCTGATCTCCTTCAGAATGAACTGGTTGGATCTCCTTGCAGTCCAAGGGACTCTCAAGAGTCTTCTCCAACACCACAGTTCAAAAGCATCAATTTTTCGGCACTCAGCTTTCTTCACAGTCCAATTCTCACATCCATACATGACCACAGGAAAAACCATAGCCTTAACTAGATGGACCTTTGTTGGCAAAGTAATGTCTCTGCTTTTGAATATGTTATCTAGGTTGTTATCTTATCTTATACGTTATCTATCTAGTTATCATAACGTTTCTTCCAAGAAGGAGAAGACTCTGAGTAGGAAGAACCTTGGTGAGCGAGCATGTGGAGAGGCACTGTAAGGAAGACACGCTGGCAGGTGCCCTGAGTACAGCATGCCATCACAGTTTATTTCTTTGGTCAAGGGCAAAACTGAAAAGTCACCAGCACTTTATTAACTTCTGACCAGTTGTTCTTCTCTCTAGATTGTATATAATTTCATCTTGACACAAAAGGGGAGACTCGTATGTATTTTATGTCATAGTATAAATTTAGCCTACTTTCTCTTTTTTCATGCAGCGATTGAAAAGGCAGACTTCAATACAGCTAAGACGGTAAGAAGACAAAACCACACTGTCTTCTTAAAACTTAAATGCCAGTTTAAAAAAGTGTTTCTGTATAATTGTCTGATGGTTGATTTGGGGGAATTAGCATGATAAAACATTTTAATGACATTCCCATTAAAAGATACATTTGTAACTGTTGATTTAACTGGTTTTTATCAATCTTTCCAAGGAGTTTGGAATATGGAGCATATATATAACATTCTTATTTTTTTTTAATCTTGCAGTTACAAGGACAAATCAAGTCCAGCTTTATTTCTACTGAGAATTATCATACTCTCGGTTGTCTCAATCTTGTGGCTGGTGATTTAGCAAGTGAAATCCCTGTGATAATTGGGGTAATTCTTTTTTATATAAAATTTCAAATTTCTTTTTCTGAAATTTTTCTTCATTAAAACATAGTTTTGGTAAAATTGTGAGTTTGTAGTGTATAGCGGAAACAGGAAAATTAGAATATTTCATGAAATTAACTCATTAAGTTAACTAAGTTTCTACATTGGAAAAACTTTTGCATCTTTATTTTCACTAATCTCTACCTGACATTTAGCATGCCTTTCAGTTAGGGCTTCCCAGGTGGCTCAGATGGTAAAGAATCTACCTGTAATACAAGAGACCTGGAATCGATTCCTGGGTCCAGAAGATGTGCGCAAGAAGGGAATGACTTCTAGTATTCTTGCCTGGAGAATTCCATGGAGAGGAGCCTGATGGGCTATATAGTCCATGGGGTTGCAAAGAGTTGAGCGACTAACACTTTCACTTTTCACTTCAGCTGTGAGTGCAACAGCAGCGAAAAAAACATCTAATATATTCACGGAGTAGGCAAAACTTCTGTATTGTATTATATTATTACAGCATTTACAATATTTTTGCTTGCCAAATTTATATATTAAGCAGGCATTTTTCCCTATCTAGTGAGTGTGTCCTGTTCAGTATTTCATTGGGCTTCAAATATTTTTAAATGAATGTTTATGAATTTTTTTCAAATAGTAGTTATTTTAATAACAATACTTCATCAAGCACTGTATTTATCTCATAATTCTAGAGGAAGTCTTAAAGCTTATCTGGTGTCTCTTAAGTTGCCTGAACGTGCCTGCTCCTTATTAAATGCTCATGTGGTAGTAGTTTCACTGTTCTTTCCATTCTTTTCTCTTGAAAACTAAGAGAGGAACAGGATGATAACAGCTAGCTGAACTTGAATATATATAAATATATTTTGAAATTAGTCACCTGTACAACTTTGATGTTTCTACTTGGAAGAGAACTTGGGTCTAAAACCAAGTTTGTAATTGACATACTGTTTTCACTTCTGTAGGGAACGGGCAATTGTGCATTCTCAAAATGGGAGCCAGATTCTTCAAGGAACGGGATGACAGTTAAGAGTGTTATTGATTCAGAGATTATCAAAGGTAAAAATAAGTTAATGAAACTACTTTTGGTAATTGAAAGTGAGTTGTTATTTTCATGTCAATATGCTAAGTCTAGCATGTGGGCCATTTTAGCAAGTAACTCTTGCAAACAAGCCAGCTTATTAGTCTATGATTGTCTGCATATTTGACTTCTTGGAGTGTTGCAGTTATTACTCTTCATTTTGAGAGGTTTTTTGTTTTAGTAGTCATCCAGAAAAGTAGAGGGGAGGGAATAAATGGGAATGGAAACTTCTTGTTTAAGTGTACTTCTGCCTTTTTATAATTATGTTAGTTTATTGTCTTAAATATGGCAGTACGTAACCCAGAAATGTAGTCCTTACACACCTTGCTTTCTCTTTTGTAGGTGCAAAGAAGTTCCAGCTAATAGACAACCTACTTTTTGTTCTTGATACCGATGTATGTTTCTGATATGTCGCCTTAAGTATTTACTTGGTATTATATTTAATAGTGGAAATGTTAAACTTAACCAAGACAAGGACTTTATCTGGGGTGAATTACTGTCTTGTGTAATGTACTTTATTTCAGTTACATATCAAAAGATAGATTCCCAAATGTAAATTTTTAGTCATTAAAAGGATGTATCAGTGAAATGTCTCTTTTGCAGAACGTGTTGAGCTTATGGGATATTTACACCCTAACTCCCATATGGAACTGGCCTGTCCTTCATGTAGAAGAGTTTCTTCTCACCACAGAAGCAGAGTCACCTTCATCAGTCACCTGGTACACTATGACTCTCAAATTGATTTCCCTTCTGTTAGAACCAAGTTTCTTGCCTGGTTCTGATCAGTTCTTTGCTACCCCGTGGTCTATACAATCCATGGAATTATCCAGACCAGAATATGGGAGTGGGTAGCCTTCCCTTCTTCAGGGACTCTTCCCAACCCAGGGATCAAACCTAGGTCTCCCGCATTGCAGGCGGATTCTTTACCAGCTGAGCCACCAGGGATACACCATTATGTGTTACATTCCAAATAACTGTGAACAGACTGACAGGGTAAAGACCATTTCATTGTTAGCCATTAAGAACAAATAGGTTAGGCAAAAACCTCCAAGTGAATGTGTTAGAAAGAGTGTCAGTCTAGGGCATAAACATTGAGAAATCAAATTCATTATCTTCTGTGAATAAATTTTTATACAAGGATATCACTTTGACTTAGCTTATGTCTAGCAACTGGCTTATGTGATTCACTTAAACCTTCTTTTCTCTTTCAGGCAAGGGATTACAAATCTCAAATTAGTGGCTCTGACAACTACTACTAATAAGGTTTGGGAGAATTTATTTCACATTTGTCCATATTATGTGTTAGAAATAGCATTAATATAAAACTAGTTGTTAAGTAGTGCTTGAAATATATTAGCTCTTAGTTCACACAGGTACTTGACAGATCAGAAATAACCCTGCAGAGCTCTTTTTCCTCATCTGAAAAAAAAAATAGTATAAATTTCTGTTCCATACTTTAATTGAAGCATTTCCACAAGAAAATGCTTATTATAGTGATACTTCATAGTTCTGACACTGAGGAATTACATTTGCCTTAGTAACATTTGCCTTACATTTACATTTGTCTTCCAAATTACATTTGCCTTAGGTTCAAATTGTAAAATGGACTCCAGGTAGCGGATTTAAAAGATGATAGGATGTAATTTTATATGTAACCTTTAAATAATGCAGTAACAGTTTTGCTTATTTTTTCATTTAACTTTGTATCAAATGTTTTCATCTATGTCCTGGATTGTGAAGTGCTATCTTGTGCTTATAGGTTTATATTGACCTAAGAAATTCATTGCTGTCCTGTTTTTCTTAGATGAAAAACCTCGTGGTCTGTTCATTACCTGCGATGGAAATACTGTATTCTTTGGAAGTATCTAGTATTTCTTCTCTGGTGCAAACAGCAATTAGCACGGTAAGGTGATATGTATTTTTAACTACTTTATAGCAACAGAAACAATTAAGAATAACTGAGTTAAGAATGAGTGGAACCTAGTGGAATACCTGGATATATCTCAGGTTTATAACCATATTTATTGTTATCAGAGGTCCTGAGATGCATTTATTTGTAGGAGGTCAGTTTTCATTTAAAAAGACAAGAAAATTAATTGACTAAGACGTCAGTCAATTGCATATTCAATTTTCTTGTCTGTTCACAGGGAATATAAATGATCATTAATTTGGTAGAGGTTATCACTTTTTACTTATTTTTTAACTGTTATCCTAAAAAAATTTTTTTTACTATGTTTCATCTCTTTTTTATACACATGCCCTATATTTTTTCCAAATCATTTGGAAATTACTTGCAGACATCATAACCTCTCATCTGTAGTTTCAGCAGGTATCTCCTAAAGAGTCAAGCCATTCTTCTAAAAGATAGTCATCACACTCACAACATTTAACGTTAATGCAATATTATTGTGAAATATGCCATCCAAATTCAAATTTTACCAATAGTAGCAATTACTTGAGAACTTTTTTTTTTCCTGACCTAGGATTCAGTCAAGCATCACAAATTGAATTTTGTTGTTGTGGTCACATGGTGGTTTACTCTAATCTCTAAAACTTCCCTAGTCTTATTTTGGTCTTTTCTGACACATTTTCTTGAGTACTAGTAGAATGGTTGAATGTTCCTCCATTTGGATCTGTCAGCCTCGTCATGATTAGTTTTGTGCTAAGCTTTTCTGGCCAGGATCCTGCATACGTGATATTGTGTCCTGACTGGATCACGTTAAGGGGACTCAAGTTTACTCATCTTGTTATTGGTGCTGTTAAATCTGATCACTTGGTTAAAGCAGATCTACCAGATTTCTTCCTTGTAAAGGTATACGTTCCCTCTGGTAATTAGTAATTTCTGTGGTACTATTTTGAGACTATGGGAATATTTTTTTCCTCAACAGTTTTTCCCAGTAATTTTAGAATCCTTTGATGGATAATTTCTGCCTAAACCAGTTGTTACTGTAGTAACTATAAAGTGAATTTATTCCATTTCTCAATTTTAAACATGTTTTTGCTCTTGTAGGATACCATATACCTTCTGGAAGGAATTTGCAAAAATGATCCAAGGTAGGTCACATTTTATTTATCAGATGTATCATTAAATAACAGCACAGTTAAAATTTGTTTACTAATATTAAATGACAAATGTCAGTATTAAAACGTTTTTTTCAGTCTGTCTGAAGACTCGGTCTCCGTTTTAGCACTCAGATGTCTTACAGAAGCTTTACCAGAAAATAGGTAACTTCTCCTTTTCTTCTAAGCCTTACCTTAATGAAAGACTTGAATTCCCTGATTAATAAAAATTTTACTGAAATTTCTTTTCAATTTTTCAGATTGAGTCGGTTACTTCACAAACACAGATTTGCTGAAGCTGAGAGCTTTGCCATTCAGTTTGGACTAGATGTTGAGGTAATTATTCATATATTCATTCATGCATTGAAAGCATTTCTTGTTGTGCTAGAGGCTGAGGAGACAAACAGGTAAAACATGATTGAAACTTAGTGTGATCAGACCTGTAATTAAGATATGACGAAAATAGAGGAAGGGATTCAAAGGAGAAATTAAACTTTTAAGTAGGGTGGGAAGACTTCTGGAGGAGGTAATTTTATGTCATATCTTAAAGATATTCCTGATAGTCTTGGGAGAGGAAGGGAATTCTAAGTATTAGGACACATGAAGAAAGTGAGGGATGGGACTTTCCTGGCAAACCAGTGGTTGGGGCTTCACCAACCAAAACGAGTGGGGTTGCAGGTTTGATTCCTGGTCAGGGAGCTAGGATCCCTCATGCCTGGAGGCTGGAACACCAAAGCATAGAACAGAAACAACATTGTAACAAATCCAGTGAGAACTTAAAAATTCATCCCTTATTAAAAAGAAATTCACACAGATATTAAAAAGAAAGAAAGTGAGAGAGTCTTATGGTTTTCAGAAACTCCTAGTAATTAGTCAGGACTAGCATATAGATTCAACGTGCAAAGAAAGAAAAGGAGACGATGGAGAAGAAGGTCAGAGTCTGGAGGGCTTTGTATGTACTGCAGAGGATTTAGGTTTTGTTCTGCAGGTGATAGGGAGCTACTAAGAGTTTCCCTGTATAAAGAGGGGAAATTGATAGTGGGATTGAACCTGTATCTCAGTTGGAAGACTGAGCCAGTGCAACGAGGTAGAGACGTACAGGAGGGAAGGCCAAGAGAAGTGTGCAGAAGGTAGAAGCAGTGGGACTCGGTGAGCAAACAGGGTGATAACGTCGGGAACGGACTTGCAGGACTCTGCTCAGCACAGTAGTTGGAATGTGATGATATGACTTAAAATGAAGAGTGTTGTGGAAGAGTTAGAGACAACATATAAAGGGTTCTGCCTATGAACATTGCATGTGTGACTTCCCTAGTGGCTCAGTGGTAAAGAATCTGACTGCCAGTGCAGGAGATAGGGATTCCATCCCTGGTCTGGGAAGATCCCACATGCCAGCGAGCACCATGTGCCACAACTATGGAGCCTGTGCTCTGGAAGCAGGGAGCCGCAACTACTGAAGCCTTGTGTGCCCTAAGGCCCATACTCCCCGACAAGAGAAGCCACTACAATGAAAGGTCCATGCAGAGTAGCCCCCACTCACTGCAACTAGNCTTTCACTTTCATCAAGAGGCTTTTTAATTCCTCTTCATATTCTGCCATAAGCGTGGTGGTGTCATCTGCTTCTCTGAGGCTATTGATATTTCTCCTGGCAATCTTGATTCCAGCTTGTGCTTCCTCCAGCCCAGCGTTTCTCATGATGTGCTAAATTCGTGTTGCAGTGTGTGTCAGAGTTTCTCTTTTTTCTGAAGGTGACTAAAGTACACTTGGACAAATGTTTTGTTTCTCCAGGCATCCCCAGATGACTATATGGGTTATTTCCAGATTTGACTATGTTGAATGATGCTACTGTCAATGTTGTTGTACAAATGTTCATGTTTCTGTTTTCAGTTTTTTAGAGGATCTACCCAGAAGCTGTCTCTTATACACATCTAGATGTGTATAAGAGACAGCTTTTCCAGTGAGTCAACTCTTCGCATGAGGTGGCCAAAGTACTGGAGTTTCAGCTTTAGCATCATTCTTTCCAAAGAAATCCCAGGGCTTATCTCCTTNCCCAGAAGTGGACTTGCCGGATATGGTAATTCTATGTTCAATTTTTTTTCTCTGTTTTCTACTGTGTCTACATTATTTTACCAGCATCGCACAGGTTCCAATCTGATTGTGATTTGCAAATATTTTCTTAAATTCTGTGAGTTGCCTTTTCATAAAATCAGTACTATCTTATGGTGCACCAAAGTTTTAAATTTTGATGGAATCCAGTTTACCTATTTTTTCTTTGGTTGCATATTCTTTTGGTATCATATCAAAAAAATTATTGCTAAGCCCAGTATCATGAGGCTCTTTGCTTGTGTTTTCATCTAAAGTTTTGTAGTTTTAGTTCTTATGTTTGGGTCTTTATCCATTTTGTGTTAACTTTTGCATATGGTATAGTTAAGGGTCCAATTTCATTGTTTTGCATGTGGATATCTGACTTTCTTAGCATTGTTTGTTGAAGACTATCCTTTCCCTATTGAATGGTCCTGGACACCCCATACAATTTAGAAAAATCAATTCTTTTTAAGTTTTAACATCTTTGAGGAAATAGAAGCTTTCCTTTCTTAGACACAGCTAGAGGCCAAAGGTCTTAGGTGGTTATCAAGCATTGGAAATGACTGGAGGTTAAAATTTTTTAAAAATATACCATGGAGTTCAACAGCCATTCATTTGAGAAATCTAAATATATCATTTAATATATGGGTTTTACATTTGCCCTTGGGGCACAGAGTGGAAAAACCCTACCACCGGGTAACTGTTGATACCTGGGGCTGCCTTCCAAGGAGTGGCAGCTCCTTTGTTTCTTGAAATCTGATATAAATGCCCTGGAGAAAGCTGGACTTTTTAAAATTCCAAATGTGCCCCAAATCTAAAATTAGTCTCAGAAATATCTAAGTGCCAGAGAAATATGGGAGAAGGTCATTTAAGCAAGAAACTGTAACAGTTATTTATACAAAATCTGTTAAGTAATGTATTACAGAAAAGCATTAACCATTTTGTTCTTATTCCTACTCTTCTATGCCATTTATTTGCCAAATAACTTCAGTTCAGTTCAGTCACTCAGTCATGTCCAACTCTTTGTGACTCCATGAGCTGCAGCACGCCAGGCCTCCCTGTCCATCACCAACTCCCGGAGCCTACCCAAACTCATGTCCATCGAGTTGGTGATGCCATCCAACCATCTCATCCTCTGTCATCCCCTTCTCCTCCCACCTTCAATCTTATCCAGCATCAGGGTCTTTTCAAATGAGTCAGCTCTTCGCATCAGGTGGCCAAAGTACTGGAGTTTCAGCTTCAACATCAGACCTCCCAATGAACACCCAGGACTGATCTCCTTTAGGATGGACTAGTTGGATCTCCTTGCTGTCCAAGGGACTCTCAAGAGTCTTCTCCAACATCACAGTTCAAAAGCAGCAATTCTTCTGCACTCAGCCCTCTTTATAGTCCAGCTCTCACATCCATACATGACTACATGATGCCTTGACTAGACGGACTTAGATAAGTGCTAATTATTAAAATTAGAGAAGGAAATGGCAACCCACTCCAGTATTCTTGCCTGGAGCATCCCAAGGACAGAGGAGCCCGGTGGGCTGCCGTCTATGGTGTAGCACAGAGTTGGACACAACTGAAGTGACTTAACAGCAATTATTAAAATAGTTATATTTTAGCTAAGTGATCAATCCTTTGCTTTGCCTTTGATAAAATGCAGTTGGTAGATTCCTACTTAAAATGTAGTATCTCTGAGAACATATTTTCGTGTGCATCTGTCTAGATTTCTTTTACTTACTGGGGAAACAGGATATGATTATTTACCCTGTCTCTGAAAGTTTTAAATCCTAGGGGGATGAACAAATCTTGTATGGTAGTATTCAAAACCCTGAGGCCACTTAACAACTATCCCCGATATAACAACTCACTCCAAGTTGATTAAATTTAATGAGCCGAGAATTACTCTTAAGAAACATTATCTAGGCAACTGTCCATTTGTAAAGTGGTTTACTATCACTTGGGCTTCCCTGGTGGCTCAGTGGTAAAGAATTCACCTGCCAATACAGGAGACGCAGGTTCAGTGCCTGAGCTGGAAAGATCCCCTAGAGAAGGAAATGACAACCCACTCCCGTATTCTTGCCTGGGAAATCCCATGGACAGAGGAGCTTGGCGGGCTACAGTCCATGCGGCTGCAAAAGATGTGACTTAGCGACTAAACAGCAACAACAACAATTATTATCACTTATAATTTTACGGATGAGAACCTGTTTATAATCACAGACTGTTGATATTCACATGAAGCCGTTTATGAAACAAGTTGCTTTTCTGAGCTACTCTAACATTGCTCTTCCTGCAGGATTAAACAATGAGCCAATTCATTAAATCAGTCAACAAGAATTAGTTAAGCTCTGACCTTGTGATCACTGTCCTTTGCTTGGTGTAGTTTGAGCACAAGATTATAACAGTTTTCTCAGGTTTAGCCTGTTCAAGGCAAAACACCCTCCTGGAAGCTGATGGGGGTGGAAAGAGATCCAACCCATTTCAGGCAGCATGCCTTCTGTGTGGCTCACCTGTCTTTTCCTCCTTTCACATGACACCAGGTAAATTCCAAAGCCTGGCCCTGGGGAGCTGTGGTTCCTTATCTCATGTTTCCTCAGTGCTCATGCTTCATTTTCCTCATGCCTTCTGGCAACCAGAGTCCAGTTTGCCAAGTGACTGACGGGGGCTGGGGGTGCGGGACAAAACCAAAGTCTCCAAAGCTTAGCTTTCTTTTCTAAGCTCTGCCGGCTTGAAGCACATTTATTTCTTCACTTTAGAGAGGAATCTGGCACCACCCTTGATTTTGTATACCAACCGCAAACTTCCTGATGTTCAAGCTAGTTTTAAAAAAGACAGAAGAACCAGAGATCAAATTGCCAACATCCGCTGGATCATCGAAAAAGCAAGAGAGTTCCAGAAAAACATCTGTTTCTGCTTTCTTGACTATGCCAAAGCCTTTGACTGTGTGGATTACAAGAAACTGTGGAAATTTCTGAAAGAGATAGGCATACCAGACCACCTGACTGGCCTCTTGAGAAACCTGTGTGCAGGTCAGGAAGCAACAGTTAGAACTGGACATGGAACAACAGACTGGTTCCAAATAGGAAAAGGAGTATGTCAAGGCTGTATATTGTCACCCTGCTTATTTAACTTCTATGCAGAGTACATCATGAGAAATGCTGGGCTGGAAGAAGCACAAGCTGGAATCAAGATTTCTGGGAGAAATATCAATAACCTCAGATATGCAGATGATACCACCCTTATGGCAGAAAGTGAAGGGGAATTAAAAAGCCTCTTGATGAAAGTGAAAGAGGAGAGTGAAAAAGTGGGCTTAAAGCTCAACATTCAGAAAACAAAGATCATGGCATCTAGTACCATCACTTCATGGAAAATAGATGGGGAAACATTGGAAACAGTGTCAGACTTTATATTTTTGGGCTCCAAAATCACTGCAGATGGTGACTGCAGCCATGAAATTAAAAAACACTTATTCCTTGGAAGGAAAGTTATGACCGACCTAGATAGCATATTCAAAAGCAGAGACATCACTTTGCCAACAAAGGTCCATCTAGTCAAGGCTATGGTTTTTCCTGTCGTCATGTATGGATGTGAGAGTTGGACTGTGAAGAAAGCTGATCACCAAAGAATTGATGCTTTTGAACTGTGGTGTTGGAGAAGACTCTTGAGAGTCCCTTGGACTGCATGGAGATCCAACCAGTCCATCCTAAAGGAGATCAGTCCTGGGTGTTCTTTGGAAGGACTGATGTAAAGCTGAAAATCCAGTACTTTGGCTACCTCATGCGAAGAGTTGACTCATTGGAAAGACTCTGATGCTGGAAGGGATTGGGGGCAGGAGGAGAAGGGGACACCCGAGGATGAGATGGCTGGATGGCATCACTGACTCGATGGACATGAGTCTGAGTGGACTCTGCGAATTGGTGATGGACAGGGAGGCCTGGCATGCTGCAGTTCATGGGGTTGCAAAGAGTCAGACATGACTGAGTGACTGAACTGAACTGAACTACCGTGACCATCTCCATCTGTAAAATGGGGCATGCATTAGTACCCGTCCCTTGGGGCAATCATTCTCTATATGGGTTCCCTTACCTGAAACATCTACATCACTTGGGAACTTACTAGAAGAGCAAATTCTGGAACCCCATGTTAGATCCAATGACTCAGACACTAGCGGATAGAGGTCTGCAATCTGACCCGCAGGTGGTTCTGATGCACCTTCAGTTTGGAGAGCCACTGTCATAATGTTGTTGGGAAGAGTAAATGAAGGAGCATTTGTAAGAAGCTCAGAACATTGCCTGGTTCCTGTGTTATTTGGCTATTAGAATCATCATTATCATGGCAGGAATCTTTTCTAATCATGTTTTCATTTTTAGGAGTAGTATTCACAGGTGGAGATGCTCTTCCTGTGGAACAAAGCCAAAGACATGTATTATGGAAGCTCTTTCAACAGCACAAAGATTTTGTCTCAACTACTTACCTTAATGATACAGAAATTGATCTTATGTTTCATTTCTTTTTTAATATATAGCATTCTTTTAACATATAACCCACCATTTTAAAGTGAATATTATGTGGGTTTTAGTATGTTCACTGTGTTATGCAACCATTGCCATGCTGTGCTAAGTCACTTTAATTGTGTTCTACTCTGTGCGACCCTAGGGACTGCAGCCTGCCAGGCTCCACTGTCCATGGGATTCTCCAGGCAAGAATACCGGAGTGTGTTGCCATGCCCTCCTCCAAGGGATCTTCCCAACTCAGGGTTTGAACCTGCGTCTCTTACATCTATCCTGCATTGGCAGGTGGGTTCTTTATCACTAGCACCAGCTGGGAAGCCCAGAACATTCATAGTACTCCAAAAAGAAGCCATGTACTTGTTAGTCTCAGTTCAAGTATAGCATGCCTTGGTTTCCCTGTCCATCACCAACTACTGAAGCTTGCTCAAACTCATGTCCATCTAGTTGGTGATACCACACAACCATCTCATCTTCTGTCATCCCCTTCTCCTCCTGCCTTCAATCTTTCCCAGCATCAGGGTCTTTTCCAATGAGTCAGTTCTTCACATCAGGTGGCCAAAATATTTGAGGTTCAGCTTCAGCATCAGTCCTTCTCAGTTAGTTCCAATTCCCTCCAACCCCAGTTCCCGTAATCTCCATATGGACTCTATGGATTTGTCTGTTCCAGACACGTCACAGAAATGGAATCATGAAATATGNTATTTGAGGTTCAGCTTCAGCATCAGTCCTTCTCAGTTAGTTCCAATTCCCTCCAACCCCAGTTCCCGTAATCTCCATATGGACTCTATGGATTTGTCTGTTCCAGACACGTCACAGAAATGGAATCATGAAATATGCGACCTTTTGTACCTGGCTTCTTTCATTTATCATAAGATCTTCAAGATTTTTTGCATAGTATAGCACATATCAATATTTCACACCTCTTTGTGGCTGAGTAATAGTTCAATGTATGAATATACCACATTTAAAAAATTTATTCATCAATTGATGGTGTTTGTGTTTTTTTTCACTTTTTTAGCTATTATGAGTAATGCTGCTAAAAACATTTGTGTACAGGTTTTTGCATGAAGATATATTTCTATTTCTCTTGGGTGTATACATAGGAATTGGTATGTATTACTTTCTGAAGAAATTCCAGACTATTTTTCACAGCGTCTACATCATCTTATTTTCCCACCTGCATCATATGAAGATTCTGATTTCTCCACATTCTAAGACATCTCATTTGTTCATTTTGAAATGATATCCAGGCTGGTAGGTAGACATGCTAGCTTGTGGTTTGATTTGCATTTCCCTAATGTAGCTCAGTCGGTAAAGAATCTGCCTGCAGTGCAGGAGACCCAGGTTCGATCTCTGGGTTGGGAAGACCCTCTGGAGAAGGAAATGGCAACCCACTTCCAGTATCCTTGCCTGGAAAATCTCATGGACAGAGGAGCCTGGTGGACTGCAGTCCATGGGGTCACAANCCCAGGTTCGATCTCTGGGTTGGGAAGACCCTCTGGAGAAGGAAATGGCAACCCACTTCCAGTATCCTTGCCTGGAAAATCTCATGGACAGAGGAGCCTGGTGGACTGCAGTCCATGGGGTCACAAAGAGTCGGGCACGACTGAGTGACTAACACTAATGAATGATGGTGTTGAATATCTTTTCATGTGCTTGTTGGTTATGTTTATATATATTTTTGGAGAAAGGTATTCAAATCATTTACCCATTTTTAATTGGATTATTTATCCTTTTATTGTTGAGTTGTAACTGTTCTTTATATACTTTGGATATTGTACATTTATGAGCTATGTGATTTCCAAATAGTTTCCCCATTCTGTCATTTCGATTTTCACTCTCTTGATAGTGTTGTTTTTAAAAATGGTGGTTAAAATACACATAACATAAAATTTACCACTTTAACCATTTTTAAGGATACAGTTCAGTGATAATAAGTACATTCACATTTTGTGTATCATGACCACCATCTATTTCTGGAATTCTTTTCCACTTATAAAATTGAACCTTTGTCCCAATAAATAATAACTCCCCATTCCTCCCTTCCCACAACCACCAGCAGCCATCATTGTTCCTTCTGTGAAAATACTAAAAGCTACCAAATTGTCCGCTTTAGTATCATGAATTTTATGATATGTGAATTATATCTCAACTTTTAAAAAAGCAAGAGAGAAGAATTGATTGAAATCATTCGACATTTTATGGTGTCTCTTAATGTTGCTATCACCTACTGGGATTCACTTCAATTGTCTGCTCTTCTCCCAATAGAGCCCTTCAGTGGTACCGAGGAAAAGGAAGCAGTTCATGGAAAAATGGTAAAAATGAACATGGAGGTAAGACTCATTTTAACCAAATGGCTTGTCTAGTGACTTACAAGTGTACCAGCACAGTAAAATCATTGGGCATTGACCCTTGCTGAGCACTCTGCCGATCTAGGCACTGAACCCCCCAGTCAGTGAAACTTCCTGTAAATACAATGGGGAGTTGTCACCTCAGAATGGATAGTTTGATCATTTGCCCAGTAAATGAAAATGCCGATGACTGGGACTTGCTTGAACTGTTATTTCTGTTCTATTTTTTGGTTTCCCTTTTGGATTGAAGAAGCAGTGAAAATCACTTATACTTTCTCTTCTTGTTGTTTATCATTTTGATTGAGGTGGAAGAAAGCACTGATAAATAATCATGTTTGACTGGAAATAGTAAACTTTGATAACCAAAATTACAGAACATCCCAAGGTTTCTGTTTAAAAACTTTTCATTACTGCCATGTCTGCATTAAAACAGTCATGGAAAAAAGACAAACCAACAGAAACAACAATTTTTATATTCCTTGACTTCATGGTTTTACCACCCAATTGCACTGGCTTTGAAACATAGATAATTTCTGTCTCATCTTTGGTAATCATAAACTTTGTACAAATAACTTATCCTCTTCAAGCTTTGGTTTCATCCACTCTAAGATGTGGACAATACTAATGACCTCATAAGACTGTATAAAAAATTAAATGAGATAACATGAATACTGATNAATTTCTGTCTCATCTTTGGTAATCATAAACTTTGTACAAATAACTTATCCTCTTCAAGCTTTGGTTTCATCCACTCTAAGATGTGGACAATACTAATGACCTCATAAGACTGTATAAAAAATTAAATGAGATAACATGAATACTGATACAAGCAGCCACATTAGGAATTTCTCTCTCTAAAATGGATATATCCTTGAATGACATTCATTCCAAAGGCACACTAACATTGCAATGACCTCTGTTGCTACTGAGATATGATCTGTTGATCATGTTATGCTTTTGCTATTCATCTAGAATCCTATTGTAAGGCAGTAGAGAAGGTTGTAACTTAATTCAGGAAAACAACCCTCAATGACCACAAAACCATGAAAGCTGGTGTCCTTCCTATTCAGGATGATCCTCTGCCAAATTTCTTCCCTTTTTTCGCATTATTGTCCTAGGAAAGTCTCCCCTCCAGGAACTCACGTGAACCCGTGAGAGAATTTGAAATCCTCTAAGAGGGTGATAGAATTCTAAAATATGCTTCCAATTTCATTTAAGGAATTTGAGTGGTAGGCATGAGACAAAGGATCTTGAGGCATTTTGGCCTCAGGTGCCAGGCCTGCATCTAGAGTGACATAAATGACTGTCCCTCGCCTTTACTGCCAGCCTTTTAGGCAAATCTGTAGGCCTGGGTGTTACATCCACCTCTTCCACTCTCTACCTCCTGGGGATACTGTATAAAGAGGTTGGAATGGAAGTGTGGAGCCTTGGGATAAGTGACTATTTACTTATAAGTAAGTGTAAGTCACCATTACCTTATGCACAGTGACTGGATTCAGAAAGTGATGCTTTGCCATTCATTCTAGTGTTTTGTTTTAAACCTCAAAGGCTACACCATCCTGCCACTACCTGTCCTCTCTGATTGGAATATTGGCCCTTAATTCCTCTTTTAACACAGAGGGACCTGTAGAAGGTAAGTCCCTTTTATGTTAGGCCGTGTGCTGAGGAATCAGTGATGAACAAACACTGATACTTGCCTGTGCTGGAGGAGCTTACATCCGTGCAGTAGACATGAATCAAATATTCCCTTTGGATAATATATAGATTTGTGCTTGCTTTCTTCTCCTGTTCACCTACAATCTTGGAACTTTCTCATTTTGTAGGTCCCCAGGAAATGATGTTTCCATGTAGCCATCCCATGCCCCTGGTAGAGGGAGACTTAGAAAATGTGGCCACTTCCTCTTCTCTGGATTCATCAGGAAAAAGAGAACTACATCGAATAAAAGACTTTCTGAGCTAGTGCTCTTCATTACAGCTCAGACGTGCCTGGTTGATTCAGGTCTTTCAGCCAGAATCACAGGGCCCATCCCNGATTTTCATTTTCTAAAAGCTTTCAAAGAGTTAATTCATACACAGTGTTTAAAACAATGCTTGAAATAGAGTAATCGCCCAGTAAGTGTCCGCTACTATTATAATGACATTCTAAATTCCTGCAATTTTTAGATTTTCCTAATAAGCGTGCATTGTTTTGGAATAAGAAAAAATGATACAATGTAACAATAAAGCAATAAAACATTTATAAATGGACGTTATAAGGATTAACTTCATTATTTATATTAAATGCAAACTGTGTTCTTTTAATTAGTGCTCACTCACAAGATAGATTCAAGGTTACCATAGCTGCTTATCTCATTTTTCATACTTAATTCTTCCACCATATTTTATAGGCAAAGGCAACTTATACGCATATAGAAAGGATCAACTCAGTTTATATAATCCCCTTCTTCTGATCCCTAAGGAATCATATATGAATTCTCGTGTGTGTGTTAACACAGCTCAGATACTGTTGAACTGCTGATAATGAGAAGGGTAAAGAAAAGAGAGGGATTTCATGGTGCAAACTACAGAATGTCCGTTGTCATCTGATTCTACCAGAATGAAGTCACTTGCCACTGCAGCAACTATGAAACTCTACAGAATCAGACACTGCATAAAATGTTTCACATAAATGCTATGAAATAGACACTGGCTATTCCCATTTTATACCTAAGGAATCTGAGATCTTCTTACATATAAAGTTAAAATGACCTGTTGGAGAAGCTCAACTAATAAAAGAAAGAGATGTGTATAAACCTCTTCTATTAAGAGTCAAAAAATCCTGAAACAATTGATAACAAGAGAACTCATCCCTTAATTTTTTTAACTTGACAAAACCAATTAGAATCAATTTTAAACAAAATTATAATATGTAAGAACAGGGTATATACCCTGGCAGTCCAGTGGTTTGGGCTTTCACTGCGGAGGGCCTGGCTTCAACAGGGAACTAAGATCACACAAGCCACAAGGTGAGTCCAAAAATAAAGCAAGAACAGAAATGAAGAGCTGATGCAAAATTGTTGTTGTTTAGTCACTAAGTTGTGTCTGACTGTTTTACAACTCCACTGACCATAGCCCACCAGGCTCCCCCATCCATGGGATTTTCCAGGCAAGAATACGGGAGTGGGTTGCTATTTCCTTTTCCAGGGGATCTTTCTGACTCAGGGATGGCACCCACATTGGCAGGCGGATTCTTTACCACTGAGCCACCAGGGAAGCCCCTGATACAAAATTAAGAGCATCCAAAAATGTGCACCATACACAAACAACAGGAAGTCAGCCTTTAATAAGACTGCTGATTCATGCCCATGTATGGCAAAAACCACTACAATATTGTAATTAGCCTCTGATTAAAATAAATAAATTTAAAAAAAAGACTGATAGAAGACAAGCAAATGAGGCCAAACAGGCTGACCTGAAATATAACCTGTCACACAACCAAACTCTTTAACCAGTTTTCTTGATCAAAATTGTCCACCAGGCAAAGGAAACAATAACAAAGGGATAAGTGGACACTTAAGACCAGGGCAGTTTCTATTTCTTGTAATTGGTCCCACACCTTGCTCAGCCAAATAAAACAAACAAAAAGGCTCAGACATGAATGCAGAATCATAGGAAGAACATGTAGGAACGTCATTTATTAGTAGGAGCAGGGGCTGAAGAGGGGATAAGACTTGACAAAATAATAGTGATTCCCTATTGGTGTAAAATCTTTTCATAACACTAAGGGATTAAAAGGAAATTCTGACTGTTACAAACAATCTAGATTACAAAATGTGAAAAAGAAATCTAGGCGAAGGGTTGGAAGAGAGTCAACATTTTACTTTAAATAAAGAGGGTCCCAGGGAAATCCTAAACCTTACACTGAAATTCACCTCTGCTTGTGATCATAGCCTAAGAGACAGTTTATCCCTTCTTGGCCTGTGGGCTAAGAGCAAATGTAGTAAGATAAAGTTAAGTAAGCAAGTAACCACTACAAATTGTTAACATTTTGAAATGTCTTCATAACGAAAAATTATGAGCATGTAGAGGAAGCTGACAAATAAGAATGCTTTTTATTAAGCAGTTTAAGCCTAAACAGGTCCCTTGCCTTAAACATGTTATGACTTCACTGTATACTATGGAAAAATCACAAGTAGTTGTGAAAAGACATGAGACATGGAGTGAAAAAGACAAAAGGCACAGATACAGATCAATTTCAAGTCCAAGAGTAACCATTTATTAACATTAGATCTATAGGAAGAAACCTAATTTCATTCATTCTCAGGATATTAATTTTTTAATGGGTATAATAACAATAGTATCCATTCTCTTATAAGTTGAAAGTTGAAACAATAGAGCATCTTACAAGTGTTAATTAAATTTAGATTCAGTTTGATCCCATAAAAAAGATAGCACTAACTTTTTTTTTTTAAAGATACAACCTCAGAAATGCAGATGACACCACCCTTGTGGCAAAAAGTGAAGAACTAAAAACTAAAGAGCCTCATGATGAAAGTGAGAGGAGAGTGAAAAAGTTGGCTTGAAGCTCAACATTCAGAAAACTAAGATCATGGCATCTGGTCGCAGCACTTCATGGGAAATAGATGGGGAAAGAGTGGAAACAGTGTCAAACTTTATTTTGGGGGGCTTTAAAATCACAGCAGACAGTGATTGCAGCCCTGAAATTAAAAGACATTTGCTTCTTGGAAGAAAAGCTGTGACAAACCTGGACAGCATATTAAAAATCAGAGACCTCAATTTGCCTACAAATGTCTGTCTAGTCAAAACTATGGTTTTTCCAGTAGTCATGTATGGATGTGAGACTTGGGCTATAAAGAAAGCTGAGCACCGAAGAACTGATGCTTCTGAACTGTGGTGTTGGAGAAGACTCTTGAGAGGCCTTTGGACTACAAGGAGATCCAACCAGTCCATCCTAAAGGAAATCAGTCCTGAATATTCATTGGAAGGTCTGATGCTGAAGCTGAAACTCCAATACTTTGGCCACCTGATGGGAAGAAGTGACTCATTGGAAAAGACTGTGATGCTGGGAAAGATTGAGAGCAGGAGGAGAAGGGGACAACAGAGGATGACAGTTGGATGATATCACCAATTCGATGGACATGAATCTGAGCAAGCTCCGGGAGTTGGTGATGGACAGGGAAGCCTGACGTGCTGCAGTCCATGGAGTCACAAAGAGTTGGACACGACTGAGAGACTGAAATAAACTGAACTGAACTGAAACAGATACTGTGCTTAGTCACTCAGTCAGATCCCGACTCTTTGTGACCCCATAGACTGTAGTCCACAAGGCTCCTCTGTCCATGGGATTTTCCAGTCAAGAATACTGGAGTGGGTTGCCATGCCCTTCTCCTGGATATCTTCCCAACCCGGGGATTGGATCCAGGTCTCCTGCATTGCAAGCGGATTATTTACTGTCTGAGACACCAGGCAAGTCTAGGGGCCTGTAAAGGCCTAAGGAGCACATTGAGACAGTGCTGACTCAATAACTACAGGAAGCTGCTACACTGGAGGTCGGGCAGAGAGGACTGGGCTCTTACAGCCTAGGGCCGCAACATCCAACACAGTGGCCACCAGCTCTGAGTGTCTTTCGAGGGCTGGAAATGCAGCCAGTCTGATTGATGAGTTCCTCTACGTATAAAATGCATCCTGGATTCAAAGTCTCCATTACATTAAAAAGGATGTAAATTATATCATTAATGATGCTTTTAATATTGATGGTATACTGTGGTAGCATTTTGGATAAATTGAGATGAGTAAAAGTGATTAGTAAAAATAAATTTCTCCTTTTTTTTTTTTAATAATTTTTACAGTAGTGACTAGAAAAGGTTTGTTTTTATTGCGTATGTGACTCACGTTTGTGGCTCTCATTATCCTTCTGTTACTGTGCTAACCTAGAGGCGGGGAGCAGGAGCTCCATAGCATGGGGACCCAGATGTGCAAGGAGGGCGTGTGGGCTGGCTGGAGCTTGCATCTCAGTGAGGGGTCCAATTGCACTGCTTTGGAGGGTGCAGAAGAAACCACGACTGTGACCACCTGCTCTGCCAGAGCAAGAAACCCCACTGCTGATGTGACAGACACAGGAAGAGGAAGCACCCAGAAAGGTATGTGTCCCGCCGTCCAGACCCTCTCTCTTTCTAACAGCTGTTACCGGCCGAGTCTAGCAGGGAAGCAGCTGGCCAAAGAGGATTGTCTGCAGAGCCCCAGTGCCTGCATCACAGACCAGATTAGGATAGAATGGGCTTGGAGCGGAGAGCCTGTAATTTATTTATTTGGTTTTAATTATTTATTTCTGTTTTGGTTGCACTGGGTCTTTGCTGCTGCTGCACGCGGGCTTGCTCTAGTTACTTGAGGGGGAGTATTTTCGGTTACTGAGCTTGGGTTTCTCATTGTGGTGACTCCTGGTGAGGAGCATGACCTCCAGAGTGTGTGCTCCAGAACACGGGAGAGCCTGTAGTTTAATAACCAAAATGCCACTCAGCTGTGGAAAAGAATGTGTTTGAATCAGCTTTAGTGAGGTGGATGAAACTGGAGCCTATTATACAGAGTATAATAGTAAGTCAGAAAGAAAAACACCAATACAGTATATTAACACGTATATATGGAATTTAGAAAGATGTTAACGATGACCCTCTATGTGAGACCGCAGAAGAGACACAGATGTAAAGAACAGACTTTTGGACTCTGTGGGAGAAGGGGAGGGTGGGATGATTTGTGAGAATAGCATTGAAACATGTATATTACCATATGTGAAACAGATCACCAGTCCAGGTTCAATGCAGGAACCCCTGGTGGCTCAGACGGTAAAGACTGCCTGCAATGCGGGAGACCCGGGTTTGATCCCTGTGTTGGGAAGATCCCCTGGAGAAGGAAATGGCAACCCACTCTAAGATTCTTGCCTGGAGAATCCCATGGACAGAGGAGACTAGCAGGCTACAGTCCATGAGGTTGCAAAGAGTACGACACGACTGAGCGACTTCAGTTTCACTTTTCACTTTCCAAGTTCTATGCGTGAAACAGGGCACTCAAAGCCGGTGCACTGGGATGACCCTGAAGGATGGGATGGGGAGGGAGGTGGAAAGGGGTTCAGGATGGGGGACACATGTACACCCATGGCTGATTCATGTCAATGTATGGCAAAAACCACTACAATGTTGTAAAGTAATTAGCCTTCAATTAAAATAAATAAATTTTAAAAATAACCAAAATGCCTGGCATTGAGACTTCCCTGGTGGTCCAGTGGTTAAGAATATGCCAACCACTGCAGGGCACACACGTCTGATCTCTGGTCTGGGAAGATCTCACATGCCATGGGATAATAAAGCCCATGTACCCATCACTACTGAGCCTGCGCTCTAGAGCCCATGTTCTGCAATAAGAGAAGCAGCGCAGTGAGAAGCCTGTGCAGCCGAGCAAAGACTAGACCCCGCACGCTGCAACTAGAGCCCACACACCGCAATGAAGGCTCGGCGCAACCAGAAGCCAACAGAAGAAAATTAGAAATGCCTTGTAAGACCTTATTTTTCAAGAGAATCAAGAAGTCTAGTTCTAAAGAAAAAAAAAAAAAACTAAAAATTTTCCTAGTTCTAAATGCTGTTGAGTGATTACATATTTCCCAAAATGTTACATACCCAAACCAAGTACATCTGCAGGTCACTTTGTCTGTGGGCAATGAGTGGGGGACCACAGTCTGGATAGATGTCCTGAGATCCTCTCCAGCTCTGACTATCTGTGGCTCAGTGAACATTTGATTGTGTGTCATAAAGACAACCAAACCAATCATCCCAGTCAATCCTAGAGGAAATCAGCCCTGAATATTCACCGGAAGAACTACTGTTGAAGCTGAAGCTCCAATACTTTGGCCACCTGATGTGAAGAACTGACTCATTGGAAAAGACTCTGATGATGGAAAAGCTTGAAGGCAAAAGGAGAAGGGAGTGGCAGAGGATGAGAAGGTTATATCATATCACTGACTTGATGGATGTGAATTTGAGCAAACTCTGGGAGCTAGCGGACAGAGGAGTCTGGCATGTTGCAGTCCATGGGGTCACAAAGAGTCAGACAAGACTACGCGACTCAGCAACAACAGCAAGGATGATCAAAATTTCCTGGAGAGAGAACCTGAGGGACTGTGTGCCAGGAAGTCTTCCTGGGGGAGCAGAGAGCTGGGCCGAGGCCGTGGATAGTCTTTCTTGTACAAAGAGCCTCATACAATGTTCCTGGTAAATTATTTGCAGCTTTTCATCTGCTTGTTCTCTCGGGACTGCAAATACTGGTCTTAGCATTGTTTATATCTGAGGGTGAAATTTACCTGGGCCATGTACTGAGCTTCTGATCCAGGCCCAGACAAGGTAGGGTTCATGACAAACCCTCCCAGTATCCCTCAGAGCCAAGTAACAACTTTCAGGTGGGAACGTTGGGCATCTTGAAACCCCCTAGAAATGAAGTCTCTTCNCGATGGATGTGAGTCTGAATGAACTCCGGGAGTTGGTGATGGACAGGGAGGACTGACGTGCTGTGATTCATGGGGTCGCAAAGAGTCGGACACGGCTGAGCGACTGAACTGAACTGATTGCCTGCCACTTGGCTCTGCTCCAGCTCACCTGACTGTGACCTGATGTCTGGTCTCTGTCTTCAGGGAGTCTGACTACACCACTGGCCCTCAAGCTGTCCTTATGGTGTCCCTTGGTGACCTTACCATTACCTTCTGGAGGTCCCCCTGTATTAACAGAGGAAACAAGGGCCAATATTCCAATCAGAGAGGACAGGAAGTGGCGGAATGGTGCAGTCTTTGAGGTTTTAACCAAAACAGTTTCATCACCACCTTGAAGTTATTTATCAGAGGGCAAAATATTTATTTTAACAGAATGGGTACAGAATCCATCCCCTGTCTACCACCAAAGGTATTACCAAAACGTCTAAGATCATAAATGGCATCAATAACACAACTACTTCTGTTTTAGATCTAATACTATACCATGGATATCTTTCCTTGACAATACATGTAGGCTTGCATTATTCAGTTGTCATTCCCTTAATCTCCTTTTCATCTACTGATGGCCATTTAGATTAGGCTTTTATTTTTTTCTTTGTAACATAGCACTGAGTATCTTTGCACACATATCTTTGTGGATATGTATAAATAGTATTATAAAATTATTTCCGTTCTCTCTCCATTTTGAGTTTATCTTTGTGTATGGTGTTAAGAAGTGTTCTAATTTCATTCTTTTACTTATAGCTGTCCAGTTTTCCCAGCACCATTTATTGAAGAGGCTGTCTTTGCTCCATTGTATATTTTTGCCTCTTTTGTCAAACATAAGGTACCCTTATAAAGATGCATACATTTATTTCTGGGCTTTCTATCTTGTTCCATTAGTCTATATTTTATCCTTCAATAAAAAATAAATACATTAAAAAATTAATTCCTGGAAATGGTATTACTTACTGAAAAAAAGTTATTTCAGTGTGTAAAACCATCTGTAGTGAATTTTCTCACAACTCATACACCAGCTCTTTTAATAGACAGAATGTGACCTAATTTGCATATCTTTTTGGAAAGCAAAAGAAAAGAAAGTTAGTCACTTAGTTGTGTCTGACTCTTTGTGACTCCATGGACCGTAGCCCACCAGGCTCATTCATGGGATTCTCCAGGCAAGAATACTGGAGTGGGTTGCCATTTCCTTCTCNTTCTCCAGTGCGTAAAAGTAAAAAGTGAAAGTGAAGTCACTCAGTTGCATCCGACTCTTAACGACCCCACTCACTGCAGCCTACCAGGCTCCTCCGTCCATAGGATTTTCCAGGCAAGAGTACTGGAATGGGGTGCCATTGCCTTCTCCGATATATGCACTACTATATGTAAAATAGATAACCAACAAGGACTTACTATAGAGCACAGGGAACTCTACTCAATATTTTGTAATAACCTAAAAGGGAAAAGAATCCAAAAAGAAAGACATATATATATATACATATACATAAAACTGAATTACTTTGCTGTATACCTGAAATTAATACAACATTGTAAGTCAGTTAGACATCAATAAAGAAATCTTTGTGATTGTCAGCTTTGAGATATCATTAACAAACAATAAAATTCATCAGTTTTAAGTGCACAGGTTGATGAGTTTGACAAATGTATCCAGTCGTGTAACTACACCACCACCATGATTATGATATGGAATATTCCTATCACTCCTCTAAGTTTCCTCCTGCCCCTTTGCAGTCCATCCTCTCCCCAGGGGCTTCCCTGGTGGCTCAGTGGTAAAGAATCCATCTGCTAATACAGCAGACAGGGATTTGATTCCTGGGTCTGGAAGATCCCCTGGAGAAGGAAATGGCAACTCACTCCAGTTTTCTGGCCTGGAGAATTCCGTGGACAGAGGATCCTGGAGGGCTACAAGTCCATCGGGTTGCAAAGGAATTGGAC
This sequence comes from Neotragus pygmaeus, assembly GCA_006410875.1. Classification (NCBI taxonomy): domain Eukaryota; kingdom Metazoa; phylum Chordata; class Mammalia; order Artiodactyla; family Bovidae; genus Neotragus; species Neotragus pygmaeus. The sequence goes on along the minus strand of SJYV01011131.1, from coordinate 374,996 downwards.
AGGACTTAGTGATGAAATAACAACCACCTCTTCCCCAAGCCCAGCCCCTGGCAATCATGATCTGCTTTCTGTCGCTATAACTTTGCCTTTGTGTGCATGCTAAGTCACTTCAGTTGTGTCCGACTCTGCGATGTTATGGACGGTAGCCCACTAGGGTCCTCTGTCCTTAAGATTTCCCAGATAAAAAGACTGGAGTGGGTTGCCATTTCCTCCTCCAGGGGATCTTCCGACTCCGAGACTGAACCCTTGTCTTTACGTCTCCTGCATTGGCAGGCAGGTTCTTTACCGCTAGTGCCACCTGGATGCCTTTATTAGAAGTTTATACAGGACTTCCCTGGTAGCTCAGTGGTAAGAATCTACCTGCCAATGCAGGAAACATGGGTTCAATCCCTGGTTTGGAATTGAACCCCTGTGCCACAACTATTGAGCCTCTGCTCTAGAGCCGGGGGGTCACACCTACTGAGGCCCTCCTGCCCTAGAGTCCCTGCTCTGCAACAAGAGAAGCCACAGCCCTGAGAAGCCCTCACACTGCAAAGAAAGTAGGTCCTACTTGCCGCAACNCCCCTGTGCCACAACTATTGAGCCTGTGCTCTAGAGCCGGGGGGTCACACCTACTGAGGCCCTCTTGCCCTAGAGTCCCTGCTCTGCAACAAGAGAAGCCACAGCCCTGAGAAGCCCTCGCACTGCAGCCAGAAAGTAGGCCCTACTTGCCGCAACTAGAGAAAAGTTCAAACTGCAGCAAAGGCCCAGCACAGCCATAAATGAATACAATTGTATATTTAAAAAGTCCACATACATGGACTCGTACAGTATGCTTTCTCTTGTATCTCGCTTCTTTCACTTAGCACTATGCTTTTGAGATTCATATCTGTGATTATTAGTGCATTTTATTATCATTTCATACTGGTTCTCTGTATTTGTTCTAAAATAGACTGTTGACGTAGTTTTCCCATTTTCTATTGCATTATTCCTCCTTTCACTGTAAATTTATAGAAGCACATTTTTTAAAAGTCCATGAATAACATGGAAGTTGACTTAATTTTTCTAAAGCTTCCTGAAGGTCTTTTCCCACCCAAGGGCCTCCTTGGAGCAGCGATAGCCGTAGATGTCACCTTCATTCTCTCTTCTGCCACCTCTGGAGGTGCTTCTTCCCTTCCACTTCCCAGCTCGCCACACAGGAGCACACGCTGGCCTGCTGCTCACACTGCCCGCATGGAGCTGACGGGCCCTGGAAGGGTACAGCAGAGGACAGAGCCCCTGCTTCCACCCCTGCTCCTCGGTGCCCATCTAGGGTGATGTCCCTGCTGCACGCTTCTGTCTCCAGACCCAGCTCACTGTTCATGAGCCTGTGCACCTGGTCCTGGGACCAGAGATGCTGCTTGGCCAAAGCCTGGATTTGCTCTGACCTGCAGCAAGCCTCCTTTTCGTCCTGTGCGATGGGATGAACCAAGGGGTGGAGGAGGGACTGTCCACTTCCTCATGTTCTGCCTTGTTTCTCCCCGTAAAGACCCAGAAAACCTCCACAGGGACAGGCAGTCTCTGCAGTGGCCACTTCCAAATCCTTAGCGAAAAGGGAAGTCCGGGCAGGTGTATGGGGCTGGGGAACAAAGGGTGGTGGGAAAACTCCTGAGACAGACAGGGTCCCATCAGCACCCACAGCCCGAGGCCGCCTGGGTGCCACCCTCATGCCTCCTCTCTCCCAGGCTGCACTGTCGTGTCGTGATGCTGGAAGAGCCCGCCATCTCTCAGGCCCCACAAGCCTGGATCTGCTGCACTGGGACAGGTGTGTTCCTGGCTTCCTGGGAGAGCTTACTGCCCACTGGGAGGTTCTACTGGGTGCCATCAGCAGGGCCCCACCTCTGGTGTACCCCGAGTTAGTGGGCCTAACTAACTGTCCCAGCCTCAGTGCCTAACCACTAAGCACTTGGCACTTTCGAGAAAATACATCTTGCTTTCCAATCAGCCCACCAGGCACACATTAAGGGCACACATGCTGCTTATAAACTGGGGTTACTCTGTTTACATCTCATGGAAAGCTTAGGATTCCTTCTCAGTCAGGTATAGGTGGATTTTGCTCAATTTTCTTTTTTATTCTGTCTCTGCCTAGTTCAAGATTGCATTGAAGAAGACACATAGCAGCATGGAGTAATTCAAAATGAGAATGGTGATGATGGAGAACAAATAATCTTGGTTCAATGCACACATGAACAATCTTTTATTAAAAACTATTAACTGGAAAATATGTGCATAACTGTCCTCCTATGATGATCTCATGTGTTTTTGTTCCAGAATTTCTTTATGTTACTCTCTGAAATTCCCAGCTCTAAACCAACTGAATCTTGCCTAGTATCTTCAAATTCCCCATCTTTAGATTTGAAGGGCCTTGTAAAAGTTTCTGGAGATTTCTTTTTTTTTTTTAATTTTTCTTTTGGTTTTGGCAGTGAAGCTTATGGGATCTTAGTTCTCTGACCCGGAGTCCTAACCACTGGACCACCAGGGAATTCCCAGGATTCTGAAGATTTTGACTCAGTAGTCAACAAAGGCCNGGGCCTTGTAAAAGGTTTCTGGAGATTTCTTTTTTTTTTTAATTTTTCTTTTGGTTTTGGCAGTGAAGCTTATGGGATCTTAGTTCTCTGACCCGGAGTCCTAACCACTGGACCACCAGGGAATTCCCAGGATTCTTAAGATTTTGACTCAGTAGTCAACAAAGGCCCTCCCAAACATTTTTTCTGACTCTGCAGTCCCCAAAGAGACTGGAAGCCCTTCTTAGTATCTTTCCGTGGAAAGACCATCTGCTCCATCCTCTGCTGCAATACAAATAACCACCATGAAGCTCAATGGTTAGCTTCAATAAGTTTATCTTACCATGTAGGCTTGGACTTCCCAGGTATGTTTGTGCTGTGTTTCATATTCAAGTGCGCAGTTCCAACAGTTTATAAGTTGTACCCTCTGTCTATCTTGTATTCTGTCAAGCACCAGGTACAGAGTCATCTCTGTGTGGGTGCTCTGCCAACATTAATTAGTGATGATCAGGATAATGATATTGACCAATGACTCCATAAAATTGATGAATCATTTGGTGGAAGAAGCCAGGTACAGCAATTATGTAACATTGCTTCACCCAGCAAGTAATGTTTCATACCTCAGAGCAATGCAGAGCATTTTGCTGTCNATGATCAGGATAATGATATTGACCAATGACTCCATAAAATTGATGAATCATTTGGTGGAAGAAGCCAGGTACAGCAATTATGTAACATTGCTTCACCCAGCAAGTAATGTTTCATACCTCAGAGCAATGCAGAGCATTTTGCTGTCAGTGCCTGATCACTATTTCTAGTCAAAGCCAAAAGGGCTTCTTTGTAGAGTAAAAGTTTTCAAACACATTGGCCTTGAAGGGAGACTCCTAACGTAAGAGATATAGCTGTTTCCTTTGGTTCAGGCTACTATCAAAACCTGGCTCCCTCATGAATTGACAATTGAATAAACAAAAAGATGAAGCAAGAAGTTTAATTCAACTAATAAAAACAAATAAACTAATTCATGTGAGTATTAACACTTCAGTGGTATTTTTCCTAACCCCCTGTCAAAAGATCTGGACCTTTTAAAACAAACTGGCTGTAGTATAGACAAATATACAGAAAGGCTTTTAATTTATCTATATGAGATTGCTGATGTTTGATGATTTTTGACCTTCAAAATAGCAATTTCAAGTCATTCAACTTAATAAAAGATTTAAGAATTCTTGAACTCTAAGACTTTTTAAATGTTTTTTCATTCCATATGACGTCCCTCTTTCCTCCTTTTCTCCAGCTAATACCCAGTTGATATGTTACCGCTCTTAGAGGGCAGTTTATTTTTTTTCCTTTCCCATAGGTCATAATACAAGCTTCCACTACAAGCACTTATTACACATATTATTGATATTTTCTTTGTGTCTATTACTTAATCATGTTATGAAGTTATAAAGTAAATGGATTAATTTTTGTAACTGTATGAATCATCTATTAAATATAGGTAAAAACAACTTGCAAAATAATACTCAAATTATATTTTTAAAAAGTGAATTATATATTTAAAAAGTGAATCAGTCCAGTTCAGTTTCTCAGTTGTTTTGACTCTTTGCGACTCCATGGACTGTAGTACGCTGGGCTTCTCTGCCCATCACTAACTCCTGAAGCTTGCTCAAACTCATGTCCATTGAGTCGGTGATGCCATCCAACCATCCCATCCTCTGTCTTCCCTTTCTCCTCCTGCCTTCAATTTTCCCAGCATCAGGATCTTTTTCAATGAGTCAGAACTTTGTGTCAGGTGGCCAAAGTACTGAAGTTCCTGCTTCAGCATCAGTTCTTCCAATGAATATTCAGGACTGATTTCCTTTAGGATTGACTGGTTTGATCTCNCCTTCAATTTTCCCAGCATCAGGATCTTTTTCAATGAGTCAGAACTTTGTGTCAGGTGGCCAAAGTACTGAAGTTCCTGCTTCAGCATCAGTTCTTCCAATGAATATTCAGGACTGATTTCCTTTAGGATTGACTGGTTTGATCTCCTTCCTGTCCAAGGGACACTCAAGAGTCTTCTCCAGCATCACAGTTAAAAAGCATCAATTCTCTGGCACTCAGCCTTCTTTATGGTTGAACTCTCACATTAGTCATGACTACTGGAAAAACCATAGCTTTCACTATACAGACTTTTATTGGCAAACTGTTGTCTCTGCTTTTTAATATGCTGTCTAGGTTTGTCATGGCTTTTCTTCCAGAGAGCAAGTGTCTTTTAATTTCATAGCTGCACTCACCATCTGCAGCAATTTTGGAGCCCAAGAAAATAAGATCTGTCACTGTTTCCATTTTTCCCCATCTCTTTGCCATGAAATGATGGGACCAGTTGCCATGATCTTAGTTTTTTGAATGCTGAATTTTATGTCAGCTTTTTCACTCTCCTCTTTCACCATCATCAAGAGGCAAGTTTAGTTCCTGTTCACTTTCTGCCATTAGAGTGTTATCCTCTGCATATCTGAGGTTGTTTATATTTCTCCCAGTAATTTTGATTCGAGCTTGTGATTCATCCATGAGTGTAATTGTTTGGTAGTTTGAACATTGCTTGGCATNTTTTTTTTTTTTTTAAAGCTGGTTCCAGTTGGTTTCAGTTATTTGTGAATAAAGGCTCTCAAATAAGACAAGGAATTACAGTAAAGAGACATCAGAAGATCCTTGCTGGTTGAGGAAGGGGAAAAACAAGTGGGGGCTCTTACATGCATTGTCTCATTTAATCTTCACTGAATTCCTGCCATTTTCCACGTGAGGAAATGCAGTCTCAGAAGGGTTAAAGGTCTTTCTCAAGTCACAGAGCTAGAAAAATTTATTTATATTGTGGTGTAATTTAATGAATACAATTTTATTTATGGCAATATCAATAACTCTGGTGACTTGATTAGTAATGTTGGCTTCTTTCTGGGAAAAATGAATGCAAATTGACAAGTGAAGACTTCATGGGTCTCCCATCTGGCCCCTGAATTTTCCAAAGAACTTTTCAACTCTCTTTCCAATCAGGAATCATTTGTTCTCTTTATTTAAAAAGTTAATGGTATCTTTCTTGCCATCTTTAATAAATATTTTTTTCATTACAAAATATATTTATATATTCACTACAAAAGAGTTTAAATACAGGAATATAGAAATTGGAAGAAAGACTACCAGCCCAATCATTGCTAAAATTTAGATATATTTCCTTTGAATTTATTTTATTATACATGTTTTAGTTATTTTGGATTTGTTTTGTCTCATGTAGTTGAGACATTCTGTGTTACAATTGTGTTTTACAAAATTTTTGTTATTACTAGAATTTTGCACTTGTAGAAAGTTTGGCTACTACTGTGCTAATATTTTTTCTACTGTTACTACCACTATTTTTACGAATGCTAAATACTGTTATCTAAATGTAGAAACTTGTCTTATACTTACAAAATGCTTTCATTAGTATGATCTTTATTTAAAATTTATTTTAGTCTAATTTTTGTAAGAACACTTAATATGAGATCTACCTTCTACAGATTTTTGAGTGTACATCTAGTGTCGTTGTCTATGTGTATAATGTTGTAGAGCAGATCTCTGGAACTTACCCATCTTACTCAACTGAAATTTTATGCTCATTTATTTATAATTCCCCATCCCCTGGCAACCACAGTTCCATTCTTTGGTTGTATGAATTTGACTATATTAGATACCTCATATAAGTAAAATCATGCTTTTGATGTCTTTGTCTGACTTTGATATCAGGGTAACACTGGCCTTGTAAGTGAATCTGAAGTGTTCTCTCCTCATCAGTTTTTTTTTGGGGAAGAGTTTAAGGAGGATTGGCATTAATTGTTCTTCAAAGTTCGGGTAGAATTTACCAGTGAAGCCCGCAGATTCTGGGCTTTTCTTTGTTGAGAAGTTTTTAAATTGCTGATTAATATTATTCAAGTCCTCTGTTTCCTTAGTGATCTGTCTGGACCTTCCATCCATTAGTAAAGAGGGGTATTGAAGTTTCCTACTATTGTTGTATTTCTATATATTTCTCAATGTTTGCTTTCTATATTTAGGTGCTCTAATGATGGGTGCATATATATTTATGTTTGTAACTGTTTAATATTCCTAGTGAATTGATCCCTTATCATTGTATAATGTCCTTCTTTGTCTCTTGTCACTATTTTTGACTTAAAATCAGACTCATGTCCATCGAGTCAGTGATGCCATCCAGCCATCTCATCCTCGGTCGTCCCCTTCTCCTCCTGCCCCCAATCCCTTCCAGCATCAGAGTCTTTTCCAATGAGTCAACTCTTCGCATGAGGTGGCCAAAGTACTGGAGTTTCAGCTTCAACATCATTCCTTCCAAAGAACACCCAGGGTCCTTTAGAATGGACTGGTTGGATCTCCTTGCAGTCCAAGGGACTCTCAAGAGTCTTCTGCAACACCACAATTCAAACGCATCAATTCTTCAGCGCTCAGCCTTCTTCACAGTCCAACTCTCACATCCATACATGACTACTGGAAAAACCATAGCCTTGACTAGATAGACCTTAGTCGGCAAAGTAATGTCTCTGCTTTTGAATTGTTAATAATTTAAATATACCATTGCATTTACTTTTTTCCTCTCTTAATTTTTTAAAAAATAGGATAGTTCATTTATAATGTTCTATTAGTTTCAAGTGTACGGCAAAGTGATTTAGTTATACATATGTCTGTATACATATTTTTTTGATTCTTTTCCGTTATACGTTATTACAAGATTCACTACACTTAACTTTTCTAGTAACTACTACTTGAGAGAGTCTCTGAATACTTGCTGCCCTTCCCAATGATCTAAAATCAGAGTTGACGGATTCTAATTTAGTCTATATAAAGAATAAGAAACAGACTAGAAACCTGAGTAATAGTAGCTCAGGTGGTTGTAAGATCTCTTTGAGTACCAAATGAAGGATTACCCAAATTGTTGTAGTAAAAACAGAAATGAGTGAATGGCTTTTGGCATAAACCAGCCAAACAGGCCTGCAAGAGTTAAACAATCTTGGTTATTCTTTAGCTGTTATGGCTGACAAACACTTGTAGCTAGACTTGTCCTTCACAAAGCTTCACAAGGCTAATTACTCTTCGATTCCATATGGATTATACTTTGCACCTGGCTTTCTTCTCCCCCTACACTTTCATGTAGCATTCTGCATTTCAGAAAGGTCACAGGCCAGTAACTTCAGGGATACCAGACCTGGTTGCTGAGTTGCCTGTGTCAGCTGAGGTCATTTTGAAACTTTGCACCAGAAAAAAAGAAAAGCAATATCTTCATGACGATATAAAAGCTCTCTCTGTTCCTGAGAGGGGGACACAGTTCTTGAGGCACTAGCCAGCTGTGTTTCCCTTTTGCCTGCCAAAAATAATAAAGCTACTCTTTTCTATTTCCTCTAAACTCTGTCTCCATATTTCTATTTGGCATCAGTGGATAGGGAGCCAAGATTTTGGCAACAAAATCTATTGAATTAGCTTTTTAAAAGTGAATTTGGGGCAAGAAATTGGGATATTCACAGAGTTGATGGCAAGGCTGGAGAAACAAATATCAGGATTGAAACATCCAGAATTCAGGGCAGTTCTGGCATCAAAGTAGTAGGAACTACTCAGCAGTATTGTCAGGGCTCAGCTGCTGGAATGAATAGATTCAAATTGTTTCTTGTATCCCTCTGCTGAAGATTCAAAATTCTGGAAGAGAATATCTCATCCCTTGTCCAGAGGATGGCACGGGACCATGATTATACCCCACCATGACTGCACCAGTGGGGAAGGAGAAATCAGATTGCTCCTATCAAGATAAGAAATGGATGCTGGTGGATAAGAAATAAACCACTATAAACCACGGCAGCTGCTCTGTAGCTTCCCAACATACAGATGAGCTTTTTTCTTTTTTTCAAATTAATTTATTTATTTGGCTGTGCCAAATCTTAGTTGTAGCATGTGGGATCTAGTTCCTTGATCAGGAATCAAACCTGGGTCCCCTGCATTGACAGCACAGAGTTTTAGCCAGAGAACCACCAGAGAAGTCCTCAGATGAGCTTTTTTCTTAATTGAAATTTTCATTTTGAGATGATTATAGGTTCACGTGAGATTATAAGAAATAGTACAGAGAAATTCCACATACCATTTACTCAAGTTTCCTCGGTGGTGACATCTTGTATAACCATAGTACAATGTCACTACCAGAACATTGACAAACCACTGACCTTATTCATATTTGCTACATGCATCCATTTGTACGTGTGTGTGTATTTAGTTCTACAGTTTTATCACACGCGTATGCTCATTTAATAATGCCCACAGTCAAGATACAGAACAATTTTGTCACCACGAAGAGCCCTCACACTTCCTTTTAGTAACCACACCATGTCCCTCCCATGTCTCTTCCCCTCCCCCATTGCCCTTTTTAGCCTCCAGACACCACTAATTTTGTCTTGCATTTCTACAGCTTTGTCACTTCAAGAATGTTATAGAAATGAAACTATATAGTATGTATCATTTTGGGATTTGCATTTTTCCCATTCATCAAAATTCTCTTGCAATCTATCCAAATTGTTAAGTGTGTTAATAGCTTTTATTTATTACTGAGTAGTATTCTTCGATATGGATATACCATAGTTTGCTTAACCATTTGCCTGTTAAAAAACAGTTGGATTGCTTTCAGTTTTTGACTGTTTGAATAAAGATGCTATGAACATCTGTGCACGTGTGTGAACACAGTTTTTTTTTTTTTTNCTGAGTAGTATTCTTCGATATGGATATACCATAGTTTGCTTAACCATTTGCCTGTTAAAAAACAGTTGGATTGCTTTCAGTTTTTGACTGTTTGAATAAAGATGCTATGAACATCTGTGCACGTGTGTGAACACAGTTTTTTTTTTTTTTACTGTACTCTATTTTTAAAATTTGCTGAGAGAGTAAACCTTAAGTTCTCATCATAAGGAAAGAAAAAGGTATCTATAAGAGGTGATGGATGTTAACTGAATTTACTGTGGTGATCATTTTGCAATAAACGTGCATATAAAGTCAATATGTTGTATACCTTAAACAATACAATGTCATATGTCAATTATATCTCAGTAAAACTAGGGAAAAAAGAAACTGCTAAATTATATTCCAGAAGAACTGTACCATTTTACACTCCTGCCAGCAATGGACTAACGATTCAGTTCCTCCATATCCTTACTGGCATTTGGGGTTGCCACTGCTTTTAATTTTAACCAATCTAATAAGTGTGTACTGATGTATTATTGTGGCTTTAGGAAGGCACTGGCACCCCACTCCAGTACTCTTGCCTGGAAAATCCCATGGACGGAGGAGCCTGGTAGTCTGCAGTTCATGGGGTCACGAAGAGTCGGACACGACTGAGCGACTTAACTTTCACTTTTTACTTTCATGCATTGGAGAAGGAAATGGCAACCCACTCCAGTGTTCTTGCCTGGGGAATCCCATGGACGGGTAGCCTGGTGGGCTGCCGTCTATGGGGTCGCACAGAGTTGGACACGACGGAAGTGACTTAGTAGTAGTAGTAATGGCTAATGGTGTTGAGCATCTTTTCATGTGCTTATTTGCTGTCTGCATATCTTCCTTGCATGTGCTTATTTGCTGTCTGCATATCTTCCTTGGTGAAGATAAGAAGTGCTAATCCTTCAAACATAATGCACAGACATCAGGAGCTAACTCAGTGTCAAACAAGATGTCTGCTGTGGTTGCACATGTTCTGTGGAGTGCTTATCCATAGGAACTCATGCGGAAAATGGCTCATTTATAGTATACGCCAATGGATACTTGATGTTTAGCAATGCCAACCAATAGAGAAATGTAGCAGATCATCTTCTTCTTTCTCTCTTAGCATCAAAGTTGTGGCTACTTGGAAGAACTTCTCAGGATATAGCTGTTTCTGCTATATCTGCTATATATCCTGCTTCTCAGGAGGCTGTCTCTGTCACTCTGCAGTTTTAGGTTCTTCGTGTTTAGTGACAGGACTAGAGTTGCATGGCAATGCATTAGGAGTAGTTTTAAAATGTACACCCAGAAGCTTTACCACTGTGAACAATAAAAAGCATAAAGAGTGTCAATCATGACTGAAAAAAAGAAGCTGCTAATCTATGTTCCTATGCAGCTGTTCCATTTTCCATCCCCACCACCAATGGATGGCATGATCCAATTCCTCCATCTCCCACCCACTGTGCATCCTGAGAGGAATTCAGGAGGAAAAATACAGGATGAGGCATTCTGTGCTTTGGATAGATGGGTCCCTAGATGGTTGAGATGCATATCTCAGAAAAAATTGCAATGACCCCCTATTCTTACTTCCCATACTTAGAAAAGCAGTAAAATCATTAACTTGAGGTATCTGTTCTTTGTGATTAGTAGTCATCTTCTGCCGAGGTGTCTGGTGACTATATGTATTTCTTAGGCAAAAAATGTATCACTGGCTTCTCTCTTATCTCATGGAGCTGTCCTTTTAGAGCTACTGTGAGATTATTTCTAGGGCTATAGCCCTCAGTAATGTTTCTTGAATAAAACTTAACTCACAGCTCTTATGTTGTGCGTTTTTCTTTTAGTTGACACTAGCAAGTGACTTTGCTTTATTTGAACGGCTTTCTACCAACTTTTAACAAGATTTTCTAATAGAAGCAGTGAGGCTATTGACGCCCATGGACTACCGTTCCAATAGAGTCCCATTTTCAGGTTTTGTTGTCAAGTGTTTCAATTGCACTTTATTAATTTATTTTTGGCTTCTCATACAAAGTCACTAACCTCACAGACTTACTGGGCTATCTCTGCACGTGTAGGTTCACATCCTATTAAACTACTTGAGGCCTTTTCACTATTTAAATATACAATTATAACTTAACACAGTGAGGTGCCAAGGGAGATCTTTCAGATTTCCCCCTCAGTTCTAAAGGAAGGCCACAGTCAGAGTTCAGACAAGTTCTAGCTATGAGACCAGTGCCGTTTTCTTGGGCTTGTCATGTCAGCAGGACTAGATCATCTGAAGTCCCTGTTTTTGTTAATTATGATGGTTTAATACAAGATACAAAACTCTGCCTCATAGTGACAGTTATTCATTGTTTCTCTCAGGTCTGTGATTCAGCTGAGGTTTTCTGGTCTAGGCTGGTTCAGCAGGCTCAATTCAGTTCAGTTCAGTTCAGTTCAGTNCGTGCTCCCCACCGCAGGCCTCTTCTCCCCCCAGGAGGGGAGCAAGAAGGCGCGCACACTCAGGCTGGCCCTCCACTCGCGGAGTCGGCATCCTCCGAGGGGCGGGCTGGTGCCCCCCTCCACCCCTGGCGGCCCCTCTGTCCTGTGGACGGAGCGGGGACACAGCCGCACGTGTGGAAAGGCTGCCGTGGTCACAGCAGGGGGCGATTTCCTTCTGCTCTGACGGGGGTTTCTTTGTCTTCAAATCTGTGGGCTCCCTGGCCCCAGAATGGGGGTCCCCGCCTCTAGTCCTCAGCCTCCATCTCCCAAGAGCCTGGGGTGTGGCTAGTAAGCCTGACCTGCCCCTCCTGGGCCTGTGGGCTCCCTCCGGGGCAGCTCAGGTCTGAGCTCTTGGAGTCAGACGCCCGCTCCGTGGCGCCGTGTGGGGCATTTGCAGGCGTGAGCGCTGCAGCGGTGAGCTCCTGCCTCCTCTTCTGCCCCACCCCTGGACTCAGGTCTCCTGAGAGGAGAAGGCGGCCAGGCCTGCCAGCTGGCATGCAGCGGGGGCCCGGCCAGCTCAGCCCCCCCCAGAGCCCGGCCTCCCCACAGTTCCCTCTCATCTCCATGGAGTTCCCGAGGAGCCTGGAAGCCTGGGGCGGCGAGGGTGGACAGGAAGGCCCAGATCGCTGTTGGTCAGGGCCAGGGCTCGGGCTGGCACTCGAGGAGGCTGAGGAGGGCGTGTGGGTCTGCCCTGCTCGCTGGCTCCAGCCTGAGCTGGGTGTGTGCCACTGGGTGCTGAGGAGAAGTCAGGGGTGGGGGGCAATGATGGCTGTGACTGAAGGCTTGACTCAGGGCCCAGGGGAGGCGACAGGTGGAGAGGGCATGCCTGGGACGTTTCCTGCCACACGCGGGGGCTCTAACAGTGAGGGGAGCTGGTGGGACCCCTGTTCCAACTGCTGGAGCAGTCAGGCCTTTGCTCCTGGAGGAAACGGGGAGAAGGGAAGGAGGCTGGCTTTCCCTCCCCGGCAGGCAAGTGTTTAGAGTGTCGGGACAGGGTGATGGGTGGCCTAAATCATCGCCGTTGCCCCGGCCTCCTCTCAGCCCTGGAAGTGATTTAAGGAGGCACTCTGTGGACCTGATTGCTGAGCGTGGCTCCCCGAGCCTCTTGGTGGGTCCGCCGTGGGCCCCAGGCCTCTGGCACACAGCGGTGACACACAGGTGTCCTGAGTTCAAATCCTGGATCTACCGTTGTCCAGCTCTTACATCCCCAGCAAGGCGACCGCACTGCCTGCCTGTCCACCTGTAAGTAGAAGAGGGTGCTGCCGGCTGCTGGGGCTCTCGAGAGTCAGGTGAGCCACTGCCCATGGTGCCAGCCTCTGCCTGTGGCCCACGTGCTGGCTTCGCCCCTCAGTGCAGCCTCGCCGTCCAGGCAACTGGTGCCTGTGGCAGCTCCTGCCCGCCGAGGACGGTGAGTGTGGAGGCTCAGTCCCGGGGGGTGCCAGGGAGAATCTAGGGGTGCTCACCCACAGGCCTCGCATCTCAGAGGAGGCTGGCTGGAGTGCAGACACCTTCCAAGTCTGTAGCTCCATCTTTTCACAGGGTGCATCTGGGGCGTTAATTTACAAGCTCATCCAAACTTGGCTGCTGCTGCTTTCCGAAAGGGTTCACTCCCCAGGCTTTTTCTCCTCCTCCTCCTTCACCTTTTAAATGTTTAATCTGAGGAGTGTTGGTCTTGGAGGGTTTGCGGAGGGCTTGTCCAGAATCCAGGTGATGGCTTTCCGCAGGGAGCTGCGGACCTGTGGCCCAGAAACACCTGCTGGGCGAGGGCCGCCTCGACAGCCTCCGCATCCGGCGCCTCCCAGACCACTGTCCGCTCGGCGTTCCCTCTAACTCAGCTCTCTCTGAAAGTAGATGTACTACTTAAACAATAACAAATATGTATGTCAATGCCTGATACAGAGGGAGATCCCTGGTGGTCCAGTGGCTGACTCCAGGCTCCCAGGGCAATGGGACTGGGTTTCACCCTGGGCCATAGCATTAATGCCACACGCTGTAGCTAAGAGACCACGTGCAAAGCAGTGAATGTCCCAGGTGTAGTAACTAAGACCTAGCAGTCCAATAAACGAATATTAAAAAATGTGTATAGAAAGCCGTTCTCTCTTGGCAAATGTAAGGCTATGTAAAATTCACTTATCCAATAATATACATAAGAATGGATGAATGAATTGTATATGTATTCTTGAATGGATGTGTGTGGGTTAGCCACTCAGTCATGTCTGACTCTTGCGACCCTGCGGACTGTAGCCCACCAGGCTCCGCTGTCCATGGGATTTCCCAAACCAGAATACTGGAGTGGGTTGCCATGCCCTCCTCCAGGGGATCTTCCCAACCCAGGCATCAAATCCAGGTCTCCTGCATTGCAAGTGGATTCTTTACCAGCTGAGCTACCAGGGAAATCCATACATCCATATATACTGAAAGACATGAGTAAATGTATGCATGTATAGTTTTAATATTATATATTGCTTGTATGTTACACATTAAAACATGTAAATATGTTAAGATAAGGCTGAGCACTGAAGAACTAATGCTTTCAAATTGTGGTTTTGGAGATGCTTGAGAGTCCCTGGGACTACAAGGAAATCAAACCAGTCAATCCTAAAGGAAATCATTCCTGAATATTCATTGGAAGGACTGATGCTGAAGCTAAAGCTCCAATACTTTGGCCACCTGATGTGAAGNATTGTGGTTTTGGAGATGCTTGAGAGTCCCTGGGACTACAAGGAAATCAAACCAGTCAATCCTAAAGGAAATCATTCCTGAATATTCATTGGAAGGACTGATGCTGAAGCTAAAGCTCCAATACTTTGGCCACCTGATGTGAAGAACAGACTCATCAGAAAAGACCCTAATGCTGGGGAAGATCGAGGGCAAGAGGAGAAGGGAGCAACAGAGGATGAAACGGTTGGATGGCATCATCACCTCAATGGGCACGAGTCTGAACTAACTCCAGGAGATAGTGGAGGACAGAGGAGCATGGTGTGCTGCAGTCCTTGGGGCCACAAAGAGTTGGACATGACTTAGCAACTGAATGACAGCAACACAAATGTTAAGATTACTAAGACCTATAACCTTTCTCTGTTTTCTGTTTAGCTGCATGTATGAGCACAGTGCTCTTGTCTGCCCCGTTCTGAGAATAAGGTGGAGGTGGAGTTGGGTTTGCCCACGTGGGGTTTGCGTGCTGGTGGGAAGGTAACCACCACCATGCCTTAGAAAGCATCACTACAAACAAAGCTAGTGGAGGTGATGGAATTCCAGTGGAGCTCTTTCAAATCNATTCTTTGGAACTCTGCATTCAGATGCTTATATCTTTCCTTTTCTCCTTTGCTTTTCGCCTCTCTTCTTTTCACAGCTATTTGTAAGGCCTCTCCAGACAGTCATTTTGCTTTTTTGCATTTCTTTTCCATGGGGATGGTCTTGATCCTTGTCTCCTGTACAATGTCAGCAGGCTCAGCTCCATGCATCTCTCATCCTCCCTGGGCTAGTCCTATTCCTCATGTGTCAAGACAGAGATAGAAGAGGGTGAGCAAGAACACACATGGCCTCCTAATGCCCAGGCTCAGAACTGACACACTGGCCCTTCCACACGATTCCATTTGTCAAAGCAAGTGACACAACCAGGCTCAACACCAACTGAGCAGAAAAGAATACACATATGAGGAAGGTGGAGAGAATGAATGTTTCTGAATAAAATCTGTCTAGCAGCTGGGTTCCAAGAGCACATGTTCCCGCACAGCCAGAAGGAAAATTGTGGCATTTTTATGCTCCAGCCTCAGATGCCACATCTCTTGGCATTTCCCATGCCATGTGAGGCAGTCACCAGATTCTACAAGGTTCAAGAGAGGGGGACACAGATCTCATAGTTAAATGGAAAGACTGCCAAGATCATTTTGTAATAAGACCATATAGAGTTGGAGACATTGATATGGATCTCTGGGAAATGCAGTCTGCATGGGAGCAATACAACAGTATTTCCAAGGCACAAGCTTCTTAGTAGTCAGGGTGCTGGGAGCTGAAACACACTCTCAGGATCCTGGGAGGTGGATGGGGTACCATTTGGTATCCTGAAGAAATTATTTCCTCAAAAAAGAAATGTGCACCAGTCTTCCAGATTGTAGGTTTCCCCCTGGACCCTGGGGTCTGTACTGGTTTTAAGTTATTAAACTTCTTTCTGGGAGCTTCTGATTAGCTGACTAACATGTATAATGCAGGGCCTCTCAGAGATCATCACAAGATAAACTTATACCTCTGGGTGTTTTCTCAGGTAGGTGAGAAAGGCCAAGTGGACCTGAGTGTGCAGATCCAGGGGCACACTGCTTCCTTTCCAGTCTATGAACCTTGGGCATGCTACTTAGCTTCTCTGAGCTCCAGTGTTTTTATTCTAGAAAATAAAAATGAGAAGAAATTTGTACTGAGTGGTAAGATACGCTTGTGCATATAAAGCATTAGCACTGGCACTTGGCAAGTTCTCAAAAAATACACACTACTATAAAGATGGTGGTGACTGATGCTACATTGGGAAGGAAAAGGAGCAGAAAAACACTGGGTGTTTGCTGCAGATTGAATGTGTCTCCACCAAATCAGGCGTTGAAACCTTAACCCCCAGGTGATGGTATTCAGAAGTGGGTCTTTGGGAGGCAATTAGGTCATGAGAGTGGGCTCTTAATGAATGGATTAGTGCCCTTATAAAAGAGATCACAGACAGTTCCCTTGCTTCTTCTGCTGTTTGAGGACACATCAAAAAGTTGGTCATCTGTGAACCAGGAAGTGAGCCTGCATCAGACTCTGAACTGACTGGCACCTTAATCTTGGACTTTCAGCCTCCAGAACTGTGAGAAATAAATCCTGTCTATAGCAGTCAGAATGGATAGTGTTGACATATGGCTAACAGTTGGGTCCCCATTTCTCCACCTGGTTGCAAATGTCTGTAAGTCTGGGTGGGCAAACAGCACTTATGTTTTGGATTTTCTTTTTTAAGTAAGATCCCAAAAGAGGGATTATTTTGTTTGAGGAGTGAGGATAACTCTTCTCTACCTACCAGGACAGAAGCTGAAGTTTAAGTGATTTTGGACACCAGATTTTGGAGTAGCAGAGGACCTGTTGGAAATTAAAAAATTAATATATAGTGCTCATCAACCTTCTTTCTCCTTTTTTATTTTTAAAATTCAGGCACACTGTATGGAATGTGGAATCTTTTTAATAGTTACTCAACCAGGAATGGAACCTGAACCTCCTGCACTGGAAACATGGAGTTGCTCAACTTATTTTCTACGAAATTTAATTGCCTAAAGAAAGGATAAATTAAACTCTAATTTTCTTTTTTTTAATGCATCTCAAATAAAAACCTATATGCCATTTATTTTCACTCAACAATATTTCATGAAATAATATTTCATCTTTTTATGTCAGTATATATAGATCTATGTCATTCTTTTTAAAGGTAACATAGAATTCTACATATGGACATCTTTTTTGGTGGACATTTGGACTGTCTTTCGGCTGTTTCTTTTTCCTGTTATACATTGGAACAATGTTGTACAAATATTCTTGTACACTTATGTGGTTATTTCTTGAGATTCTTGGGGAATTTATTACCTCTCTCTATCAGTAGATCATTAAAAATTTTGTGGATCTTTACAAATTACCCTCTGAAAATGGAGCCAATTGATATTTTCACAGACTGTGTGGGTCCTCCCCTCCTTACCCATCTTAGCCAACAATGAATCTATTGTTTGAGAATTTATAGATCCAAATGTTATGGGGAGGTCTCTATGGTAGAAGGGAATTTGTAATGAGAGTTGTTGTTTTTGTCTTTAATATTAAAAAATAGTTTGGCACCATCTATAATGATCTGTATTGGGTACTGAATTCATACAGGTAGAATGATGTGGCAGTTCTCTTTTTTCCATGGGTGGTTAAGTACAAGTCAGTTAAGTAAATAAAAAGCAGATTTTCTTTCCCTCTCTTGCCTTATCTCAGTTTTGCTATGTATACAGATTCAATGAAGAACAATTCTTTGAAGTCTCAAGAAAATATTTATAGGCATCATCTTCCCTCACATCACAATCACATGTTTTTAAAGATCCCAGTGTTGCAATCCAGGGATCAGATTATGGGTATCAAGTAGAGTTATGAGGAAAATGCATTATAGTCATATGCCTGTTACACAAGACGCCATTCCCTTTCCCAGAGGCTGCAGGGAACTGAGGGACCTGGAGGGCACTCAGCAGGTCAACCAGAGGGCTTCAGTGGCAGCAGCGCAGGGACTCACAGTCCCTAAGACCAGTCTCTCTTGCAGATTTGCAGATAAGCATCTGTCTACCATAAATGAGCATGAAGAACATGAGATCATGAATCCTGACCCCCAAAATGTGTACTGGGGCAGGAGTGCTCCCTGGAATATGAGGCAAGAAAGAAAAGTTTATGAGTGCTATGTAGTTGAATAAGATGACAGCAAATGGTATCATGTCCTGACTTATTCTGAATATTCTGTGCCTCGTGGGTGGAACACAAAAACTCCTCTAGGGTAGGGCTTCTATATGTGAATTCCACAGACCTCTTGGGTTCATGGATAAATTTCAGGAAGCCTTTATTAGATTTTTCCAGAGAAACAGAAGCAACAGGATGTGTATATATATATATATATATAGAAAAAGATTTATAAGGAATTGCCTCATGTGATTATGGAGGCTTAGATGTCCCAAAGGGCTTCCCTGGTAGCTCAGCTGGTAAAGAATCTGCCTGCAATGCAGGAGACCCTGGTTTGATTCCTGGATCAGAAAGATCCCCTGGAGAGGGACAGGCTACCTGCTCCATTATTCTTGGTCTTCCCTTGTGGCTCAGATGACATAAAATCTGCCTGCAATGTGGGAGGCCTGGGTTCAATCCCTGGGTTGGGAAGATCCTCTGGAGGAGGGCATGGAAACCCACTCCAGTATTCTTGCCTGGAGAATCCCCATGGACAGAGGAGCCTAGCAGACTATAGTCCATGGGGTCCCACAGAGTTGGAATGACTGAGAAATTAAGCATAGCATAGCACAGAAGTCCCAAGATCTGCAGTCAGTAACCCAGGAAAGTTCAGTCCAACTCAGAAGGCCAGAAAAATAGGACCGGGTGCAAAAGCCTGCAGGTTCCGGGATCAAGAGGAGCCAGTGTTTCCACTGGAAACCAAAGACAGGAAAAGGCCAATGTGCCTGATGGAAGGTGTTCAGGCAGGTAAATTTCCTATTTTTGAGCAGTAAGGTTAGCCTTTTTATTCTATTCAGGCCTTCAACTGATTGGATGCATGCTGTCCATATTAGGGAGGCTAATCTACTTTACTCCATGTACCAATTCACATATTCATTTCATCCCAAAGCACCTTCACCACAGATATACCTGAGTTTGACTAAATGTCTTGGTACTCTGTGGCCTGGTCAAGTTGACACATATAACTAGCCATCAAAAGTCCACCCCTTGTTAACTTGGGCATCCACATGTATCTCCTCAAACCATACTTCATCTCCAAATATAGACAATAACAAGATCATAATTCTGTCTGATATGATGCAACTATCTTGATACAATCAAAAATGTACTAAATCCCTTCCCCAGAAGAGGAGATAAGGTTCTTAAGTGCCACTCTTCTTGATATCCTGTAATTTAAATACTGAGATATAAAGTCAATTGTCTTATGTTACACAAGAGAAACGAGATGGAAAAAACTAAAGATGTTTTAGGTACACACATGTATACATAACAATAGGGACAAAATGCTCACAATAATTACAATTTTCATTTCTATAACTGCTCACGTGGTCACCCAAGGCTGGTATTTGTAACTCCTTTCTTCTATTATCCATTCATATTCCCTTTGTCTTCAGCAAGACATCAGCAGGGTTTTTTTGTCTTGTGTGGTGACCCAAATCTTCATTCCTGAAAGATCTAGGCTCTTACTAGTCCTGTCTGGATTGGGTTGCTAATTCTCTATTGACCTTAACCACAGGACAACTTAAGATATCATTGGTACTGCAGACACACTCTTCCTCACCTCCACTGTGGAATAGCAGTCCAATTTCTCTGTGGAAGTGAGGATCAGTCACCCCCGCCAGCACCGTAATTCCCTTCTTTATCTGTTAGCTCAGGTGTGAGTAACCCAAAGAGACTGGCAGCATTCTTAACTTCCAGTTCACTGGAATCATGGTATTTCCTGCTGGAAGAATTCCTCCTCTGGAACAAAGACTACTAGCCTGGCAAAACACAATGTTGTGGGAAAAAGAAGCAAGTTTTACTAATGGGTCATGAGGGATAATACTGAGTGGTTCTGCTCCCACTTCCATCCCTTGATTCTTGGACCCTTGAATCTTGGCTGTCGGAGAAACAGCGTCATATACTGGATGCTGATTCCAACTATATATGGATTGTTACCTAGCTGGTGCTGAAACTGAGTCTTCAAAAGTCCATTCCACTGTTCATGGTAGGGAACATGGTAAGACCAGCGAGTTCTATGAGGATGGGCCCAGTGATGCACTTCATTGGCTGATGGTTGAGGTCCTTGAACAGAGGCAATGTTGTGTNTTAGGACAAATAACACCACTCAAAGTTTCTATTTGTGGACAATTGAGTGGAGTAAGGGGTAGGAATGCACCTTGCAATTCTTTAAAAATATATATATATATTTGTTTATCTGGCTGCACTGGGTCTTACCTGTGACATGTTGGATCTAGTTCCTGGACCAAGGATGGAACCCAGAACCCCTGCATTTGGAGAGTTGAGCCTTAGCTACTGGACCACCAAGGAAGTCCCTACTTTGTAATTCTAATTTAAGATTAGCAACAACTCTGACCTGTGGAGGATGATCAAGTTCTTTTTCTTCTGACAGAGGCCTGTGGGGCCAGGCCCTGTTGCTCGTGCTGCCTCACTCATTAAGCTGGGCCTCCTCAGGCCGACACAGTGTGTGCAGGGCCCCTGCAGGGCCTCCCGCTTCTGCATTCTTGCCTGGCTCCTCTCACCTGTGCCTCCTGGGGATTCAGCTGTTTCATCCTGAGTGACTGAAAGAAACCTTCAGAAAGCTTTCTAAATATTCATCCATAATCCAAGAATGACATTGAATCCTTTGCTATTAAAAAACCTTCTAAAAGTCAGACTTAGTAACTCCTTCTCCTAAATGTCCTTAAAAGACCCATAGTGGCTTTGATGCACCATAGACACCATCTTCCACAGCAGAGTGTTCCTGGGAGGTGGGAAGCAGCTTGCCTTCCCTGGAAACCTGACTAGAGGTGCTCAAGAACACTGAGTCTTGAGAAGAAGCTTAGTATTTATTGATAGCATTCAAAAGAAGTCCATATGAACTCAGAGTGTAGCACTGACATATCTATTTTATGCATATACACTAGCGTGTGTAAAATAGACAGCTAATGGGAAGCTGCTGTAACAAAAGGAGCTCAACTCAGTGCTCTGTGAGCACCTAGAGGGGTGGGATCATGGAGGGGTTGGAGGGAGGCTCAAGAAAGGGGATATATGTACACATATGGCTGATTCATGTTGCTGTACAGCAGAAACCAACACAACATTGTAAAGCAATTATACACCTATTTTTAAAAAATTAAAAACATAAAAAGAAGTCTATACTTTCAAGAAATACAAGGAAGGCATTCAGGAGAAAGAGAGGGGAAGAGGTAGAGACATTTCCTGAGTGTGGGCCAGAGTGTCCAGGGGAAAATATACTGGATGGACAGAGGGGAAAAGGCAAGTGGGTGGGTGAGAAGGAAGGAGTGTTGATGGAAAGGGCAGTGTTCAATCACCTTTCTAGACTAAAGAGAAAGAAGTGAGGTAAGACTGGTTAGTGAGGGGTATCAGAAAAAAGTCATTTTATCTCATCAAAAATGAGTCTGCAGAACTGACATTAGTTTTTGGTGGGGGGAAGTGCTAGCCATATTTTTTTAGAGACTTTAATATTTAGGGCGAAGAATTTCCCATTTGAGGCTAGATTTAGTTTTCCCTTCCGGAAAAATGTTTTGTTCGTGTTTGCCACTTAATTCAGATTTTCCAGCTTTCTAACAGCTTGAGCTGATCAATCTAGCATGTAGAGTCTTAAAAAAAGGAAAGAAATTCTACAAAAGTCTTGACATGAAGTGTTTTTGCAATGTAAAAAAATATTCCCGCTTCTGTGTCAGGGAGTCCCAGAGTTGACTGGACTTCTTTGGAGCCACAGCAACTGGCCCTGATAGTTTCATAAACTCTGAATAACCAGTAACCTGACATTCCATCATTTTGTCTCTGCGCCTGAGATTTTGAGGAGAGACAGAATTCTCTTGCTTCTCCAGTGATTCAGTGATAAAGAATTCGCCTGCAATGCAGGAGATGTGGGTTCAATCCTCAGGTCAGAAAGATTCCCTAGAGTAGGAAACGGCAACCCACTCCAGTGTTCATGCCTCAAGAAACCCATAGACAGAAGAGCCTGGTGGGCTACAGTCCACAGAGTTGCAAAGAGTTTGACACAACTGAAGTGACTTGAGTATGCATGCACACATGCACACCATTATCTCATTCAGCAAGTATTTATTTAGGACCTATTACATATCAGATCCCCTGGAGAAGGAAATGGCAACCTACTCCAGTTTTCTTGCCTGGAAAATCTCATGGACGGAGGAGCCTGGCAGGCTATAGTTCATGGGGTCACAAAGACTGAGCGACTAACAGACACAGACACATATATAAAGTGAGGGTTGAACACAATGCTTGGTGGGCAAGTAAACAAACAATGCAGTAATTAAGGCCACAGATTTTGGAATCAAATAGGTCTGTGTTCACGTCTTGGTTCTGTCACTTAACAGTTCTGTAACTTTGGGTTACACACTTCACTTTGTAGAACCTCCATTTTCTCATCTGTCAAAGGGGGAAGATGAAATATGCCTACCTCTGGGGGTATTATAAAGATTAGAGAGGATAATTGACATAGTGCTTAGCATATAGCTACTGTTATTCTTAATGATGTTTTGGAATTTAAGAGTGCCCTTATACTGTCAAATGGAGAAGGCAACAGCACCCCACTCCAGTACTCTTGCCTGGAAAATCCCATGGACTGAGGAGCCTGATAGGCTGCAGTCCATGGGGTCGCTAAGAGTCAGACATGACTGAGTGATTTCCCTTTCACTTTTCACTTTCATGCATTGGAGAAGGAAATGGCAACCCACTCCAGTGTTCTTGCCTGGAGAATCCCAGGGACGGGGGAGCCTGGTGGGCTGCCATCTATGGGGTCAGACAGAGTCAGATATGACTGAAGTGACTTAGCAACAGCAATACCGTCAAAATGCCCTTGTTGGGGTCATACCCCAAGATATATCACTGAAGATTTTAGAGTTCCCAGATAATACAGAAAAATAATCAGACATATGACAAGCCCTTGAGGCCTGTCACATACCTGAGGCCTTAGGACAGAGCAGAGATGAACAGAAGATTAGGGATACACAAACATACACCTGGAGCCACAAATACTCTCCTGGCGCCATCTCCACATTTTGATTCAGGTATGCTTTGTTCTTGTGGTTCAATTTAGAACTAAAGAACTACTGTGCCCCTGGAGTTTCTCAGTCAAAGCAGCTTCCATCATCACTGCCTTCTCCCCAGGTTTTCTTTGGTTGTTGAGCCCCATATACATACGCAGGAAGCCCTGACATAGGTTAATAGTGGGCATATCTGTGGCAAAATGCAGTGTTGAATCCAGCCCTTGCCTCGGTGAACCTGGCTGACTTGTGGTCCATGGGGGAAGCTGCTCTTCTTCCCCCTCTTTTGCACAATCTGAGAAAGATAATAAGTCCAGAATGACTTCTTTGACTTCTAGTGGACTGATCCAAATTATCCTGGTAAACTGGACCTATGAGCTGACATGAGCAAATCACTGCATTAAAGTTTTAGCCCTAGGCCCTGACCTACTCATAATCTAATTAAAAAAAAAAAAAGCATTGGTTTGTTGTAAAAATATAAAGTATGTGAATGTTTCATTACAAAGTAGATCAATGAACTAAACCAGCTATCTGGCTTAGGAGCAGTAATGTCATGATTTCCCTAGAGCGTGTCCTGGGGGAGGGACAGGAAGCCTGACACAGCTTGCTTTCCTCCCGTGAGTGCTTTCACTGAGGAACCTGGTAGTGACTACAAGGATTTTTGGCGGGACATTGGCCATTGTCCTCCCAGCAGCTTCTTCCTTTTCTTCTTTTCCATCTTTTTTTTTTGTGGGGGGGCGGTTAAAACACAAGTGATCATTATGAAAAAGTTAGAAAATACAAATAAGCAAAGTGGGGGAAAAAAGTACACAAAATCCCACTGACCTCTTGACATCAGTAGACAACTTGGAATGTATAGCTCAGTCATGCACACGCTGCTTTGAGTCATGGCATTTGCTCACCATAGTAACTCTTCTCTCCATTTTACAGAAGAATAAACTGAGGCTTAGAGAAGTCTGGGGACTTCCTCAGCTAACAGTCAGTGTAACTCCAGACAAGCCAGCGTGCAGCGCCACTGGGCTGTCTCAGCCCTGGATTGAAGGTTGATGATTGTTAAAAATCATTCAAGACAATTATGCTAATAGGACCTTTTTCACAGTGTAGGGGAGCAACAACCAATAGCCCACACCCTTCCCAGTGCCCTGTACAAGGTCATTCTAGGTACCTTAGAGACCCTAACCCTCTGTCACTGCCTCCACTGAAACATTTCCTGAAGGGGCTTCCTGTACTGTGATTCTCCTCTGACTTAAAAGGAAATCCTACCGAGGCTGATTGTGGACTCTAGAAGATTCCCATGCACTGACTTGACTTGGAGGGGGCAGGTCCTGCATCTTGGGATGACCAAGGGTTGCAAAACAAACTTCCCATGAGACCTCAGGCCCTTTGCACAATCTCAGGGAAGAGTGGCTCCATGAAGAATGAAAGAGGCTAGGTTTTGCATGAGTGGGGGTCCAAATCAGATATATTTTAACAATAAAGGAATATGATAGTTCTCAACAGTGTGGGAGAATAACTTGCTCCAATGTCAGGGTTACAATCATGGATGAATCTGAAAGGGGGTAAGTGGTTCCTAGAAAAAGGAAGGAAGTGTAGAGAGTGCATGAAATCTAGAGAGTTCAAGTTTGCAATTTCTTCTAAAGCTAGTCTTATGATTCCAGCGAAAACAAGTTCACTTATAGTCTTGCTGCTGCTGCTACTGCTAGGTCGCTTCAGTTGTGTCCAACTCTGTGCGACCCCATAGACGGCAGCCCACCAGGTTCCCCCATCCCTGGGATTCTCCAGGCAAGAACATTGGAGTGGGTTACCATTTCCTTCTCCAATGCATGAAAGTGAAAAGTGAAAGTGAAGTCGCTCAGTCATGCCCGACTCTTAACGAGCAGCCTACCAGGCTCCTCTGTCCATGGGATTTTCCAGGCAAGAGTACTGGAGTGGTTTGCCATTGCCTTCTCCGACTTATAGTCCTATTCAGACACTACAAGGGTGAAGATTGACAAACATAGAGAAGAGCATGCCAGTCTCTCTAGTGAGTTAGGACCCTTGTTGTATATCAGGCACATGTGTTCTGCCTTGGGTTCATGCTTCCTGGATGGTAAACTCCCTTCCCATGCCCCACTCTCCTCCACCCCAAGTTCTACACATTTCTGTTGCAAAATGGAGCTGTTCTTGGTGGGTGCTCCACAATTTGTATTGTGGAATATTCACTGAACTCAGAGGGATCTAAGCAGTCTAGGCACAAATCCACTCCAGGCTGTGCCAAATACTATCTTTAGAATGATCAGGGCTTGGTGCCAACGATTACCTATACACATGAGAACCACGGGCTGTGAGCATGAGGCATGAGTTGAATGCAGTGAAACGTGGCCCCCTACAGCCCCCTCTTACAGGCACCTTTGAGCAGTTCCCAAAGTGCATTACTATTTGCACAAGTTGGGTGGGTAGTAGGATGCTGTGTGTAAAATACACAAAATGCTCCACCCCTGCTTGCTAAAAACTCACAATCGAGGATAATTTGGGCAGGCAGAAAGTCAAGGCTGGTCTGTCACACAAACTATAGCACCGGTAGATGAGTCTTGTTGCCTCCACCTGTCTCTCAGGGGGTCTCCAATGCCCTCCTAAGAGCAACCACCACCATTGTTTCCAACTTCTGTCTTGTTCTTCTGGAGAGATGGAGTAAGAGAGCTTCCTTTACTCACCTGCTCACTGGGAAGCAATCTTTTTTTCTTTTTTATTGTGGTAAAACGTACGTAATAAAATTTACAATTTGAACCGGTTTTGATTTAGTACATTCACCTCATTGTGTAACCATCACTAACATTCATTACTGGAACCTCTTCATCATCTTAAACTGAATCTCTGTGCTCATTAAACACTAACTTCTCATTCCTCTTTCCTATTGGTCCCTTAATTTCAGCCGTGATGAGAAAAGTATTTTGAAATGATAAGGCTCATTTCTTACTGACTTTCTTATATGTAACCCTCCCTTGATTCAGCCAGAGGTTGCCATTCATTGGAAAGGGTTAGGATTATTAAAGGAGAAATGAGGAGAGAACAAGATGGCAGAGGAGTAGGTGGACATGGAGTTCTTCTCTCTCCACGGATACATCAGGAATACACCTTCAGACACAGAAGTGCATGCAGAACACCAGCTGAGAGTGGACAGGAGCACCTGACCAGTGGAAAAGAATACCTAGAACCATGCAAAACTGGGTAGGATGAAGGAACTAAGGGGAAAAACAGGAGTGTTAGCAGGATTGAACCTGCCCTTGGTGGGTGGGGGAACTGAAGCAGGGATTTTGATCCCCACATCAGGGCAATTGTCTGAGTCAGAGGAGAAACATTTAAGGCTGGGAGTAAAACAGCTGATCTGAGGCAGCCTAAATGGAATGAGAATCAGATAGTCCTTGCCGCAGCCAAACATACCCCAGATGGCACAGCATCTGGGAGCTGGAGTTTAGGGACTGTGGAGCAATCCCAGGGCAAGGGCTGATGTTGACTGCGAATAGATGGCTCGAGGGGATGTGAGGGAGGAGATTGTGGTGGGAAATGCAGGTGGGGGAAAACCGGGCAGCCTTGGAAGCAAGGCAATACTGCTGAGTCATGAATAGGGGGTGTAGCCATCACTATAGCCCCTCTCCCCTCTCTCTCCAGCCAGCAGTGGCAGCTGAACAATAAAGAGGCTGGCCCATCAATGCCTGATGTGCCAATCTACAGAGTAGAACCCCAGACAGGGGGGCCCCTCTATGTGCCTATGCACTGAACAACAGAAAAGGTAAGGAGGTAAGGAAGCCCTCTAAGTGCCTGAACGGGTGGAGCTATGGAGAAAGTCTGGCCAAAGAGGGCTGCTGATGGCTAGCAAAGAGGCTCAAAAAAAGACTTTGATAGGGCCATAACTCCTGCGGGGAACAAACTCACTCACTCAGAAGGACAATGCAGATGGTGGAGTGCAGTTTATTACACCGGCGGGCCCAAGGCAGAGTCTTCTCTTAGCCAGGAACCTCGACCAGCATTTGTGAAAACCTTTTATACCCCATGTGTATGTGTCTGAACCCACCACTCCAAATCCCTTGAGACTTACATAAACCAAGGGAAATACAATCCCAATAACCCGATCATTCATGTGCTATGTGCTCACGTGCTCAAACAGTCAAACAATCAGCCAATAATCAATAAACCCGAGGTTACACTCCGATAGGTACAGAAAAGCTTATGGTCTGTCTGGAGGAAGGCCTGATTAGGGTATGTTTTCTCTTAGGCGATAAGTAACCCAGATATGATCTTCAAGGTTCCCCTGTCTGGAGGGGGTCTTATCCTTCTGTTGTTGTTTTCATAGGCACTAAACACAGAGTTCAGAGTCTTGGAAAGGTGGCCGAGCACGATCAGCATGAACAGGTCTAAGATGGAGTCCAGGCCCTATGAATTCCTTCTTCAGAGGCAGTCTGTTCCTGCACACTTGGCACCACCAGGGTCCCCGCAAGCCAAGCAGTTGCACCACCTTCATGCTCAACTCTCACTGGGGCAGAGCTGCCACAGTCAAAAAAAGTCTCACACCTATGCATGCAGGGTTGCTTCAGTTGTGTCCAACTCTTTGTGACCCAACTGAACTGAACTGAGACTATGGCCTGCCAGGCTTCTCTGTTAGAAAGTGGGGTTCTCCAGGCAAGAATACTGGAGTGTATTGGCCAATACTGGTTGCCATACCCTTCTAGAGCATTGCATTTCCTGCTGCCCTAGCCGCCAACTCCCCTGAGTACCTGGTGTTGCCAGAATCCCTGCGACCCAAGCAGCTTTGCCACCTCCACACCTGGCCTTCACTGGGGCAGGCCCAAGTCCTCCAGGGCGGCCTCAGGAGCAAACCCTGGTGAACCATCCACATGCAGAGGTAGAAATAAAACCACAGTTGAAACCCAGGGGTAGTGTGGCTAAGGAAGAAGACCCCAAAACTTCCCACCAGCTATATAAGCTGCAGATTAAATCCACGCAATCCACTAGGCAGACTCCGTGTCTATGGAATACATAAAAGGACATTGAGAGCTCCCACAAAAGAGAGCACACTAGTTCTGATAACTGTGGACATTGGAGGTGAGAAAACAGAGGAGTAGGACCAGATTAGAATCTGAGCTGCCCCCACAGCAGGTCCAGAGATCAGCACAGTATTAGAGGGCATCCTAGGGAGGTGAAGGCTTCCCTGGTGGCTCAGAGGGTAAAGCATCTGCCTGCAGTGTCTGAGATCTGGGTTTGATTCCTGGGTCAAGAAGATCCCCTGGAGAAGGAAATGGCAACCCACTCCAGTATTCTTGCCTGGAGAATCCCATGGACTGAGGAACCTGGTAGGCTACAGTCTAAGGGGTCGTAAAGAGTCAGACATGACTGAGGGGCTTCACTTTCACTTAGGGAGGTGAGGTGGACTGTGACTCCTAGCGAGGGAAAGGACTCTGACAGTAGTGACTCAAGAAAAACATTTATTATTCTTATGTTTTGACTTGTTCTGTAGATTCTTTTGAATTTTTTTTCTTCCTTCCCCCTCTGTCGTACTTGTCAATTTTATTGGCTCTGTGAAATCTAATTAAACTTTTTTCTTTTTATTCTCAGTCACATTTTTTTTAAAACTATTGTTAAAAACCTCTGCCTCTACATTGGGCTTTTGCAGTTCTGGGGAGTTTTCCTCCTTTATTTTTGTTTTTTTCTCTTTAAAAAAATTTTAAACCTATAATTTTTTTCTACATTTATTTCTTAGTTTGCTTTTCCTACTGTTCTTTTCCCCTTGCAGTTAATCTTTAATATGTATAAATCTTCTTTATCTACCTCTATTTAACTTTGCTTATCTATTCTTTTTTTCTTTTCTTTTTTTCCTTTCCTCTCAACATATTTGTTAGTTTTATTTCCCGTGCTTTATCCCCCAACTGGCACCTTGTTTTAATTTTGTTTTTCAGCTTGTATTTTAGTTAGTTCTGGTAGACATACTTTTTGGTTCCCTTTGCCCAGTCAATCTATTGTACTTTATTTTTGTTGGAATGTTTTGATTTTGCTTTTGGGTATATATGTATATATGTCTATTCAGTCACACTTTTTATTGATTTTATAAACCTCTGCCTCTATGTGGAGTTTTGTCCTCCCCCCCTTTTCTCTTTCTTCTTCTGTTTCTTTTTTCTCTTTTATATAATTTTAACTTTTAGTTTTTTCAACCTATTACATTTTCCCACATTTATTCCTTTGTTTGCCTTTCCTACTGCTCTTTTCCCCTTGCAGTTAATCTTTAATGCATATAAATCTTCTTCATCTACCCCTGTTTAACTTTGCATATCTATTCTTTCTTTCTTTTCCTCTCAACATATTTGTTAGTCCTGTTTTCTCCGCTTTATTCCCCACTTGGCACCTTGGTTTAGTTTTGCTCTCCAGTTTGTGCTTTAGCTAGTTTGGTTCCTAACTGGTAAATATACTTTTTGATTTCCTTTGTTCACCAGGTCAATCTATTATACTTTATTTATTTATTTTTAATAATTTTCACTTTGCCCATAGGTGTATATGTATATGTGTATATTCCATCATTTTAATTATTATTTGCCTGATTTTATAACTGTCATTTGTCTGGAGTTCATCTTTGGTTCCTTGTTTTCAGATATTTGTTTTAATTTCACTTAATGCCATGATAAAACATTTGTGGAATCTTCGTTCCTGACCAGATATCAAACCCTGACCCTTTGGAGTGGGAGCAGTGACTCCAAGACCCTAGACTACCAGAGAACTAACCCTAAGGTGTATCAGATAGTGAGAACTCACACAAAGGAAACCACTGGAATACAAGATTAGGCATCACCCAACCACCAGTAGCACCCTGTGCAGGAAGCCTCATCTAAACAACAAACAAAACAAAAATACAAATCAAATCATCAGCAGACAGGATTACCACCTCACTCAGCCTTGCCCATCAGAGGAAAAACAAACAGACAAAAACTCTGCACAAATCTCACCCTATAAGCTTACACAAACCACTGGACCAACATTAGAAGGGCAGAAACCAAAAGGAAGAGAGAATTCAACCCTGAAACCTGGGTAAAGGAGACCTCAAACGTAATAGGTTTAAAAACAAAATAATGAAAAGGTAGAGAAATACTACACAAATGAAATGACAAACTAGAAACACAGAAGTCCAAAAAAAAGAAGAGGAAATAGGTAAACTACCTGAAAAAAGAATTCAGAATAATGATAGTAAAGATGATCAAAAACCTTGAAAGCAAAATGGAGAAAATGCAAGTATCAATTAAAAAAGACCTAGAAGAATAAAAGAATAAACATGCAGAGACAAACAACACAATTACTGAAATTAAAAATACTCTAGAAGGAATCAACGGCAGAATATCTGAAGCAGAAGAATGAATCAGTGAGTTGGAAGATAAAGTGGTGGAAATAACTTCTGAAGAACAGAATAAAGTAAAAAGAATGAAAAGAACTGAGGATAGTCTCAGAGACCTCTGGGACAATATCAAGTGCACCAACATTAGAATTATAGGGGTCCCAGAAGAAGATAAAAAGAAAGGGTATGAGAAAGTTTTTGAAGAGATTATTGTTGAAATTTTCCCCAACATGGAAAAGGAAATAGTCAAGTTTAAGAGGCACAAAGAGTCCCATACAGGATAAACCCAAGGAGAAACACCAAGACACATAGTAATCAAAATAACAAAGACTAAACACAAAGAAAGAATATTAAAAGCAGCAAGGGAGAAGCAACAAGTAACATACAAGGGAAACCCCATAAGCTTAACAGCTGATCTTTCAGCAGAAACTCTGCAGGCCAGAAGGGAATGGCAGGACATATATAAGTACTGAAAGGGAAAAATCTACAACCAAGATTACTGTACCCAGCAAGGATCTCATTCAAAATTGAGAAATAAAAAGCTGTTCAGATAAGCAAAAGTTAGAGAATTCAGTACCACAAAACCAGCTTTACAACAAATGTTAAAGGGACTTCTATAGTCAAGAAATACAAGAGAAGAAAAAGATACAAAATCAAACCCAAACAATTAAGAAAATGGCAATAAGAACATATATATCAATCATTACTTTAAATGTAAATGAATTAAATGCTCCAGCCAAAAGACAGAGACTGGCTGAATGGATAAAAAAAAACAAGACCTATATGCATGCTGTCTACAAGAAACCCACTTCAGACCTAAAGACACATATAGACCGAAAGTGAGAGGATGGAAGAATATATTCCATGCAAATNATACATATATAGAATCACCACTTTGTATAGTTTA
The DNA here is from genome assembly GCA_006410875.1 of Neotragus pygmaeus. Classification (NCBI taxonomy): domain Eukaryota; kingdom Metazoa; phylum Chordata; class Mammalia; order Artiodactyla; family Bovidae; genus Neotragus; species Neotragus pygmaeus. The sequence goes on along the minus strand of SJYV01011131.1, from coordinate 343,514 downwards.
AATAGCTTACAATTTCACTTGTCAATTATACCTCAGTAAAGCTGAAAAATATGAATAAAACAGCTAAAAAGAGCTACCTCTGGGCAGCGGTACTCCAAGGCTGCTGATTTTTATCTGTGCCTTTTACTTCTGTTTAATTTGCTATTATGTGTACTGGTGGCTTTGGTAACAGTGAAACACACAATAAAAATCTCAGCCAAGCCAAAGAGACCTTTCAGTTCTTTCATTCCTCTCTCTGGGTCACCTGATTTCGGCTGCATGACCTGAAGATACAGCAGCCACCTTACCTGTTCCTGATCTCTTTCAGCAACGCGGTGTCTTTGTCGTATCCAAACTCGCCTCCAGCTGAACGAGGAAGGTTCACGATGTCAGCATGGGTGGCCACCAGGACAACTCGGAGCGGGCTCTTCAGCTTGCCGCCAAAGGCTGAGGGCGGAGAGCGAGCCATTTCACACCTGCCCAGGTGCGGAGAGTGAACCGCCACCCTGCCCAGGTCTGGGCTGCCTCGCTAGGCGGACGAGACTGGTACATTTTGCTTGCAGACTTGCAAACCTATGCCTGCGGATCCGAGTGACCTAGAAGGTCACTAGAAGGTCTAGGCCTGGCCAACGATGGAATGAGCCTACTTCCTGGGCCTCAAGGAAGGCTGCTCAGAAGTGGACCAGAAGCGACCACAGAACATGACGCAGCTTCTCAGATCTTCCTCCAAGTAGGCCTGGTTTGCATGGTGAGGGGAGATCTAACCTCTGGCTGGGGGATGCCCTTTCCAAGACCAGAGCCAGCAGCTGAATGCAGCACAGCACAGAAATGGCTCAGAAGGGAAACTCCTGCAGTTCACATCAGCAGAGAGCCTCTCGCTTAAGGCAGTGTTTAAAATGAAAACATGAGAAAGGAGGGGGCAAAAGTGGAGGTACCCTGAAGGGAATTAGCCCAATTTATTTTGCTGTTATATGCTTTTCAAGAAAAGAACTGACTGCTGAGTTTTGCATCTCACCAGGGAAGGCTGCCTCTTTTTTTTTTGTATGAAAAGAACAAAATAAGTCTTTCCATGCTGTCTTTTCCTCTAGGAATAAGGCTAAGATACTACATTCAGTTAACATGGTTCCCTTCCTTTTACATGCCCATTAGCTAAAGGCACAGCAGCTGTCAGATGAGGTGTCCCATTTTGAACCTAACAGAAATGACCACAGCTCGGAAATACAGAAAGAAAGTGAGAAATGACTCTTAAGGAATTGTTCAGAACTGAGTCTTTGTGGCAGAAATATGCAGAACAAAACCAATAGCTGAGGCTTAGGAAGTTTCCCGAGTGGAAATCTCCTGATAGGAAGGAGGAATAAGGGTGGCTTGCTGGCCACAAGCTGCCAGATCTGGGTGTGAGCGGGAAGCGAGGTCAGGAGGAAGGGCCATCCGCCCACTGGCGTCACCGCTCACCTATCGGTTCTTCCACTGGGACAAGAGACTTCAGGAAACTAAGCCAGAAAATCACTTGATTCAGCTGAATCTCATAGGGCTCTTCTAGACTGAAAACGATGACATGGATGGACGTGGGATCGTTTGCAGCAAAATAGTCATAACAGCAGAAGTAGACAGGATTTCCAGAGAACTCCCACACACTGAAGTCGCCAATGCCTACAGAGAAAACGGAAAAGAAAGATTACGATCGCAGAACGACACCAAATTCAGTCACAATCTTTCTCAGGACTTTAGGGTTTATGAAGAGGGACAATGACATCCACCACATTCATCTGTTTATTTATGCATCTACTTAAGTACAGATCTACATACGGAATATTTACATATCTCTGTATTTTCTATGTCTGTGTCTATACCCACGCCTTGTATCTATACAGCTACAGGTGGCTTACGTGGTAAAGAATCTGCTTGCCATGCAGGGGAACTCGGTTCAATCCCTGGGTCAGGAAGATCTCCTGGAGAAGGAAATGGCAGCCTACTCTAGTATTCTTGCCTGGAGAATCCCGTGGACACAGGAGCCTGGCGGGCTACAGTCCATTGGGTCGCAAAGAAGTGGACATGCCTGAGTGATTATCACGACTACTACAATAAACCTACTTGTATCTGTAATCTGCTTTTCCATTTTCCTTAACACTTCCATTATCATATCTGTATCATTATTATATGTGTATCTCCATCGCATCTACTTGTAACACCCCAGAGTGGTACGAACACACACACACACGCCCTACACACGTGTGTATGTGCATACCTGTAAGCATACATGGAAAGGTGTATGTGTACAAATACTTTGTTTTCTACCCCCCAACACTGGAATCTTCACTATGAAATGTAACCTTAATTTTGGTTAAATAGTGACTAAATTCGCCTTTATGGCTAAGGGAGCAACCTGTTTGGGATGGCCACTGTACACAGGTGTAAGATGCAATAACTGATGAGCGGCTTGGCACATGAAGGTTGTAAAAGGAACTGTGAAGGGATTGGGTCTGAGAGGCCAACCACACTGGGGAGGCAGTGGAAGGGTCAGGCTAGGGAGGAAGTGTGTGTGGGTGTGTGTGGCAGGGGTGCCGTTGCTTTCCCACACAGGGGCTGTGGTGTGGCTGGATTTCCTGTAAATGTCATGGGCGAGATTCTGACCTGGAGTTTCTAGGGCACCCCTCATGATCGTCCAGACACTGGACACCACCAGATCCCACAAGGTCAGTGCCACCCACCCAATGGCCTCTGGAGAGTCAGGCAGGACCACTTAACTTATAGGATTTCAGGCTCCTTTTCCCTAATTTCCCCCCTTGGTGTTTACTCTGTGCCAGAAATTCAGCAGTCGAGACATTCTGGAAGATCCACAGGGTTTTTCTAGAGCTCAGCACTCCTGGGGAGCATGACCCACTAAGTCTGGCAGTTAAGACCTCAGTGGGAATAGTTTTGGGAACACAGAAATAAGCCCTTTGAGCCTGCGGAGTGCTGGGAGCCAGACACGGGAAGGGGGTGAGACCAGGGGAGGAGGATGGCTGAGAGTGTGAGTGGTGGCTGCTGAGCAGACACTTCTCTCCCTACGCGGCCGGGCCAGCTGTGCTCCCCGGAACTCAGACAACACTCAACTTTTAAGGGAGCAAAATGCATATGAACTTTATTTCCGTAGGGTCCCTGGCCCAGTAGCAGCATCGCCAGGAAACTCCCCAGATGAGCTGAATCAGAGGCTTAGGGGTGGGGCGTGGCAGTCTGTGTTTCCAGTGGCTCCAGGGGATGTGTGTGTATGCGGGAGTTTAAGAACCGCTGCTTTAGGTAAACACCCTGAGTATTCTATTTTTCCCTGGGTTTAGTATATAAAAGGGCTTTCGTGAAGACGCCCTCAATTTCTTCTGAGTTCCTCTCCCTAGGACCTTTAATAGACACCAGCTCATAAAATCCTCACAGTTAAGGGAACTCAGCCTCAGAGAAACTGCTTTATCCCTGTTCTGAATGGACTGCGTCTCAGCAAGGTTTGTGTTCCTGCTGGGGGCCCTGGGAGCTCCGGGGAGAGTCAGCACTTGTGTTTCAAATTGGGTATACCAACCGCTAATGGGACTGTATTTTATGAGGTTAAAAAATGCACTAATTTATTCAACAGACCCAAAAGACTGTTGAGTAGTCTTTTTAAAAAATTTACTCAGTCTTTGAATGAGTCTTTAAATTTATTCCAAAGAGTAAACATACTCTTTACTCAAAAGACTCTTTACTTTTACCCAAAAGACTCTTCACTTTTACTCAAAAGACTCTTGAGAGTCTCTTGGACTGCAAGGAGATCACACCAGTCAATCCTAAAGGAAACCAATCCTGAATATTCACTGGATGCTGAAGCTGAAGCTCCAATACTTCGGCCACTTGATGCAAATAGCCGACTCATTGGAAAAGACCCTCATGCTGGGAAGTACCAAGGGCAGGAAGAGAAGGGGGCTCAGAGGATAAGACAGTTGGATGGCATCACAGACTCAATGGACATGAGTTTAAGCCAAGCTCTGGGAGAAGGTGAAGGACAGGGAAGCCTGGCATGCTGCAGTCCATAGGCTGGCAAACAGTCGGACACGGCTGAGCGACTGAACAACAACTTAACAGTCATTTGTTAAGCATTTGTGTTTAGTTTTACTTTGGGGATATTAACCAGCTGTGCCTCAGCCCTGGGTCACTCCTATGCTGGCCCTTTCTCCATACTTCATGCAGCTGTGGCAGATGCTCGCCAGGACAGGCTCCCTGCTGGAAACTCTTTCCGTCTGGGGAGGTGAGCCGTACCGTTCAAATAGGCATTCTGGATGTCGATTGCCTTCGTGGACTGGTCATCAGTGGCGCAGTGCGGGTGGTGGGATGGAGCCCCGAACACCTCCAGTACCCCCTTGGTGAGGCCCGGCTCGAACATCATGCTGCGGCTCCTGACGCTCACGTTCTCACAGCCCGGGTACAGGTTGTTGATGCTCACGGACACTGTGGGCCAGAGAACAGGCACGTTAGATCTTGCCCAGCCTGTCCCTCCCAGCCTCTGCCCTCTGTCTCCCCCTCCCTTCAGGCCAGGGGGTGTCTGTGTGTCCCTCGCATATGCTGGGCAGCAACGTTTCCCAGGGACACTGTGCTGGTTCTGTTTGTTCCACCTCTGGTATCCTTTCCTGTGCTGCTCTGTGCACTGGGAGGCCGACCCGATGGACTGCCTCTCCCAGGCTTGCTTGCCGTTTGCCTCCAGTTAGGGTCCGCCGATGGGAGGCACTGGAGAAAAAGACTGATGCCCATTTCACCTTGCACTGCCTGCTGCTCTTCTGATGCCAGCTGTGTCTCTGACTCTAGACTTTCCTGAGCAGCTTCTCCCCTGGAGCTCCAGCTTTCCCAGGATTGTGACTTCTTCCTCTTGCCCTTTCTGCCCCAGGGGTGGTAACTGACCTAGCCTCTGGGTGCTTCACCCTCTCTTTTATGTTCCTGTGAATTGTGTCTGTGACTTGGACCTTTCATTAAATCCCCTCCAGGAGCCTGACTGATGATACAGGTGAGATGAGTATCACTCCAGCACATGAGAAGTTAGATCGAATGAAAAATGATCTTAGACGGTAGCAGGCCATAGAGTCAATTAATGCTGAATCACACAGTGAGAAAGCTATTCCTTTAAAAGATCCTCTTGAAAGTTTTTAAATTGCTTTAGCGGCAAGTCTCAGTTTGTGGCATTAAGTCTTTAGCATGTCTTCAACCCTTGCTAATCTCTCCTTTTAATAAGGAGGGAGTGGGTAACAGTATATGAGCTTCCCTGGTGGCTCAGATGGTAAAGAAACTGCCTGCAATGCAGGAGACCTGGGTTTGATCTCTGGGTTGGGAAGACCTTCTGGAGACGGGAATGGCTACCCACTTCACTATTCTGGCCTGGAGAATTCCATGGACAGAGTAGCTTGACAGACTACAGTCCATGGGGTTGCAAAGAGCCGACGCGACTGGGAGACTTTCACTTTCAACAGTATATAGCTAGATTTTCATCACATCACTGTTCACTGTATCTATTTTTATTTACTGGTAGCAGTGGTATTGGTTTTCTATTCATGGAAAGGACATTAAGGATTTCATTTTCAAATGTACACATTTTAGTAAATAAAAAGAACCAGTTTTAAAGATGTTATCCTGAATAATAATGGTAGAACTTTGTGAGAGACCAGTTGAGTAACACAGTTTGGGTCCCCTGGGCCACGGGCAGAGCCCTGTGTGTCCTCAGTCCTGACTGCGTGTTGGCTTGCTTGTCTGTCCAACAGACCTCCAACAGTATGGTGAGGGCTAGGACTTGGGTGGGCACATCTGGGGGCTCTGAGAGCGCATCTCGGAGGGGCTCAGTGGACTAAATCATACTATTACAGTTAGTACCGCTGGTTGAGAGTTAATAGTGACAGACACTACAAGGTCATTACACCTGGGTCACCTGACTTTTAAAACTGGTGATCCAAACACAAAGATAACCCTTGTTGAAAGACCAAACATTTCAGACAGAGGACATAGACAACTGGAATTTTTAAGAGGTTGGTGGGGAGGAGGATAAAATTGGAGCTCAAAGGCTGGGTCAGGTACAAGGGAGGAAGAAGGTGCAATAAGATGGGAAGAATTATTCATTTATACGTTCTCTGCCCCACAATCTTCCCCCAGCCCTGGTATAAAAGGAGGAAACTTGGCAAACAGAAAGGTAAACAGCAACTTCTAGGCCAACAAGATAGGCATTTTAGTGTATTTCTTTAGAGATTGTTAGTCCAAGTCTGAGAAAAGCCATGTGACTTCCATAAGAATGGGTGTGTCCATTTTCCTGTGCTCCAAAACCTGTGTCTGGGACGGCCACTGTCAGGAATAAGTTTTGTCTTAGTAGCACTGTGGGCTTGCCGAGGGAGAGCAGACCAGATTCGGTAAATGACAGGCATTCCTGCACCTCGCTGACAGTTTTTGTTGGGAGGATGAAAATCAGGACATTGTTGTATACGGTATTATTAAAGAACAACTTTACAGGGAAACAATAAAATCACGAGGGAAAATTGCTTCTCAGCCTTTTGGCTAAGATCAAGTGTAAATCACAAGGAATGCATTTTTGCTAACCACTGACCTCTAGTGGTAAAACGTGGAAGGCCCCGATGGAGAAGCCACTTTTGCACCCAGGTCAGAAAACACTTCCTGCAAACACTGCTCTCTGGTCGGCAGGCAACAGCCTCCTGCAGTGCTCTTTCTGGACATTCACTCCTCCGCTGGCACTAGGGGTTTCCTTCCTACCGCGGAATCACTGTTCAACAGCTGTGGCACAAAGGGAGTGTGTGCGGCAGCCACGTGCGGTGAGCGGCTGTACCAGGTCCCCCCCACCATGCTATCCTGTCTCCTGGCTGACGGCTCAGCCTCTAGCTCCAGCACAATGCAAAAGGCAAGTTTCTAAAAGCCCACAACCTTCCTGCCGCCTGAGTGATGTAAATGTGCTCATGCAGGCATCTGTCCCGGTGAAAGGAGGAAGGCCTGACCATTCTAGCAGAAGTCAGGGGTGTCCAGAGCTGGGTGCATCTGAGCCTGGCTGCAACGGACCTCCTTCCCTGAAGACCATGCTCCAGAACAGCCTTTCCTCATGCCTTACAAAGAAATGCTGCCCCGTCCCTTCTCCTGTATGCAAGGCCCCCAGAGCCTGCCGCCCTCCCCCAGCAGGTTCCCCTCCAGGTGGCCCTCCTGGCGCTTCATATCTGTGCCATGCTCTGTTTTCCTGGGGATCCCCTTCTGTTTTGTGAGGGTCAGAAAGTGACTGTTAGGCTGCCTGGTCTGGGGCTGCAGGGGTCCGGGCTTCATATTCTGCTGCCTCCTTGCCTGCACTCTGCAGCCGGGGGCCTGCTGGCTCCACACCGGGCAGGGCAGGAGAAGGGCCTGACACAGAGCCTCCTGCAGAAAACACAGCCTCCCAGCTCTTATCAGCCTCAGCAGGACTAGAATTAGCTGCGAGTGAATCGGCCTCAGCAGGACTAGAGTTAGCTGCGAGTGAATCTTGTCACCTCCAGGAACTGTCCATATAGACACTTCAGCCACCCTCAGAGCAGACCAGCCGCCTGGGCACGAAGTCGGGTGGGCCTCTTCCATCCTTGCCCAGGCCCTCTGGGAGGCTGCCTGGCCTTGGTCAGACAGATTTGGGATGAACTAGGAGTGACCTTAGCCCAAGGGTCACACACACCAATGCACTGCTGAAATGTCATTTCTGTCACAGGGAGAAATTTCAGACACAGATGTGGGGTGTCTACTCCTGAGCTCTCCCTCCTGGAGTTAGGGGGCTGGGCCCCTCGATATGGTGCTACACCCCTCACCCCAGCCACTAACTGGCTCCAGGTAGAAATGTGAATCCAGTGTGGCTAGAGCTCCCAATTCTANGTGGGGTGTCTACTCCTGAGCTCTCCCTCCTGGAGTTAGGGGGCTGGGCCCCTCGATATGGTGCTACACCCCTCACCCCAGCCACTAACTGGCTCCAGGTAGAAATGTGAATCCAGTGTGGCTAGAGCTCCCAACTCTATTTTTTACATGAAACCAAATAAATATCCAACTTTTTAGGTGAAGTGTCTTGATTTGCAAATGCTGGAAGTTAATTCAACTTTTCTCCTTCCCCGTCCTCATACTACACAAAATGCTGCAGCTTACCAGGCTTCTGACCTCTAACCTTACATCCCTGCGCCCCGAGTTACTTTTCTCTGTGCTGATCGAAGTCAGGGACACTCATCTGGTCCAGAGCACCCGTCACCCTTGAGAGAATCTTGTGTCACTCAGCCCCATGACTTACGTCTCTCTAAGCCCTGGTTGGAAGATGCAGTGAGATTTGCCGATAATCTAGTCATCCTGAGGGGCTTCCCTGGTGGCTCAGATGGTAAAGAATCTGCCTGCAATGCAGAAGACTTGGTTCGATCCCTGGGTCCGGAAGATCCCCTGGAGAAGGAAATGGCAACCCATTCCAGTATTCTTGCTGGGAGAATCCCATGGGCAGAGGAGCCTGGAAGGTTACCGTCCATGGGGTTGCAAAGACTTGGATATGACTGAGCGACAACTGTTTCTTTCACTTTAGCCATCCTGAGCTGTGTTTTATCAAGAGTCTATTTCTGGATTCTTCCGGACATGGGAACTGATTAGAGGAAGAAGAATGGAGATCCGACTTCTGAGAAGTGAGGGTAGAGCTGTTCTCCCTCCTGGAGAGCCTGTATGTCACCTGAAGTANGTTACCGTCCATGGGGTTGCAAAGACTTGAATATGACTGAGCGACAACTGTTTCTTTCACTTTAGCCATCCTGAGCTGTGTTTTATCAAGAGTCTACTTCTGGATTCTTCCGGACATGGGAACTGATTAGAGGAAGAAGAATGGAGATCCAACTTCTGAGAAGTGAGGGTAGAGCTGTTCTCCCTCCTGGAGAGCCTGTATGTCACCTGAAGTATGGTCATGGTCTCCTGCAGCATAAGTGAAGTGAGAAAGTTGCTCAGTCGTGTCCAACTCTTTTCAACTCCATGGACTGTAAAGTCCATGGAATTCACCAGGCCAGAATACTGGAGTAGGTAGCCGTTCCCTTCTCCAGGGGATCTTCCCAGCCCAAGAATCGAACCCAGGTCTCCTGCACTGCAGGTAGATTCTTTACCAGCTGAGCCACAAGGGATGCCTCCTGCAGCATAAATTCATATCTAATATGGCTAATGAAAATTCCAGATCATGGATCTGTATAGATCCCATCTTTGTCTCTGCTCTTTGTCTGTTTCTCTCTGCCTCCCTCCCGCTGCACCTCCCAGCTTCAAGTCATTAAGACTGGAGTGACCTTACTAAAGCAGGTGAGAACTGGCTCCTTCTAAGGGGCGACCCCAGGAACTGCTAGACAAGCTCACTTTGAACCTTAAGCAAAGGTTGGCAGTGTCCACACACAGAGGCTGAACTTAATGGTTAAATCTGGAAAACTACTGGCTTCTGAGAAGGTATAAACCTATCTTACATCCTGAAATTGAGCGAAATTACAGTGGAAAATGGAAAATGTGAGCACAAATATGCCCCGGGTCAGATGGAGTTATAAGCATTATTAACAAGCCCTGGCTCAGGAGCCAGACACTTCATGAACTGCCAGCTGTGTGACTCTAGGCAGTGTATCTGACCCCTCAAGGCTTCAGTAAAAGGGTGGCAAAAATGCCAATAAAGCTGTCACGTGGATTAAATGAGGTGTCAAACGTACCCCATTTTGCCCAGTTCCTGGCACACGGTTAGTGCTCAGTATGCATTAGCAGTATTATAATCATTCTAATCATATGTCCATTTTGGCTGTACTTCTTCCCCTGGTTTCAATCCTATTGCTGTGCTCAGAGCAAAAAAGTTGAAAGGGGCATGAATTATCACAGTCAGTGGTCCCTCACCCTACCAATGCTGCCCAGACCTCTTTCCTTGTGGAGAAAGAAGTTACACCGAAACAAAACTTTGAGAGAGAAATTACACAGAAACAAAACTTTGAAACACCTGTTTTCATTCTGCTGCTGCTGCTGCTAAGTGGCTTCAGTCGTGTCCGACTCTGTGCGATCCCATAGACGGCAGCCGACTAGGCTCCTCTGTCTCTGGGATTCTCCAGGCAAGAATACTGGAGTGGGTTGCCATTTCCTTCTCTAATGCATGAAAGTGAAAAGTGAAAGTGAAGTCGCTCAGTCCTGTCCGACTCTTAGCGACCCCATGGACTGCAGCCCACCAGGCTCCTCCGTCCATGGAATTTTCCAGGCAAGAGTACTGGAGTGGGTGCCATTGCAGATATGACACCTTTGTATTATGTACAGAAAGTGAATCTGAGGCACAAAGCTTCAAAAATGACATTGTTTGGAAAAGTCTCTGAAGGTCTATATTCTTATTTTTGAAAAACTTAATTCCCTTACTCTAAAAGCAGGTTTGGGGGCAGGAAAAACAACACCCCAGACTGTTCAGCTTCCTCTTGTTCAACTCAGGTGTTTCTCCCAGGAGGGGCAGGTCACCCTGCAGTTTTGGGTATGGGCCCACTGATAATTGTGTCTGTGGGAGGTGGGGGTAGATGGCAACATCTGCTTTCCAACCAGGGTCCAGGTGAGCAGATGGACCAATTGAAAAACCATTAAGGAGACTTTCAAAACCACCAACCCACTTCCAGATACGCGTGGACGGGCCTCCCCATGCACCCAGATTTGTTGCTCTGTGTTCTTGCATTCCTGGATGTGCGCACAGCATTCCAAGAAGTGTCAGGGGAGAAGACCCATCCTGGGAACTGATATTCCATTTGTGCCACCTTGAATCTGTGTCAGTCCCAGTTCTTTGCGTCTTCAAGGGCAGAGTCCCTGAGCAGAATATGACACGGGTGTGGTATTCTGCACGTCTGTGACTGTGGACTGTGAGTTCAGTGAGGCCCTCTCCTTGCTAGCATGGGGGCAGGGTGTACTTGCTGCCCAAGAGTGAGGCGGACACAGGGCCACGAGCCAGGGGGCCCACACCTTGAAGCCACCAAGGCGCCAGGAGTCAGTCAGCCTCGGGCCAAGTGCTCAAAACAAAGCCACCCTTCCTCCCAGGCTTGGACTTTGGAAGCACCCAGTGGAGAGACAAGGGCTGGTGGGGTGCACCACCTCCATACCTGCCGGCTTGGAGGCCAGGGGCGAGGGTGGGAACCGGGTAGAGCTGGTGGAGGAGAGCCGGGGCCGGCGTCTTCGGAAGAAGCTCCTCAGCAGCCCACACTTGAGAGATTCCACCAGAGTGGTCTTCCCAGACCCCGAGTGGCCGAACAGCTTCAGCTTGATTCTTGGCTGCAGGTTCTGTGTGGGTCGCAGTTGCTGGATGAAGAGTCCTCGGTGTGTGTCCTGAATAGAGATGAAACGGGGCCCTCAGTCAGGGAGAAGAGCAGGCCCTGAGCAAAACGCACATGCTGATTCCCACGGTTCAAGAACCCTGCTGCTTGGGACTTCCCCAGGGGTCCAATGGTTAGGACTCTGTGCCCAGGTTAGATCCCTGGTTTGAGGAACTAAGATCCTACAAGCTGCGCAGTGAGGGCAGAAGATAAACAAAAACATAAAACAGCCCCCAAAACAAACAAACAAAAGACCCCCAATGCATCCTTCTGGTCTGTGAGTTTTCTTTGCCTTTAAAAAAAAATGGAGGTAAAAGTAACCTTATTATAGCATTAGTTTCAAGTCAATGTAAATGATTTAATGTTTGTATCTATTGTGAGATAATCATCACGGTAAGTCTAGTTAACACCCATCACTACCCAAGTAAAAAAAATTTTTTGTGATGCAAATATTAAAGATCTATTCTCATCAACTTTCGAATGTGCTGTAGAGTATTATTAACTCTAGTCAATAGCTGTGCATTATAGCCCCAGAGTTTATTTAATTTCTAACTGGAAGTCTGTACTCCAGGAGGTCTGCAATTTCTACTCACGTGGTAGATACCTCTTGTTCTGTCCCCAGGACATTAACTTTTTTTTAATGTAAAACAGACATAACATAGGCTCCCCAGGTGGCACTAGTGGTAAAGAAACTGCTGCCAAGGCAGGAGACATAAGAGAGGCAGGTGTGAACCCTGGGTCGGAAGATCCCTTGGAGGAGGGCATGGCAACCCACTCCAGTACTCTTGCCTGGAGAATCCCAGGGGCAGAGAAGCCTGGCGGGCTAGAGTCCATAGGGTCACAAAGAGTCGGACACGACGGAAGTGAGACGTAACATACAATTCACCACTTTAACCATTTTAAAACAGACCTTTCAGCGGCTTTTACTACAATTATCACTGCTATTTGGTCCCAAAGCACTTTCACCCACCCCACAAGGAAACTCTGTACCTATTGGTGGTTACTTTCCAGCCCTCCCTCCGCCCTGCCACTAGCAACCACCAATGCGCTCTGTCTTAATGGATTTGCTCACTTCCATTGCACTCTGATGCACGATGAACTAGGTAAAGCAATTTCTGGGAAGCAGTCTAGACTGGCCAGGGCACCTGCCGCTTCTGTGTGGAAAAGTCCTGCTCCTTGATGACATTCTGGAGGTACAAGATGATAAGAAGAAGGGCGTCACACGGTACAAAGTTAAATGCTGGGGAAGGGCCTGCAGGACATGATAACATTTCTGCTGTCTTCTTTCTCAGCCCTCCAGGGAGAAGCAGAAGTCTCCCCAGCCCTGGATGATGCACAGATTCATCAACAAACATTCGTGGAGGACCTCCTGTGTGCTAGGACAGGAAGGTCTATACCAGCCCCAGATTCGCAGCTTTGAGGAGAGACAGACACACGAACAATGTGCTATCAAATATAACATGGGTGATTTTGAAGAGATGGTGCTGGTGAGGAGCTCCATGCACCCGGAGAACCCACCTCAAGGGCTACATGGTGGAACGCTGGTCATGCCACCCTAGCTCCATCCTGGCCTCACACACCCTCTTGGCTCTCAGCTCCCAGCTGTGTAATAACAGCCTCTGGCTTGCAGCCCGAGGACGAGTCCTTCTCCTCGACCCACGATGACTCACTATGCTTTAGCCTGTTAACTCCTTGCACCCTAGGAGACCTATCTTGCTGTGACCTCTCCCAGAAGTTTTCTCACGGGCAGGCTCCAGCTCACACGTGGTTCTCCATCGTGACCCCTTGGACTGGAGGGTAATCATGTGATACTCTGCCCCTCTAAAACAGAGGCCAACCCGAGGGCAGGACGGCATCCCCAGCACCTGGGTCACCTAGGATGGCAAACAAAGGGGTGCTATGTAAATGAGGTGCTCAGGGCGACCCATGCAGGAGTGCTTCAGAGCTAAGGGTCTGCCTCTTCCTTTCAGTGTGATCTCAGGCCTGGCTGGGCCCCTGCTGCCAGACCTAAATCCTAGGAGGTGCTGATGTAGTGCTCATCTCCTCCTCCTGAGCCATTGTTACATTTTGCACCAGCAGCACAGGAGGGGAGCCCCAGGGCAGGTTCATGCCCTAGTAACAAGCTCACAACTCTCCCGCGTTCCTCCCTCCGCTTCCTCCTGGTAAACTCCGACCCATCTTTCTCGACAAGGGGAACACCGCCCAGGAGCTGGCATTTTGAAAATGGATGGTAGCAGTTTTAGTTCCCAGCCCTGGGGGATGCTGCTGGTGGGCGGTGGGTAGGGGGATGCTGGGCTCTTGACAGGTACAGACAATGTTCTGAATGGGATGAATTCTCCCGAGTCTGCCTGACTTCTGAGTGTCTGCTGAGCATTTATATAAGAGAAAGACCTTGTTTGTGATCACCTGAACTTAGGACTTAACTGCATTTTAATATGACCCAGAGGGTTCTGAGAGGGTATGGTTTAACACATACTGACTTTCCCAAGAGTGCAACAATTGTATATGCTGGGGGAATTATACACACATCCTTTCCCGCTTATCTTTCAGAAGCTCTGATCCCCACTTCTAAAACATCAGCCTGTTCCTGCTGTTTTGAGTTGCTGCCCCTCCAACACCCCTGGCATCTGTAGGTGTTACATTTGGTGATTCTGTGGATGGGCCCAAGTGTCCATCAAGTTAACCATGTCTCCTCATCACCTGTGCTCTGCAATTACATACTGAAACCCATCCTATTATACCACATATATATTACTTTGATGTCTTTGCTATATTACAGTCAGGGCATTCTGTTGATCTTTTAAAATTAACCTCCGTAGGTACACTGTTACCTTTGAGTTTTATTTCTGGAGAGTAATGGCGGCATCACAAAATGTACATTAGAAAGCAGGGGTCCCCACGCCCCCACTTAGTCTGTTAGGACCCAGGAAGCACAGCAAGAGGCCAGCAGCAAAGCTTCATCCACCGCTCCCCAGGGTTCGAATTACTGCCCGAACCACTCCCCCATCCAAAAGGTTGGGGACCACTGTTTAGAAAGTATTGGTTCTCCTAGGGTTGGAAACCACAGTTTGGACAGTGATCTGTAGAACATGAGGTTGTCCTTGTTGGGTTTCTTCTTTTAACCTCAAATCTCAGCAGGTACTGAGACAAAACGCTGCACTGGGTGGAAAGGGCGGAGTATCTTGCCAGCACTTCCCCTGAATTATGACCCAAGTCAGCACAGGAGTTGAAAAGCTCTATTCTGAGGCAGTTGCTCATTGGGGTGCTGCTGATCAGGCAAGAGGAAATGGGGCAGGGGCTTCTCCCTGATGCCATTTACTGTGGCAGATGAGCCCATGACCCCCGAAGCCAATCTACCACCTTCCATTATAATTTAATCTTCAAACTAGCCCTTCTACCTTCAAGTTGTGGGTGCTGCATGCTAAGTTGCTTCAGTCGTGGTGACTCTTTGCGACCCCATGAACTGTAACCCCCAGGCTCCTCTGTCCATGGGATTCTCCAGGCAAGAATACTGGAGTGGGTTGCCGTGCCCTCCTCCAGGGGATCTTCCCAACCCAGGGATTGAACCCACGTGTCTTATGTCTCTGGCGCTGGCAGGGGGTGCTTTAACACTCGTGCCATCCACTGCACAGTGTCTGAATTGGGAGCGGCTCCCTCCTTTCGGAGTATCTCATGAATAAATAAAGAAGTTCTCCACCTGGTCCATGACACATGGCTAACTAACACGGACAGATTCCTTGCGTGAAGCCAGGATGTGCTTCTCCTGAGATGGGGCAAAGGCAGAAAACCTGCTTCTGGCTTTAGTCCCATCACTGAATCTGGGGCATTACCCACAGCATTGCTCGATTCTGTCTGCTCCGTGTCCTCTGATCCTGGCACTCTGAGGCTGGGCCAACACACCTGTCCTGTGTGACGGAGTGAGGGCACCTCTGTTCCCTCACACGAGTCCCGCAGGTCTGGGCCCAAGCCTGAGCAGACTGCGGTAACCCTCGGACACAGGTGTGACCCCGCTGCTTCCAGCAGCTGCTCTGAACCAACGTGGGCTTGTCCCACACCACTGAGAGAGGGTGTATCTCGGCCTTGCTCAGTGCTGCCTGGGCTGAGCGCCCTCTGCTCCTTCCAGTTCCACTGAGGGCAGTGGTGGGCTAGCAGTGGCTGGTGGTCTGTCTGCCTGCTCCCCAAGTCAGGCCCAGAAATGGAGGAAAGAGGGAAGAGGGGCTGGTGACGGTGGGCTGTGTCAGCCTGGTTAGTCCAGGATGAACAAGAATCCTGCAAGGTCAAGTTTAGAGGAAATCCCTCACCCTTGATATCTGAGCAAACTCTTCATGTCCAACCTTGATATCTGAGCACCTGCCCTGCCTTTAGCAATAATCCTGATGAGTATTATAATCTTTAAAACTTCCTATGTTTGCTGCCTCAACATCCCCACAGAGGATGTCAGCGCCAGCCCAGGTATACCAATGTGTAAGTGGGCTCAGACACAGGTTCCCCTTCCGACCCTCCCACTGTGACCTCTGGCATTCAAATGCCCCAGTGTCATGCCCTGCACCTTTCCTTGTGTACCCACCCTGACCCCAGTAAAGCACTTGCCCCAGGGGCTCTCTGCTTCCCCCTGCCTAACTGAGTCTGAGCTCCATGACCCAACCCTAATCCCTGTCTCTCTGGGATTAATGATATAAACAACTGCATTTCCCCCGAGCCTCCCTTCCATCTCCTCTTGTGGCCTCAGCTGGCTGACCATCTCATGAAAGAATCCAAGGCATGGGTTTCTAGCAAGAAAACCCTTAGCCTTTGGGTTTTGTCTTAGTGATTTTCCATCCACGAACCCCACCCAATTCCTTGGTTATAAATCCACGCTTGTCCTTGTTGAAGCTGGGGTTGAGCTGATCTCTTTCCTCTGCTCCGCACCCACTGCAGTACCCCCAAATAGTCAATCCTACTGTCTTCAACAAGGGTCCTGAACTATTCTTTCATGAACACCCCTAGGAGTTGCGACAGATGCATTTCCTGTCTGCAGCAGTAACTTCCAGCTGACACTGTGCTTTCACTCACATTCCTCGTTAAACCTCAACCTTTGTGGTTAATGTGGTCGTTCCCTTTCAGATGTGGAAACCAAGGCTCAGAGAGGTCAAGGCCCTTTCTTGACCAAGGCGAAGACAGAACTAGGTTTCCTTTCTACCACTGCTGTCACTGAAAGGGAGGTAATGGGTTTCTAGAAGGGGAGCGGGGAGCAGGGAGGAGTAAACAAGGATTTACAAAGTTGAGAACAGAAACTCAAAGCTGGGTTGTGGTTCAGTTATTAGTCCTAGGACTATGAATATCCAACAAGGGCCATTTCCAGTTTGTTTTACTAAGAAAACACGTCCCAGTTAGTGCAGAGTCCAGATTTAAAGTAAGGCTTATAAGTCATTGCTTTGAAAAGGGTCAGCAGGATCAGAGTGCACCCCGCCTCCCCACTCTGGATTTGCACAGACAAAGGGTACACTCGGGCACCTCATTTTTCCTAAGCAAATGAGTTGGACTCCTGGCCCGTGTTAACAGGCTCCATGCCCTTGGGGAGCTCTAGGGGAGCATCTTTTTTTAAAAGAAATACAGATTTTAATCAGAAATACAGATTGAACCTTCTTCTTCAAGGACTGCATTCACGGCAGAATCCATCACTAGCTCTCATGCTGTTTCCCAAATGTAACAATCCTCAAGAAATCTTGTTTTGTCCAAGAAAATACTGCATCATGGGACTGACAGCTCAGGTTTTATAGTGTCCTCGATTCTGGGACAATCATACAAATACACACACATCCTCACCTTTCAAGTGGAGATGAATGGCAGGCAGGTGAGAAAAATATTTCAGTGGCCAAAGAAAGGGGTCTAGGGGTTGCAAGCCATCCCGCATCCCTGTTCTCGGCCCAGGGCCTCCACACTCCCGGCCCTCCCTTTCCCTGCAGTCAGGACCCGCTGGCCTGGACTGGGAGGGACTCTCACCCTCTACTTTGCCCTTGGGAAGATGGGCTGGGAAACTGCTTATAGGCAAGGACAAGCAGAATATACTCGAGTCTTCAGTCCAAGGAAATCTAACCTTGTCCTCAAGGAGGGCCCCTCCTTACTGGTGTTCACTAAGAACTGTGAAGAATCTGAACACAGAATTTGAGACAGCCCTCTGCGACAGAGGTGTGGTACTGGAGAAGAATCTTGAGTCCCTTGGACAGCAACCAGTCAGCCCTAAAGGAAATCAATCCTGAATATTCACTGGAAGGACCAATACTGAAGCTTCAGTATTTTGGCCACCTGATGTGAAGAGCCAACTCATTAGAAAAGACCCTGATATTGGGAAAGATTGAAGGCAGGAGGAGAAGGGGGTGACAGAGGATGAGATGGTTGGATGGCACCATCGACTCAATGGATATGAGTTTGAGGAAACTCCAGGAGACAGTGAAGGATAGGGAAGCCTGGTGTGCTGCAGTCCATGGGGTCACAAAGAGTCGCAAAGACACTGAGAGACTGAGCAAGTCTGCAACGAGAAGTTCCTGACATCTCTCTCCTCCTGGTGGGTGGTGCACTTCCACTTTTCACCATTAGATGTCGCAGCAGGGACGAGTGGCGTGCTCAGATTAGCGTCTGTCCCCCAGAAGGCAGCTTCCAGCAGCCTGAGAGTGTGTGTTCGCCAATGCACACTCTGGTTTTGATGCAGAGCAGGGGCAGAGAGAGGTACAGTGTGCTCCTGGTTAGCTCGAGAAGGTGGAAGAATGTCGACTTCTTAACAGAAGCTCCAAGATGCCCCAGTGCCCAGTCCGGCCAGGCCCTCACTGGCTGCGCCAGGGTAGAGTGAGCAGGGACACTGCGCAGAGGAGAGGAGGGTCAGGACTTCAGGGGCCCCTAAGTCTTGACTCATGCCTCAAAATATCCTCGTGCGTCCCGTCCCCCTCGACCCTACAGGCTGGTGGATGTGGCTGGGACACGGTGAGGCCTCGCGTGCAGGCTGGGAAGACGGGAGGGGAAGCTGCAGGGACCCTGAGGAACCAGACCCCTAAACCGGAACTCAGGCTTCCAGGTGGTCACAAAGGTGCATTTGTGAAATGGGAGGCCAGAATTTCCCTGTTAGCTTTAACCACGTACTTCAAATATTTACACAGGAAAGCGAGCTCTCATTTGTATTCCTGCCCCAAGTCCACAAAGTAACTGAGCCTGAGCAGCACCAGTCCAAGCAGCCGTCCCATCTCGCCTGGCTGCCAAGACCACCTTCTATCTGGTTTCTGGGTGTGAGCAGTCAGAGGGAAATCCCAAGGCAGGAGGACAAGCGGTTGACAGAGGACGAGATGGTTGTATGGCATCACCGACTCAATGGACGTGAGTTTGAGCAAACTCTGGGAGATGGTGAAGGACAAGGAAGCCTGGCATGCTGCAGTCCATGGGGTTGCAAAGAATCGGACACGACTGAGCAACTGAACAACTTACTTAACACACTTGGGCCAGTACCCGATCGCCTTTCCAAGCCAGGCCTGTGTTTCTCTTTACCTCAGGCACGGCCTGTGTTTCTCTTTACCTCAGGCACCGTCCTCTGCCCCAACAATCACACTCAAACTCTGCTGCTACCCTCATAGCGCCCTCCTTTTTGATCTATTTCTAACTCTTTACTTTCTCAGGCCCGTTTCACTCACTGCCCCCTCTCTCTTCTCCCAGCCCTTCCTCTGGCAGGTTCCTGTAAAGAACCTAGTGGTCTCTGTTGTGACTGCCATATATGGATCTAGAAACTAGCCATAGACAGGAATAAACAGAGGGGTATAGCTCTGTTCCAATAAAACTTTATTTATAAAAGCAGGTGAGGGGCCGGTTTTGGCTCTATGGTCCTTGTTTGCCACCCCCTGACCTATCTCACATTTTCTTGTTTGTTTATTGACTGGTCTTGCCTCTTCCCTTCACTTGGTCTCTCATAGTTCTTTCCTACAGTAGACACTGTGATTTTCTTTTAAATGAGCATTATTTGGTAACTGCATTGCTTCTTGAAGCCCTGGTGAACCCTGGTGTGAAATGAAAATATCTCCTGCCATATTAATAAACAAGAAATGTCACAGCCTTCAGCGATTTCTGGCCTCCAAATGTGAATGAGAGCTCCGGAAAGTGCAGACGCTGCCACCCCCAAGGGTGACTGCTGAGGAGCTGGGGGAATGCAAGAAGCAAGGTGAATGAGGGAACAGGGTTGGCCCCAGACAGCGGAGGTGCATTTGAAAGGAACGAACTCCAGGAGCCCAGAGGCTTGCATCTCTCCATACACAAAATGACAAATTCCTTAACTTGACACCCAATCTTTGATGTTCAAACTGCCTGCTCCCTTGTTACAAAATTGTATATAGCCTGACTTCCCCTCCAGCCTCTTTGGAGCAGTTTTCTCAGAGCTACTGAGATGCTGTCTCCCTGGCTCAGACTCCTAAGCATTCCCACCAAATAAAATAACTCTACTTTCGCTTTCTGACTATATTTTTTTAGTGGACACGGGCTTCTAGTTTCCTTTCTTCCAGCACCTTCTACCCCCTGGCAATTCACCTTTCACTTTCTCATCGGCAAAAGTGACTAAACAGCCAGACTGATGGGAGATCGAGAGCCATCTCCAGTCTGGGAAAGACAGATAAGAGAATGGAGAGGTGACATGGCTCTCTGCACGTGGCAGGATGCAATTAGACTCACAGGATGGCAGCAGCAACTCTTAATTATGCAAATGGAGTTTACTTGTGGTGAATTCTAAATTTTGGGCAAGCTCCCAACTTTGTCTTATTTTTTCAAACTATTCCTGGGCATCTTTCTTCACCATCTAGTCTCAGACTTAGGAAAAGCAACTACTTTTAATATCAGTTTACAGAAAAGCTGATTAGAATGACAATCAAAATAAAAATAAGCTGACTCCTCAACCCCCTTAAAACTAGTGTTTTAAAATCAGGAAAGAATAGACCTTGATATGATAGTAAAAATGGATGTCAGTACAAAATCTAAGCGCAACCCCCCCACCCAGCCTGTTGTAACATGCTCCCCTTTTTCTAGGAGGATAACTGGTTTGGTGGCTAAGTGACCACAGAGTTCTTGAGCAGGTTTGGAGGGCTGAAGGGGGCTTTGTTTAGCAGTGGGGGTGAACACAGAGGACAGAAGAGGGTTGCAGCTCCTTATAAGAAAGTGATACCTACCATGCATGGTGGAGCGAAGGGGGCCTCCAGAGGCCCCTAAAGCAATGGCGTGCTGGGAAACCAGCTCATTGCAGGGGATGGCGGGGGAGCAGGCTGGGGTTTCGGGTTAAAGGTGAAGCCTGACCAGTGTTTGCTGATTCCTGTGGTGTAAACACCACGACCACAGCTGATTTCAACCCCGAATGTGACGGCACGGAACATGCAGTTGGGGAGAGATGTGTATGGTGGGCTCTCCCGGACATTACCATGGGCTCCCACATGCCAGCACCCCGCCATCTCCTCTTGAACTGGGGCAGGGAGGAAGGTGTGCTGTGTTCTTCCTTCCCTCACAAGCCCCAGCTCAGCTGCCCTCTCCCCTACCTGCCCGGATGCAGATGCGCTGGCTGCAGGTCTCACCTCCCACAGTCAGCCCCCTGCGTTAGGGATGTCATCTCCTCTCACTCTCCTCCAGCCCACCCTCCGCTGCCCCATGCAGCTCAACAAGATGACTTTGGTTCTGTTTTCAGAAGAGAAAGCTCCATGGCTTACCCCTAACAGATGTTTAAGAACACGTTCCTCGGCTTGACAACTGATGAGAGGTGAAAACACAGGGAGCATTTCCGTCGTTAATTTGGCCCTGAGAAACCAAATGGCAGAGCAAGGCAACTTATGGCCAACTGCTGTCCCGGATACAGACTTCACCCAGTGGCTGCGCTTAGGATGCACGTGGGGTGGGTGAGCAGAGGGTGGCACCCCCGGGGGTGTCAGGAAAGGTACAGAGGCAGTTTTTTTGGTTTCCACAATGAATGTGGGAGGGGATGCTTGACATTAGATCCTTGGGGGGTCCTTGCATCCTGCAAGGACAGAAAGTTCCACTCACCCCCAAATTCTGACAGCTCCCTGGTAAGAAACACTGCAACCTGGAACAGAAAATGACACTGAAAGGAATGGTGATAAAATGCCCCTCAGTGTAAATTACCTTCTTCTGTTCCCCTCACCCACTGTACAGGGTTGTGGGCAGTCTCTTCCTGCAGATGATCCACTGCAGGTTACCACTGCAAACAAATCGCCTTTCTTGGCTTTCTCTGCAGGTAGAGCCTACTCCTTAAGGCAACCGCCCACAAGCCCTCTGCGATGCATTCTCCAGGGACACACTGGGACATCATGATCATTTTCAAGAACCAGGTTCCAGTACTGGGTGTCCCGAAATCCCAAGCAGTTATTTATTTTGGGATTTACTTTTTGCTTTTTTTAAAGATAGTGGATGGGTAGAAATGTTTGGCAGTCAACTCCTCCCTTTCTGGCTAATGGGAAAGCTGAGGTCTAGAGTCTTTTGAAGGCATGACTAAAGCAAATGATTACGTGGATCTTGAACATGAAGTTGGGGAGACTCGGCTGAAGGGCACAGGGCTCTGCATCACCTCGAGGGAAGTGACCCATGTCTGCCACCAAGGGGGTGACCCCACTGGAGGGAAGGACCATCCTGGGCTGTTGGAAAACTGACTCGGAAGAAGTCCTGAGCCCCTGATTGAGCCCCGAAAGCAGGCATTTCTGTTTTGGTCTGGGTCTCCCCTCTGTAATTAGCATGTTGCTTAACCTCGTGGAGACCGGGTTTCCTGCGGGAACATCCGCAACTCAGGGATGTAAAATTACAGGGCTGCCACACACACTGAGCATCACTGGTGGCTGTTACTAAAAACGACTCTCAAATGTACCCTGCCACAGCTGCCAATGCTAACACTCCAACATCTGCTCCTGCGGGCTGGGTCACAAGAGGGGGCCCCCCACGGAAACCTCCATAATTCCCTTGGACCTGGAGGGTGGACTGCAGATGCGAGCTAGGATGCCGACTGTGGCAAACACATGGTGCTCAGGGTGTGCAGGCACTGCTCTAAGGACGTCGTTTACACCACCCGCCTGGCCCTTACCACCATCCTGTGAGTAGCACTGTACTCACCCCATTTAACAAACAAGGAAACTGAGGCCCAGCCTGTTGATCAGATTGGTAGTCACCCAGCATGAAGGTGTGGCAGAGTGGGGACTCCTGAGTCTGTGCTCTCAGCCTTTACCCTATATTTTGCCTCTCAAAGCAAAGACAAGAGGGGGATCTCCCAGTAGATTCTGGGCTCCAAGAGGGACGAGGTACTATATTCACAGGCATCGTAATGACTTTCTTCATCTCCTTACAAAAATCATAAAGTGAAGTCATTCAGTCGTGTCCGACCCCATAGACTGGGGCCTACCAGGTTCCTCTGTCCATGGGATTTTCCAGGCAATAGTACTGGAGTGGGTTGCCATTTCCTTCTCCAGGGGATCTTCCCAACCCAGGGCTCGAACCCGGGACTCATAGGATAATGGTAAAAGACTAAACACTGTAATATTCCTTCTCCCTCCCCTCCTGAAAAAATCTAGACATCAAAAAGCAAAAGTACAAATTAATGGAAGAAAGAAAAAAAAAAAGGGAAAGCCCCAAACTGGGACTGTGCAGGAACCCATGCCACACCAAATTCAAAATTCCAGTCTGGAGACAGCCACCCTTCTTTGAGTTGCATGTGGCTTCACTGACTATTTATATTCCTAATTATAAAAGTGGCTGGAGCACAGCAAGAAATACAGGAATCAGATAACGGGAGAAAGTGCTTTGAGCCCCAACCATCCAATCCACCCAACCTTGGCTATCTTGTAGCGTGCTCTCCTTCCTGTCTTTTTTAATGGCCTTTGTCTGTTGTTTCTGACCTGCTAGAATAGACATCTGGGCTTGTATCTAGCATAGCAATGTTTTTAAATAAAAGTATCTTCCTAAGGGGTTCAGTTCAGTTCAGTTCAGTCTCTCAGTTGTGTCCGACTCTTCGCGACCCCATGAATTGCAGCATGCCAGGCCTCCCTGTTCATCACCATCTCCCGGAGTTCACTCAGACTCACGTCCATCGAGTCCATGATGCCATCCAGCCATCTCATCCTTGGTTGTCCCCTTTTCCTCCTGTCCCCAATCCCTCCCAGCATCAGAGTCTTTTCCAATGACTCAACTCTTCGCATGAGGTGGCCAAAGTACTGGAGTTTCAGCTTTAGCATCATTCCTTCCAAAGAAATCCCAGGATTGATCTCCTTCAGAATGGACTGGTTGGATCTCCTTGCAGTCCAAGGGACTCTCAGGTAGATGGGCACTAAAACAAAGCACAGTCCCAGGAAAAGCCTTGTCCCTTGGCCAGAAGAGGGTGTTTCCTGGGGTGACCATCAGAGCATGGAGGATCATGGCTTGCAGCCGCTTTTTGCTTTAAGATGAGCAGGCTGCACCTTTCCCTGAATCACTGCTGTGCAACGAGTATTTCTGAGTTGATGAACCGCACTCCAAGCCAAGAAAGTATGAGGCAAGAGTACTGTCCAGAGTGCTACACTTGTGAGAGGGGCTGCCCGTGCACCAACTGACCCCACAAAACACCCGTAAGGACGACGC
Organism: Neotragus pygmaeus; assembly: GCA_006410875.1. Classification (NCBI taxonomy): domain Eukaryota; kingdom Metazoa; phylum Chordata; class Mammalia; order Artiodactyla; family Bovidae; genus Neotragus; species Neotragus pygmaeus. Next base: position 319,629 of record SJYV01011131.1, on the reverse strand, counting down.
TGGGCTCAGAGCAGAACGATAGCACCAGCGGAGGCAGGCAGGTTAAAATCCTGCTTTGTGGAATTTGGGAAACCTAAGAATACCTGATTCAGCATGTTTATATACCTGCTAAGGTGTTGAGCCTAATGAAATGTTTCTTTCTAATAGTGGACCACACTAGATGTATTAACTGTAAAAACGTGTACTCACTCAAACTGTGGAAAGGCCAGATTTGCATCGGTTTCTTTCCACTATGAATGAATATTATAATGGGGAATCAATTTAAAACAGCCCTTATTATGGGACTTCCCTTGTGGGCCATTGGCTAAGACTCCGTGCTCCCAATGCAGGGAGCCTAGGTTTGATACCTGGTCAGGGAACTGGATCCCACATGCTGCAACTAAAACCCGGTGCAGCCAAATAGATAAGTATTAAAAAACAAACAAGCAAAAGATACTGTTTCCATTAAAAAAAAAAACCACACAACACAACAGCCTTTAAAGTGTGATAATCTGTCTATAAATATAGAATTCAAATGCGGGGCTCCCTACAATAAAATCCAGCAAAAGTCAGAGGCTGCAAACTGGAGGCCTCTGAGTCAATCTGGCCTGAAGTTGTGTTTCACTTGGCGGAATATCACTTCAAATAAAGTGAATTTTAAGATGAGGAGATTTTATGCGAAAGTTCATTGTTGATTTGCTGACAGACTCATAGGTTCCTGCACCCCTCCCCGCTCTTATTTTGCTTGTAAATAAAAAGTTTTCCCTTGCTTTGCTAGTCCAAATTCTCCCTCACAATGAGATAGTCTGTGGTGGTACAGAGTGGGAGAACATGAAGTCCAGAGTTAATCTAAGTTTTTCCTGCAAGAACTTGTGAATAAGGCAGGATCTCTTTCCAGAAATACTAGATTAAAGGGGAGATTGAATCCCAGCAGTGGCCTGGGGGATCTCAGTGTTTATCAGTTCACAGACTCCAAAGCACTAAGGTGTGAAAGTCCATTATCTTCCCCAGGCCAACTTCAAGCACTGAAATCATTCCAACCTCTGCATGTGTCCCCTTGCCCTTTCCCTGTAACGAGGACCAGGGGACAGCTATATCAATGCAAACTTTTAGTAGCTGTGAAAGTTAAGACACTGTTATCCCTCCCCCAGGCACTTTTCAATTTATATGGCAGGATCTTTGTAGGCTACCCTAGGCTTATTTGAAGTAATATTTTTTCATGAACACTTAAATTAACTAATTTTAAAAATTTCTATAACATATGTCCTTTAAAAAAATCATTACATGATTATTTTAGGAAGTTTGGAAAAAACAGTTAAATTTAAAGAAGAGACTGTCAATTAAGAAAGCAAAACCCAGACACCACTGTTAACATTTTCTATGTATTTTAAAATACATAGCTGGAATTATAATGTGCACATAATTCATCTTCTGCTTTGCAGCCTAGGAACATCCTAAACATTAAATTCCTGTTACTAAAACCTCTTCAAGAACATTTTAAAGGCCAAAATCCATTCCATTTTAGAGCTATATGACAGTTTATCAGACATTATTGTTGGTCATCCAACATTTCCAATTTTATTGTCAATTTTTATAAATAACACTGCAATGAACATCTTCATGCATACAACTTTTTCTTTTTAATGCCTTTCTTTCATTTCTTTAGGAAAGAGTCACAGACAGAGAATCCCTAACTTAAAGGGTGTGACTGTTTTGAAGTCTCTCAGTACACACTGCTGTGATGTGGGTTGAAAAGGCATATCTGTATTTATTTATTTGTCTTCTTAAACCTTACAGACATGATGTTTGATAAGCTGGAGCATATGTCATATTTTGGAGCTCAAAACATTAAGAAAGAAAGAAGCAGGGTCAGCTTTTTCATTTCCCCTCTGCTTCACAGGGGGCAGGTATTATAGACAATGTGAGAGGAGGAAAATCAGTCACAGTGGCCGCAAAAAGAGGCCAGTGATTTCCAAGTCCTAACACAGAAGAAGAAACCAGAGAGGTAGCCGACATGTTTATGCAAATCGATAAGCAAACCACAGCCCAGGACAGGAGCCTTTTGGTACCACCTGTGTGTCCAAGAGATTGTTCATTCTCAGCGTTTATAAGGGACAAGACAGAATTTTTCACATAAAAAGCACAGAGCATTTCAGAGCACAATTTCTCACCTTTCGGAGTCTTGTGAGGAGGCCTGCTACGTGTTCATGCTGTTCCGATTTCGCAAGATCTTCTGCTGTCTTTCCATCCTGTTGGAGAGAAATGATTAGCTTTTTCCTTCACTGCAGAGAACTGTGTGTTCCACACACCAACATCACCTTCTGAGACAGAAACAGTGTAACAGGCAGCAGAAGCAAATAAGGTGGCAAAGGACTCTGCTGAATTATTCCCTTTTGTGTGGAATCCTGATTTCACTGATTGTCCAGAAAAGGGAGATAAGGGAAAGTAGGAAAAAACCATGCATTGGTGCTTTGAGGTCCAAAGGCAAGATGTTTCAGGCCCACAGGCTTTAATCAAACCGGGCACCTCATTAGCAGGCAGATTACTCTGCATCCTGAACCTCCCTCCAATTAGGCCAACGATAAAGACTGTCATTAGCTGCCAAATTCTAGTTAGTGGAAGCTAACGTCTTAGAATCCTTCCAGGGACAAACCTCAGCACTCATATCAAGCTAGTTACGGGTAATTACTGTGCATTTCAAAGAAAAGGCTGAGTTTTACAGACAATTTGGATCTGAAGATCTTCGGTGAAACATAAAAGGTGGAAATAAGGGTCCACGGCACTTCAGTGTTTGCTTTTTAATTAGAGAATTTTCACAGGGCTGCAGTTTCATACTGAGCAAATTTGTTTCCAGGCTGTGAACATGCACCATGATGGCTAACGTTTTTCGAGCGCCTCCTCACAGTCTCAGCGCTTTGAGCATAGTAACCTCAGAGGTGCTCCTGGGCGGGGGTAACGCTAGTTGTTCACCCACCACAGAGGAGGGATTGGAGACCGAGGGACTGCTCTGCGGCACCTTAGGAATCATTACAAATTTAAAAGTAGAAAAGACGAGAAGCAATTTCCAAAGAAATAAAAGCAATATTTCTTAAATGAGAAGCCTAAGCAAGCCTTTGGCCCATCTGTCAGTGTTTACTAGGGACAGTTCAAGTACCATTCCTGAGGGAGCTGGGGGATGCCCGGATCTGGTGGACAGCACACCTGCCAATCTCGCAGCCCAGGTCACAATCCCAACCATCACATCACCTCAGTCTTAGCACTGCTGACATTCTGGCCAGGATGATTCCCTGCCACGGGAGGCGGTCCCGTACACTGTGAGGTGTCAAGCAGCACCCTGGCCTCCACCCCTAGACACCGGCAGACTTCCCTCGCACCAGCGGTGCCACCCAGTGTCTGTGCTGTGCTTAGTCGCTCAGTCGTGTCTCACTCTTTGCCACCCCATGGACTGTAGCCCACCAGGCTCCTCTGTCCATGGAGATTCTCCAGGCAAAAATAATGGGAGTGGGTTGCCATGCTCTCCTCCAGTGGATCTTCCCAACCAGGGATCGAACCCAGGTCTCTCACATTGCAGGTGGATTCTTTACCATCTGAGTTACAAGGGAAGCCCTTTACCGTCTGAGCCACAGGGGAAGTCCAGTGTCTCTGGACATTGCCAAATGTTTCCTGAGCAGTGAAACTGCCCAAGTTGAGAAGTATGGTCGCAGGCTGTGGTTGGAGCTCTGGTGGGCGCTCCGGGGAGGTGTGCTCTACACTCATGTTGCCCACTCCCCGCTGTCAAGTCCTGCAGTGGCCCCAGTGGGCAGACAGAAGCTTCTAGTTTGCTTTGGGGTGAATGAGGTAAGTTGTCGGACACTGCATCCAAACAAGGGGGTCATATCAAGCTGCCTAGGTCCTTACTGACATGATAAGGACAGGCCTTATTTCTCTAACCTCATGGCACCTGGAATCACTGGGGTCTTTAAGAACTTCTGCTAGGTTCCCACCCGCATACTCAGCTTCTGCCTTTCTGAGGTGTGACCTGGACATCAGGGTTCTAAGCCCTCCCAGGCGATTCTATTATGCAGCCAATCAAATGGCTTCCAACTAAGGCAATGGTTCCAGTAGGTTTTGGAACCATTGCCTTAGTTGGAAGAAATCTGAGCCTCAATTTAAAATCTTCTGTCTTCTGTTGTGACTAACCATAAATTTCTCTCCAAGGCCTTAGACCTGCACAGCCCCAGACACAGGATGTTTGTTCACTGGCAAAGTTATTCTCCACTGTCAAGTCTCGCAAATGACAGGAAAACTGCCACCAATACTTCCTTATGTTTGCCTGGTACTTTACAGTTTACAAAAAGTATTGCTCTAAAGGACACTGTTCAGCTTCCAAAAGAACTCTTTGCCAGTGTTTGGAAAGAGGCTGAACTCTAGAGTGAGAAGGACCCGGGTTTAATTCAGATTCCGTCCCTCCCAGACTGTGTGGTCAGTCACTTGGCCTCCTAGAACCTGGGTTTCTTCATTCATGAGATAAGAAATGACACTCTGCTGTACAGGTTCTTGAGCAGATTAGAGAAAAACAAATAAATGAAGCACCATGAGCAGAAAAAGCAAGCAGCAGAATTAGTGAAAAAAGAGCTGAGAGTGTCCCCAACGTCCCCCTCCTCAGCTTTCTGTCCAAGAGGGAAAGGTGTAGGAGCTAGATCTCCTCATCTCAGTCCCATGCTAAGCAAGGTGCCAGCTCTGAAGCTGGCCCACAAGTGAGCCCAGCACTCTCCGCCTTCCTTGTCATACACAGTGGTCTAGGAGGCTGGCATCATTGCGAGGGTGACATTTGAGTCAAAGCCTGAAGCAGGTGAGAGAGCCAGCCATTTGGATACCCAAGGAAGTTTTGCAAAAGGAAAACAAAAACAAAAAACAACAACACAGCAAGTGCAAAGGCCCTGAGGCAGCGGAAGTGGCAAGGCTTGGTCCCAGAGCTCAGGAGTCAAACAGGGCTGCAGATACCGGATGCGGGTCTGAGTTCCCAGGTACAGCTGCACCCATGGGGCTTCTGAGAGGAGCAGAGGGCAGGGAGTGGGAGGGCAGCTGGCCAGGTGGGGTGGGGCAGCAGCAAGAAGACCTAGAGCTGGAGGAGGGCAGCAGAGGTGGGAGGGGAAGGAGGGCAAGTAGGATTTTCTTATCTAAGGCAGGGGTGGGTGTCAAGGAAGTACCATGTCCTGAAGAGGTAACTAGATGTGACTGCTGGCTCATAGGTGAGAAAGACATCAAAGAAAGGCAAGGAAGGAAATGCTTAGAGAACTACAAAGTCAGAGTCGGGCTTACACTCGGGGTGGGGGGTTGGGATGCACTGTGCCTGGGACAGGCCCCTGGGAGCTTCTGGGGTGGCCTCTGAAGTTCTATTTTTTGATCTCAATAGGGCTACAAAGGCCTTTGTCAAATTCACCAGGTTCTTTTGTGCCTGTCCTTTCTTAAAAAGAAAATCTGTTTTATTTTACAACAAAGAAGTTTTGAGGGCTTCCCAGGTGGCTCGGTGGTAAAGAATCCGCTCACCAAGCAGGAGACATGCGTTCGATCCCTGTGTCAAGAAGATCACCCGGAGGAGGAAATGGCAACCCACTCCAGGATTCTTGCCTGGGAAATCCCAAGGACAAAGGAGCCTGGTGGGCTCTACAGTCCATGGGGTCGCAAAGAGTCAGACAAGACTTAGTGACTAAATAACACCACCAAAAAAGCGAGGTGACTCCCTCTGCTGAGTCACAGGGATTCGGCAACAGACTGTGCCGGGTAGAGGAGAAGTGGGAAGCAAGGAAAAAGAGAACCAGATAGAATTNAGTCCATGGGGTCGCAAAGAGTCAGACAAGACTTAGTGACTAAATAACACCACCAAAAAAGCGAGGTGACTCCCTCTGCTGAGTCACAGGGATTCGGCAACAGACTGTGCCGGGTAGAGAAGTGGGAAGCAAGGAAAAAGAGAACCAGATAGAATCGGAAGACTTCCCGGCCATCCGGGCTGAGGACAGGCTGGGAGAGGAAAGGGAGCAGCTAGGGGGCGCTGTAGGGTCGAGGGCTGTGGTGCTGACCGGGAAGAATGGACCTGTAGGGTGTAGTCCATAATGTGGCAGCCAAACTCCATGGACAGAGGAGCCTGGTGGGCTACTGTCTATGGGGTCACAGTCAGATACAACTGAGCGACTTAACATTTTCATTTTCACTTTCCATTCCCCATGCAGCTCCTGGGGCTGGAAATGTGGAGCTAAGACGTGCTGTGGATGAAGACGTAAATCAGAGAACTTAAATCAGACAGATTTTGAAGACTTAAATCAGAGAACCGGACATATCTCAGTAATTTAAAAATAATTACAAGTCAAAATGATAATCTTTGGCATATTATGTAAGAAATATAGTACTTTATATATTACTTTTAGTATTTGACTGATACTGACTTCCTGTCTTTTTCCCATCAGATGTGGCTATCAGGAAGTTGAGAATGACACAGGCAGCCGCTGTCCTTCTATGGAGCCAGCCTAGGCCTGCATCAGGGCACCTCCATGATAACGCCCTTCCTGCGTGGAGCCAGAGTGGTTTCTAGTGTGCCTGCTGGGGAGGCCATGCACATCCAGCCCCGTCATCCCCCTGTGCTCCAGCCCACAGCCCTTCTTCTGGGCTCAGACTGTCCTCCTCTTTCTCTGAGGGGTGCTCCTGACCTCTGGAAACTCCTGGGGACCCTGGCTCCCAACTGGCTCAGGTCCCACTCTGTAGCTGCATATTCACTGTGGCCCTTGGTTCTGACTCTCCCACTAAACTGGAAGTTTCTCAAGGGAAGGCCAGCTCGCCTGTCGCGGCCCCACTGTGTCCCTGTTTCTGTCTGGTGTGCGGTGCGTGCTCAGTATCTGCTGAATGAATAAGCAATGGAGCCCCCAGGAAGTGCAGTCGCAGGACCAAGAAGAGCATCTGCAGTGGGCCGGGGTGGGCAGGGAGGGGAGGTGCACCTGAGCGCCTCCAGAGGGCGAGCCCAAGGCTGGGGGCAGCTGCTGTGGGGGAGCCATGGGAGACGACTGTGGCCTCACAAAGGTCAGGGCTTTCCTGGAAGCTCAGCTGGCAGAGTTCATTTGCAATGCAGGAGACCTGGGTTCGATTCCTTCCCGGGTCAGGAAGATTCCCTGGAGAAGGGAACAGCAACCCACTCCAGTGTTCTTGCCTGGAGAATTCCATGGACAGAGGAGTGTAGCAGGCTACAGTCCATGGGGCTGCAAAGAGTCAGACACTTTAACTTCTAAGCAACTTTAACTTCACTTTCACAGAGGTCATGGGGAAGCCTGAGGACCCAGCAGAGGCCCAAGACCCTGACCCACACTGCCAGGCTGGCAGGAGCAGCTGCTGGCATCTTCACAGCCATTGTCAACAGTTTACTTTTTATGAGGCAATATCTATAAAAAATATATTTCATCTCGTAAAAATGTATATAAATGCTCCATGGTGGAGTGAGTGGACTGAGTGCCTAGACATGGTTGGGGAAAGTTTGATAATGGCACATCAGGTTCATAGGTGGCTGTGGGTGGGCTTGTGATGGGTGAGCAGGTGCCCTAAGGTGCAGTCCCATGTCGAGTATTGGTCATCACTGGGCCTGCAGAGGAGCCCAGCTCAGGGCTCAACACTGCAGAAAACAGACCCCCTGCTTATGGGGAGGGAATGATATTCTCGTCACATTTGTGCAGCTAGGGAGGCAATGCCCTAGGCCAGGGGTTAGCAACCATTTTCTGTAAAGGGCCTAAGAGCAGGTATCTGGGGCTCTGAGGGCCTTAGGGTCTCTGCTGCAATTGCTCAAGTCTCCCCTTGAAGAGTGAAAATGGCTGCAGACAATATGTGAACAACAGGCATGGCAATGTCCCAATAAAACTTTATTAACAGAAGCGGGTAGCAGGCTGAGTTTGGTCTGTGGTCCACAGTTTGCCATCCCCTGTATGACTCTCCAGCTTCAGATCCCTGATTTTCCCAAGGTTAGCTGCCATATTTTAAAACTCCAGTGGGTCTCCTCTAAAGAAACAGTTTGTGTTAGCAAAACTCTTGTGAGTTTTAGGAATCTCCCACATGAGCCAGTGGAGACTCAATCCGCTGCCGGGCCAGAAACAGCTCAAAAGATAATGTTTCACTGCAGCTGTAAAACAGCAACCTTATCTCATCCGCAGACACAACAATGGGTCTGGTTCCTCTCTGGTATCCTCGAAATGAGGATCAAAGGGTTTCTTCTGCAGGGAGCTACCAGGTCTGGAATGGGGAGTGTCAGGGGTGAAACTAAAGAGGGGAAACTAAAGAAACCTCATTTTAAAATATGCTGTGGCTTCCCAAGTGATGCTAGTGGTAAAAAAACAAACAAACAAAAACAAAACCCATCTGCCAATGCAGAAGACATAAGAGATGTGGGTTAGGCCCCTGGAGTTAGGAAGATCTCCCGGAGAAGGGCACAGCAACCCACTCCAGTATTGTGGAGAATTCCGTGGACAGAGGAGCCTGGCGGGCTACAGTCCATAGGGTCACAAAAGAGCCGGACACTACTGCACGCATGCAGGCCTAAGAGCAAAGCCAGACCTTTCAAAGACGAGAGGACAGCTCTTGTCACCTGTTCCCCCCCACACTGAGGGGCCTTCCTCCTCCCTCTCTGAAAGCCCATGGCCCCTCCAGTCCCTCACAGTGGAGGGGGCACACTTAGAAAAGATAAACACACAAGCTAATACAAAACACGAAGGCCTGTTGTATAACACAGGAAACGAAAAGGCCAGTGGGAAACAGCAGGTGTTCCCGGCAGTGTGGGTCTGGGGAAAGAAGAGGATGAGGCATTAACAAGATCTTACCCTGGGTTTGTGTGGGCAGATGTTTACATAACTGCCTGCGGAGGAGCTGGAGCTTAATAGCAGCCTGTCTGCTTTGCAGTGCAGTTGCCAAGCAATACCTTCCCTCTCGTGCCCTCAAGGCCTGAGACATTGGCAGTCATTTTCTTCTGCCAGAGGGCTACTCACCGAGGTCAGCGCCTCCACATTGGCGCCCGTCAGACACAGGTAGCGGACCACGTCCAGAATCCCGTTGTTGGCGGCAAGGTGCAGAGGCGTCCGTCCATACTGCAGGAGACAAAAAGACCCAGGAGAGACCTCACTCTTGCTGCTGAGGACGACATGTGTGGAGGGACCAGGAAGAGATAGGAGGCGAGGTCTCCTTTCTCCAGAAACTTGCCATCTCCTTGGGGAGGCAAGCCAAACAAAATGTTTTCAAGTATTTCTCAGCTAACAGAATGACTTTAAAATAAAACTTCAAAGGCTGAAAGAGTGGGAGGCTTATCATAAAATAACTAAATTAAGTCTCCTGCTGTGCCAGAAGAAAGGAGGCATGAGTCAGGGCTGAAGGCCCCAAAGTTCCAGAAAGATTTGCACTGTGGCTCAGATTTAGATACAGCAAGGGAAGAAGGCATGGAAGGACAGAAAGTGAAGATGCTCTAATGAGGTGAAACGCCACGGCAATACCCAGCATTTTTGATTGCCTACGGCTCCCAAACCGTGTGCCAAGGTATCTGGGGGCACTGCAGTGTATTCAAGGGGGTGCTGAGGAATACTTTAAATTTTTGATGGAACCAGCAGGTTCCGACACCAGGGCAACGACTAGCTTCAGGCAGTTCAGTGTCTCAAATTAGCTGGGACTGCCTTCCTTTCAGGGACATTACATATGCACAGCACAGGGCTGGCGGCGGCTGTGATACAAAGCAGGTATCTTGTGAAGATCCACATGGAACAGGATATAGGGGTGGTGGTGTCCACTCTGAGTCCGAGGTTTAAAGAGTCATGAGGTGCCCAACAAGCACACACCTTCCATCAGTACACAACTGTGGTCAATTGAGAATTAAATAAAAATAGCTTTCTTTCAATTTATGTGAATCATTTGTTCCACCAGCTCCTGAAATATCAGGTTGTTTGGGTTGAATAACTTAATAAACAGAACTTAAGCAGCCTGGAGTGCTGCAGTCTACGGGGTCGCAAAGAGTCGGACACAACTGAGCGACTGAACAACAACAAAGGTACTTAAGCAATTTTTTTTCTTTTTAGGCTGCGCCACACAGCTTGTGGCATCTCAGCTCTTGACCAGGATTGAACCTGGGCCATGGCAGTGAAAGCCCAGAATTCTAACCATTAGGTTACCAAGGAACTCCTGGAACTTAAGGTTTTTCATTTGCTCTGGGGAAACCAGAAAAAAATAAATTACTTTACACAATGGAAATTATGAACTGAGCAAGTTTGGCTATCTCTGTTTTGTGCTGTTTATGTGCAAATAAATGTAGGTTTTTGTTAAGAAGTTAACACATGCTCATTTAGAATATCCAAACAACACAGAAGGATACACAGTAGAAAAATGAACTCTTTTCCTTCTGTTCCCCCAAGTTCCCCCACTCAGAGCTAGCCCCACGCAAACCTTCCAGGCTTTTTTCTATGAATTCATATGTGGAGAGAAATAATTGAAAAGTGAAGACATAATCGTATTCCACTTTCCATTCTGTCAACTTGCTTTATTCATCTGACAACAGACTGAATACGTTTCCACGTCTATAAGGAAATCTATTACATTCTTTCAGATACCTGAATAATATTCAATATTTAGATATATCATAACTTATTTAGTTAGCCTGCTGAGGATGGACACTTAGGGTGGTTCCATTTCTTGCTACTATAAGTAATGCTGCAGTGTGTCTGCATATTTATGTTTTGTTAACTCCTAGAGTCATTTAGACAACAGATATGAGGCTTTCAAATACCCCAGAGCTAAAGTGAAAAGTAAAGAGTTGGTTTGGAAGATTTGGAGAAAGTGTTTAGATTTCTGTGTAAGGAAGGCAGTCTTGGGTAACAAGATGCATAGTTTTATAGAAGGGAAAAAGGTCAAGGAAGAGACATATGATGAATAAAAGACTAGGAGAGTTTACAGTTTGATGGCCTCCAATGTTTGACCAAACAAAACTCAAACTCCTTAACATTATATTCAAGGTCTTTCACCATTTGGACTCAATTCCCCTTCCTGGCTGCCTCCCTCTTCTTGAAATACACTTTCTCCCCCTCTTCTCCATCTGTCCAAATCCCAATCATTTAAAATAATCACCCCTGAACAGCTTTTCCCAGTTTCTTTAGTGTCCAGATGCCCATGCTTCTAGAGCGCCAGTGTCTCTATCACAGTAGTGGTTATAACATGAGATGCTCTTATAGTGAAATGTCCCTGTGTCTGTCTGCAAGCAGCCTGAGGACAAGAATCATTCCCTGCTGCCCACCTCCCAGCCCCCTCACATCGCACCTGGCACAGTGTTGTCAGAAAAAGGCATTCGTTCATCAATACCTGGCAGGCACGGAATTCTTGGGCAGGATCCTGGGTGTGTGTGCACATCTGTGTGTGTGTGTGTGTGTGTGTGTGCGCGTGTACACCTGAGTATGTGTCAACATGCTTTTTCTCCCTTTGCTGATCAGAAGAGCCAATCAAGAAGAGAACAAAGGGTTAAGGGTGTGCTCCCTGTATCGTCCAGTTCCTCTCCTCCTCCACATTCCCTGACCCAGCTGAGTTAAATAGCCAGTCTCCCGATTTTCACATGAGAAGAATGCAGATAGAGAAATGCCTGTTTCCCTGCAATGACTGTCAGAAATCGTGACAAGCTCCTGTCACATACTGGTGACAGGGGTAGGATCTGGACGGTCGCGTGTATCTCTGGGGGAATGGAATCCAGGTAGGGAAACGGCAGGGCACGAGGGCACGGGAGAGGAGTGACTGTCTGCCTGGGCGGCGTGGCTGTCACTGTGCCGTGGCCACGCTATTGGTTACCAGGGTCAGTCCATGTCAAGGCAGATATGCTTTCCGGGGAAGCAAGGCCTTTCTCTTACTTTTTTGCACTTCTTTTAAGTTCCTCCATAGACCTCATCATCTTTCCTAAAATAAGCAACTAAAAAATGGAAGAGAAAAACAAGCTGACACCAGCTCTTCTGAAGGTGCAAGACCCACAAAGTCACCATGTACAACGGCCAAGTCACAGCCATTCAAATGAGTGCCACGAGGTCCCTAAAGCTGCTTTTTATTCATTTAAAGACTCCTGGAAGGAAAGCCAACCTCTTGATGCTGCTTAATATTATATTACATTTAGTTTCTTCCTTAAGCCACTTATATAACTGACTTGGCAAGATTAGAAAAGGATAAACTAAGAAAGCAACCAGCAGCTGATGCCTAGGACTTAGGATATTGCCTTTTCATATTCATTTCATATGAAGATTACCTATTTCGATTTCTATTAGAATTAATCACATAATATGCAAGAAGAATTTTTTTTTTTTCCGGTAGAAGCATTATTTTCCAGGTATTTCAGTTATTCTTTTACCTTACACAAACCATATTAAATTCTGCTGGTAACATGTCTGCCACATATAAATAAATATTTCCTGCAATTACAAAATTAATTCTACTCAGGCTTTGTTTTTAACATAATAGTAACAGAATAGTGCTTGCCTTTCATACAGTTACAGAGCTGAAACCATATGACTATCCAACTGCTCTACCATACTTGGTAATGAAAATCTAGATGGCATTCAGGGAAAAGAGAAGGTGTTAGCTAATTTCTAGAATTTCCAGAAGTCAACATACAGGGATTTTTGTTTCTTTATCATTCACAAAATGAGAGTATCCCCTTAGACTTACCAAATGTATTTAGCACAAGAAAGATAAAACCATAAAGCTCCCAAATGGGGGAAACTGGAGAAATCCGGTTCTAGGAATTTCAATCATATAACTCATTAGGTGTTTTTCTGAAGACTCAGTGCCCTGATTTGTACCATGTTCTTTGATTCTTCTCCAGGAAAAGAAAATATACACACATTCTCTCCCCCGCCCTCCCTCCTTCTCCTTCTTTCTGCTGCTGCTGCTAAGTTGCCTAAGTTGTGTCCAACTCTGTGTGACCCCATAAACAGCAGCCCACCAGGCTCCTCCATCCCTGAGATTCTCTAGGCAAGAACACTGGAGTGGGTTGCATTTCCTTCTCCAATGCAAGAAAGTGAAAAGTCAAAGTGAAGTCGCTCAGTCGTGTTCGACTCTTAGCAACCCTATGGACTGCAGCCCACCAGGCTCCTCTGTCCATGGGATTTTCCAGGCAAGAGTACTGGAGTGGGGTGTCATTGCCTTCTCGGCTCTCTTTCTAGACGCTCATAAATGCTAAGCCAGTCTCAGCCAGAAATATTAATGTATTACTTTTCTGTGACTATTATTAAATTAATAATCTATAGGAAATTAAATAATTTCCTATATAATATTTATTTAATAATTAAATATGTATTGGACAATTTATTAAATTAATAAACTATAGGAAATTATTAAAAAGTCATATGCAAAATACACTTAACGTGGAGGGCCCTATGAAAAAGAACAGGTCCATAAAAGCAATAGTGACTTTGAACAGGGAAGAGAGAAACTTGCCCAAACCCAGAAGCAGGTAGACACAGAGACATGGATGGACTGTGCAGAGATCTTCCCTCCAGCTTTACCTTGTTGGAGAGATCCAAATTGCAGCTGGCTTCACAGAGGGCCACCACAATGGGCACACTGCCGTCTTTGCAGGCCACATGGAGGGGGGTGTTGCCATGCCTGTCTTGGAAATCGACAGAAGAGCCCTGGCTGATGAGAGTCTGGATGACCTCCATCTGACATCGTCTCACGGCAAGATGTAGAGCAATGTGTCCATCCTGTAACAAACACCAGGACTGTGAGCACTTTGGACCGAGCTCATGGGACTGGCTGCTTGCCTTTCTAGCCTCCCTGGGTCAGGTTTAACCGGCAACGGGACCGTTACTGCAAAGCCTGAAAGAGGATGGAAAACCACAAACTTTACTCCTGGTGGGGTTGAGGTGAGGCCCCACATGTCTCACTCTGAATAATCACAGGGTGAGCTGACCATCAGTTTAATTAATCTAGGCTTGGCCAGTACATTCAGGTAGGAAGACACCACACTTCTTCTTGTGTCTGAATTCATAGGACTTAAGTCATTGTTGGTTCTTCAGTGGCCTGTTTTATCAAGTATTTGGAAAACATTTGCTCAGTAATCTTTACTAACTTTGTAAGTAGAGAGTTTATTGTTTTATATTTTACTCTGAGAAACTGAGAAAGTGAGGTGATGTGCTATCACATAGATGAGAAGCAAACTGTTGTTGCTTACTCACTAAGTTGTGTCTGACTCTTTTGTGACCCCATGGACTGTAGCCCACCAGGCTCCTCCATCCATGGGATTTCCCAGGCAAGAATACTGGAGTGGGTTGCCATTTCCTTCTCCAGGGGATCTTCCCAACCCAGGGACTGAACCCACATCACCTGCATTGGAAGGAAGGTTCTTTACCACTGAGCCAGCAGGGAAGCCCTAAGAAGCAAACATAACATATTTAACTCTGCACCCACGCAGCACCAGCCTGGGAGTTCACTCTCCCTGTTATAGAGCCCCTGGTGAAGACAAGTGCTGAGTTTTAGGAGCTGGGTAGAGGGAGCTTAGAAGCATTTCTCTAACTCATCTATTTTAGGGTTGTTCAACCTCGGCCCTGTTAACATTTGGGGCCTGTCCTAGGAATTGCAGGCTATTCAACAGAGCTGCTAGCCTTTATCTTCTAGACGCCCTATCCTGGCTGTGATGACCCAAAAAATACGTCTCTAGCCACTACCTAATGTCACCCGGGGGCAAGGTCACTGCCCACTTGAGAACCGCTGCTCTGTACCAAGAGAATACTCCACAGAGGGCAGTGACTAAATGAACCACAGTGTGCCAAAACCACCATGGGTGGTAGCATCAGTTTCACTGCAGGATAGGTTCACAATAAGAAAAGATTGTGCTGAATTTGCTTAATTAAAGAAGGGAAACCTTGTCTAGAATTGTGATCAAACAAATAAGAATAGCTTATTGTCTTTCTACAAAATAGCAGGTGATGGAAGTAAATAAACCACCTATTTCTTTGTCTGTCTACAAATCAATAGTGCGTTGTCAATTTCAGTCCTAAATGAGGATTTGTCTTGGGTTCCATGATCATCACTGTACCTTCTCCAAAGCTAAAAAAGCTAAAAAATAAAATAGAGACTTGAATTATTTGATCATCTCATAAATTTTGCCACATCCCACAAATGAACATTAATTATGAAACAGAATCGAGAATCACAGAATCTTTAGATTGGAGAAGAGAATGGATAATTATAACTTGTTGCATCTAAGCTATTTTAGGTAAACAAATTGAGAAGTCTTGTGGTCCCTGTAGCCCCCACTAGATGACTTTTCAGCAAGTGGGATACTTTCACCCACAAAGCACCTTGTCGGATGCATTAAGGTCAGCTCCATGCTCAGCCAGACACTCCACGATGTCTTGGTAGCCCCTGGCGGAGGCTGTCAGGAGGGGGGTCTCGCCTTCTCTGTTCTTAATGTTCACATTGCAGCCGGCTTCACAAAGGGCTTTGGCCACAGAGTAATAGCCGTGCCAGGCAGCACAGTGCAGGGGGGTTTCTTCTTCCTGACCAAGGAGAGAAGCACAGAGAAGAGGAGAATGCAATACGATGAGAGAAAGTACGGGCATGGTGAGAGTCCTAACCAAATTTGGCAGCAAACTCAAGGCAGTGGAGAGAAAGGGCTTGTAGCTATTGGAGCAAAACATTAACATGAAATAATGGGCTGGGTCTGATGCCTTTCCTTAATTCAAGTTCAGCTTTCTCCAGCAATTTACAATTGACTTTGCAGAGTCCACTGTCACCATGCATGGGCTCAGCTCTTCTGAACAATGGAGCCCCTGCATGTGTGGATGTATAGCATCTTTCCTGTTAAAGTGCAATAGTTTACTTCATTTGTGATTACTAACAGAGGGAGAGCATTTCTTTGAGCAAGAACTCCTCTAACAAACCTGTCTCAAGATTCCTGTCACGAACATAGCATAAAGATGAATCACATAAATGGATTATTGCTCTAGCAGAGAAACAGCCAAGATAACCATGCTTCAGCAAAAAAGGACTGGTCATCAGGTCTACAGATCCATGACCAACATCATCAGACACCCAGATATCTGTCTACAAGAGGCTGTTACACTGTAGTGGTTATGAACAGACTCTGGAACCAGTCTGTGTGGGTTTGAGCACCAGCTCCACCACTACCAAGCTGCTATCTTAGGCAATTTCCCGAACCTCTCTCTGCCTCAGTTTCCTCATCTGTAAAATGAGAATTGAAGGGTTGTTAAGAGGATTCATGAATGAATGAATGGCAGTGCTTTTGTTTGAGTCCCTGCCCTCGGTAACTTAAGCAGAAAACCTAACTTGGATGCACCTCCAAAATACTCAAGCCTATCATTTGGCTGTCTGCGTATCCATGCAAAGAGTAGGAAGAAGTGAGGACATCAGCTACCGTGACCCACCTTGTCCTGGAAGTTGGGATTCGAGCCGAAGCTGCACAGTAACTGAACCACATCAGCATGGCCGTAGCGAGCTGCCACATGAAGGGCTGTCTCTCCAGACTGCAAAAGACACAGCCAAAGATTCAGAGCCCTCTGAGAATCGTCTCCAGGGACTAGAACACACAGGACTGGAGGCCCACTCCCACACATGCCTGGCTCCACATCCTCTCCTGAGGCGGTGCCTGTCCTTCTCAGGCCAGATGCCCTGTTGGTGACTGGGCCAGGGACCCTGTGGTGGGGTGTCCACCATGTCGTTAATGTTAAACTCACACACCTGGCCTCTCTTGTGTGTAAAGCACCCCACCAAGTGAGAGTCCATTCCCTTTTCTGTGATGGATGTTCTTAATCTTCATACACTGATGCTTCCAGCTATGTGATTTTTTTTTTATCAAAACACAAAATTCCTTGTTTAATACTTAAACACAAGGTTTTATTTACTAGCAAGTTTCTCATTTCACTATGTTTAGAATATAATTTCTTACATCCTCAGAGATTTTTACAAATATCACCACTAGCCCCTACAATAACATATTCTGTGAATTAGTAATAGATGTAACTTCTTGAGATATTTTTACTTATATCTGCCATAAAACTGTCAGAATAAACTGATCTAAAACAGAATGAGATATTTGTTGCCACTTGACAAAAAACTGCTATAATAAAAGTACGTCTTTAAATGACAACCCATTCCAGTATACTTGCCTGGAAAATTCCATGGACAGAGGAGCCTGATGGGCTACAATCAATGGGGTTGCAAAGAGTTGAACATGACTGAGCAACAGAACATGGAATGTGAATGTCATCCCTTATCCCTTAGATATGGTACCGTGTACAATCCATACAACTGTATGTGACAGCCCTGACCGAACATAACAAATCAGTCTACTAGTATTAGAAGCAGACAAGGGTTACATACACAGTGGAATACATACAGATGAGAGAGTAGGAACCCTAGGTGCAAGTCCCAGCCCTGCCATTAATTCACAGGAGTACTGTGTGGACTGGATGAAACATGGTATGTGAAAGTAGGGTATCTTCCTAAATTAATAATTTTTATAACATTTTTATCCCCAAAGCCTTAACTTTACTTGCACTGTCTCATTACCCCTTCTAGTACCAGTGGTCAAGGTCAGCAGAGTCAGTCACGTCAAAGAGGAAGAGGATAGTAAAGAGACATGCACGTGCGAGGTGGGAAGAGGACCAGGACTTGGGTCCCTTTCTGGTTGTCCTTCTAGCAGAACCTCTGAGTTTTCACGTTACGGGGAAGACAGTTCACTGCTCACATAATATGACAACCACTTGGCATATTTCAGCTAAAATCGGGTTTTAATGTTAGACCAAGTCACCAGCAAAAAGAAACTTCCAAATTAAATTTTCTGTAGGAAGATTTTGGTCCCGAATCCTTATTTTTTGGGTCATGATGCAGATGGCATGCCAACACTCGAATGCAGTCTTTTATCACTTTCCATAAGAAAAGAAGTGGCCTTACCTTGTCTTTAATGTCCAGAGGGCATTTGTTCTCATTGAGAAATTTCAAGGTATCTACGTGGCCATGACGAGAGGCCCAGTAGATGGCATTCGATCCACCCTGTACAAAAACCAAGGCAGAGTCATGCTCTCAGATGGATCTGAACACACACATCACTCAGCTGGTATATTTCTTTTCCTATGTGATGGCAAACGCCAAAGGGGCAACTCCCAAGAGGAATAAAACCCCACTTCAGTTTTTCGTTTGACAAAGGGACCAAGGTTATGTAAGACATGAACATTCTAGAAAGCTGGGTGAAAGGGATAAGTGAGCTTTCTATATTATCTCTCTATATTTTTTCTTTTAATCTAGAATTATCTAAAAATAAATAAAAAGTTCCCCCCTCCCAAAACCTTCATTTCAACTTCCAGTTAGAATTCCCTATATTGTCAAGGGCCAGTTCTAGGCTATCAACAGTGCTGTTGAAAGTCTATGGAAGCTGATGACAGATCCAGTGTAACGACAATTAGCTGGTCATCACTTGTGTCTACACTCCCAGTGAGGTATACACATCAAAGCATATCCTCCTTATTCTGTTACCCTAATGAGATTAATTGGATAACGAAAACTTCTCCAAATATAACATCAATTAACACTGCTTAGTCAATGTGATCAGTAAGGAGTCAATCTGGGAAGGATACAAAGAAAGGCAGATGCTGGGTAACAGAGCCATGAGGAAGATGAATGTTTGCCTTTTCCCTTATAACCTGTTAGACAGGACTGGGCTACTTAATCAGTTCATCTTCTTTTACAGGAAACTGAGAAATGAAGTAGGGCATATGTGGTATTTTCCTCTGTTACTTCTATGATTAGAGACATTTGGAAATACTTATAAAATTATTCCTTTTGCAATAAAACAGAATTATGACCTTATCCTGGATGTCAATTCTTGAGCCTCTCTTAATGAGCAACTGTAGTATTTGAATATTCCCACAGCCAGCAGCAATAAGTAACGGAGGAGTCCCATGCTGGAAAAGGCAAGAAAAAAAAAATACAATTTTTCAGGTTTGATAGAAAAGGAAAAGCTAAACTACCACCACAGTATGGAGTTTACACAGGAAAGAAGATTGGAGAAGCAGATGGGTTCTCTCCACCTTGGACTTGGAGGAGCACAGTCACTATGACCCCTGACCCCTACTCCCCCTGGCAGGACAGCATCAGACCTTGTTGGGCTGGTTAACGTCGTAGTTGGACAAGGAGCCCAGGAGGTGCTGCAGGCCTGGGACGTTGTCATCGTTGATGGCATGGATGATAGCTTTCATCACAAAGGAGTCTTCCTCATCCTTGAGAGAGACACGGAAGAGGGAAAAAGGTTTACACAGCTGGCTATGCTGCCCCTTTTTACCAATATCAGAGAAACTAAGGCTCATTTGTTAAGAGGAGCCTTCAGGGGGCAAGTAAGCCATTTAATCCCCAAATCTACCTGGTCATGAAGGGAAGCAGGGGGTCACCTTTTGACCCTCCCACATTGGGAACTAATACCACCTACTATTTACCTGTGACTTTATGTCACCTGCATTGTAACCCAGACAGCAAACAGCTCTGAAGATTCAGATTTAGGACAATGATTGATGACAAACTACTCTTTGTGTTTATCTTAGGAATCTTTCAAAACATATAATTCCAGAAACCACTGTAGAAAATTTCAGGTGTAACTCAAACTCTAAAACTATTGAACCAAGGAAATGATGTCTTTGAATAAGAAAGACTTACTTTGCCATTTTTGCATTACAGATTGTCATTTTTTGATTACTAGAAATTCCTGTATTCTATAACATAATAACATTCTCTGAAAGTTGGTAACAATTATTTTGTTTTTTTTTTTTAAAAAAAGGTCCCCAAAGGGGAGAAATGTAAAAATAAAGGCCAGATAAAACAAAGTAAAATGGATGCATTTCTATTTATGAAGAGAAAATAACGATACCATTGAAAATAAATTTACTAAATTTTTGCTACTTTGTCAAAATACTTTCTTAAATATATATAATAAGATATTTGTAAAATATGATAATTAAAACCAAAAAATGAGCTAGAAAAAATCCACCACAAAGGTTTTGGACTTATAGAGGTACAGCTACTACAATTTCAGATCTGGAAAAGCTAGCTACAGAGGCTGAATCTCTGCCTGTGGGGGTGGTATGGAGAAAGCATTTCTCTGAACTCTGCTTTCTCTTTATAAATCTGAATTCAAACAAGCTTCAGAAGGGCTGTAATACTATTTGTAGAGAATATATGTTTAAGATTACCATTGGTTTTCCTTTTCAAGTTGAAGACTAAGAGACATTTGCCGAGAAAGTGATGAGAAAGGGGAGAACGGAGAACAGGAAGGTTGGTGTAACACTTCATGATCAACAGGACACTGAGATGAGATGAGAGAGAACCTGAGGGCTGCAGAGGGGGGTCTTTACACCTGGAGCTCCTTCACAAGCCCAGGCCCTCTCCTACCCTAAACTTTTCCTTGCAATGTTTTTCTCCCAATTGACTGTTCTGTGATTTTAATTCATAAGAGTTAATCATTCTCATCACCTGACTTCGATTAATAGTTTATATCTTGTCTTGGTCCCACTGTCACCCTCAATTTCCCAGTCCAGACTTCTTCCTCTTCTTCTCCTCTCTTCTCCTAACTTGCATCTCTCCAACTTCTTTTTTCTTTTCTTTTTATTATTTCCTAACTCGTTTCATTCTATAAGGCTAGACCTGGAACTTGAGTAAAACTGTTAGCTTCAGGGAATTAAAAACAGAGGTGGTGTCTGCTGATGTGTGACCTTGCCCTGGGAGTCCCCAGATTCCACTCAGGAAGCCCTGCTACTCAGTTACATGAGCCTGCAGGTTCCCACAGAACCACCCTTCCTGTCTTTTCTGGAGTCTCCTTTTCTTCGAGGGTTCACAAAGTCCCGTTGTCTGACTGTCGGGAAAGTCTTGTTGAATTTTGATGTGTCCACTATATCTCAACAGTTAATCTATGATTAGGTTTCAGTTTGGCTTAGGGAAAAAATTGTGCAGTTATTCTCAAGGACCTTTGGAAGTCAATATAATGTCAACAAAGAGAGTGGCTTTAGCCTTCTGATCTACCATGAACTATATCATCAAGCCCCACTGCATTTGCTCTGATTTTCTGCTGTGTGTGTTTGTGTGTGTGTGTGTGTGTGTGTGTGTGTGTGTGTGTGTGTGTGTGTGTGTGTTTGGAAGCAGGGCTGTCTGTCCCTTTCGTATTACTACAGTTCAAGATTCTCCAAGGTCAGTGGAAACAGAGGGCTTTCGTTTTAGTTCATGAAAATTAGACGCTCTTTCCCTTTTACTGGCCAGCCTCTCTTTTATCAAACTGTGCTGGAGGGGCAGAGGAGGGTGGGAAGGTGGAGGTTGGAGGTAGTGGGTACAGCCAATCAAAGCAAAGAGGAAAAACGACCAGAAAGTATACAGTACATCAAATCAGCCATCCAACTCCCTCTTCGAGAGGAGGAAGGACAGGCCTGACATTTCCAAGATTTCAGGTTTTCTGGGTTGCTGAACAAGTCAAATAACTTAAACATTGTAAATACACAGTGCTAAGAATGAATCTACCCAGGGAAAAGGATTGCTTACCAGAGTATCATCGCTTCTGGCAACACTCATGTTACTTCTGGACAAGAATGACCTGGATAATCTTTGGCACAGTGATATCAACCGAACAGATTGCTTTATTAAAAAAAAAAAAAGAGAGAGAGAGAGTGAATAAAAGGCAGGGAGAAAGGAGGAGAGAGAGCTTATGTAACGATACTCAAATTAGTGCAGATGACAAAGTCTTTTGAGATAGCATTCACTGCTGACAGCACATACTCTTCAGGGGCGGGAAATCTCAGAAGCAGGTTAGATTGTATTTGCTTAAAGAAACTTCTAAAGGTCTTATAAATCAAGACAACAAAAGAGAGATTCTCCTTCTACATTTCATTATCAAACCATAGAAGTGGACACGTCTGTTCTCTCTCCATATTTCACTCTCTACTCTTTGAGGAATGTGATCTTACCCTAACAAAGCCTATGGACGTCCCCCTTTGGAGAAGCATGGTAGGCAAGGGCCTGGTACCCGTGATGCCCAGGCAAGCTGGTAATGGCAGACAGTGTGACACTCAAAACTCTTACAGTTGTTGGAAATGAGCAGGTGGGGGATTTTTTTGCCAATAGGACAAACACCTCTGCATTTACTCTCAAAAGCAGAAGCAACATGTAAAGACTCTGTGTGCGTGCGTGTGTGCGCGTGTGTGTGTGTGTATGAGAAAGAGAATGAGAGAAAGAAAGTTATGGTGGTTCACACTACACTTTAAGCCTTATTTTCAGGGCTTTTTTGAGAACTAAGAGTCAGGTCTTGAGTAATCTATTGCTGTGGTCCTCATCTCTATCAAGCCATCCCAACCTGATGGGCATGACAGTGAGGTATATCTCTGGGCCAGTGATGAGGAAACATGGCAAGTACCTGCTTCCTCTGGGCTTGACATGACCCTGTGCACAGGAAGCCATCCTGTCCCCCTCTGAACCTTGAATTTGTATTTGTTTAAGTTGGATGGAATGTTCTTTAGAGCCACATCCTACTCAGCTGCTGCAGAAACCATCCACACTGAGAGATCATAGCAAATGCTCCTGGCCCACCCTACCCTCATCTCAACCACTCACAGACCAAAGCTGGATTTAGAGAACCATTTACACAAACTCTGGGATAATCATAATGCCATGCTGCTTACCACAAGGAACAAATCTATTTAAAATGTGGTTTGTTGCATTTAGAAAAAACTGCACTGTAATTTTATTGTACTGATTTAAAAATGTGCCTTGGGAATGGCTTTGATTTAAAAAATAAATATAAGATTACATGTAAAAAGATGAGTTAAATAGGACTAAAATAATATTTTTCCTTGTCTTTGAAAATAGAGTAATGGTACAGATGTGAACTTGAAAAATGGATGCACTTTTGCATTGCTAATATCAGAAGACAGGCACCCTCAGCAGAAAGAACCATACAGGAAATTGAATTAGTTAATTCCTTCAAATCAAACAATCTTACTTTCCATTTTTTCCGGGCTGCAAACTTCTTGAATTTTTCCATGTTTACTGCCGATGCTTTTCTACTAAGTGCTTGTTGGGTATCTTTAGGCTAAAATGAAAATCCAAGACAATTTAGAGCTCTCAAATGACAGAAATGTGTTACATGACAACTTCTGGATATCTCTCACTATTTGGGATGCTTACCTATTCACCTTGCTAAAGTAACAAAACCAGTTGGGATAATATATTAGATCTAGGAACCTAGTCTCTGAAGGCTAACTCTTGTGGCTAAAGATTTGAGAAAAATCCATAAAGGCTGGGTCTTGGGGGAAAGTTGAAAAGTTGAGCTTGGACCAAGCTGAATTACAACTCTCCATAAAAGAGTCTGGGAATGGGATGATTCATGGTGAGGCCATGTTACGAGACAAGTAAACTTAATATCGTCAAGTAATTTAGAGCTGTTTGAGACCTCAGAGGTTAGCAAACTCACTCTATCCCACAGCATTAAAATCCCTCCTCCACTGCATCTTTTTCAGAAGGCCATGCAGCCCTATCTCTGAGAGAAGGAGATATCATTGCCTTCCAGGGAAGCCAAGGTAACTGCTGGGAGCTGGCACAGGTGGAGTTTGCCAGCTGCCCCAAACCTACTTCTGCAATGCAAATTACTGCATTGCAATCCATTTACTGGTTCCATGATTTTAGTCTGCAACTGCCATGCTCCCCCACCCTTAGTCCCTTCTGCTCTATCTGAAGTAGCTTTGATTCTTTAACCCAAATGCCAACAGGCTTCAGGCAGGTAGGTATATGTATGGTGGGGGTGACCCTGGCCTGGCATAAAGGCAGCAGGGTAGAGTTTCTGGCAGCCTTGTGGAATGAGGTCTCAGTGTTGGCAGAACTTCAGATTTTTCAAGAGAAGCTGGGAATCTAGATTTGATATCATATTTAAATGATGGAATTTAATTCAAAACTTAACAAAAATAGTGTTTGGGCTAATATCCCATAATCAAATGCAAAGCAGTTGAGTGGCTCTGCCCTTCAGCTTCTCATCACCATCCTGCCCCATGGTAGTTCACTCCTCTCTACCTCTGTTATCACGAGAATTCTCTCAGCTGCCTTAAAATATGGCACCAACAGCAAACACAGTACTCCAGACGTGGCCGTGGTTAGAACCCACAGTGCCACGTGATATCCTGTGCTGTGCTTAGTCGCTCAGTCATGTCCGACCCCATGGACTCTTTGTGACCCCATGGACTGTGGTCTACCAGGCTCCTCTGTCCATGGGGATTCTCCAGGCAAGAGTACTGGAGGGGGTTGCCATGCCCTCCTTCAGGAAATCTTCCCAACCTAGGGATCGAACCCAGGTCTCCCATATCACTCTTTATCATTTGAGCCACCAGGGAAACCCAAGAATATTGGAGTGGGTAGCTTATCCCTTCTCCAGGGGAAACTTTCCAACCCAGGAATCGAACCAGGGTCTCCTGCATTACAGGTGGATTCTTTACCAGTTGAGCTACCCAGAAAGCCCAGGGCAAATGAATTCCAGGATGCCCTATGATCCCCAAACCAATTGCAATACGCAACTCACCTTGATCCAGGGATGCTGCAAACTATCTTGAATTGTCATTCTCTTCCTTTGTGGGGAGGGGGGGAAAGAAAAAAAAAATGCAGTGACCATAGGAGTAAACACTATGGTTGTTTCCATGCCGGCTGGACCTACCAAGCAGATGCTCTGGAAAACGCGGTTCGGGGCCTGCTTCATGGAAGCAAGCTGAAAACAACGTCAGTCTTTGTGTGATGATTTCACTGTGCCCACCGGGACTGAAAGGTACAAAGGGCCCTGCCCGCATTTTCCGAAGCATTTCACGTGGCATGCTTCTCTTTGCCAGGTGGAAACAGCCAGCGAGGAACAGACATGGCTGCGTGCATGGGACAGGTGCCAGCCCTCGTCTAGCTGAGGCCACGGCTAGGCAACCTTCAGAACAAGGGACACTCACTTTGGATCCTTGACGAGGAGTCTTCTTATGAAATCTTTGGCTAGGGCACTCGTATTACTGAAGTACTCTTCCTCAAACTCATAATTGACAGCAGACACGTTCGCTAATGTTTCTTGCTTGGTGTCTCCGAGAAACGGGGAGGCCCCACTGAGGCTGTTAATAAAGTGGAGCACAGAACATGAGAAAGCGTCTCGAGTGTCATCATGCTGCTCCTCCAATATCTGATTAGGAGAAGGAGGAATAACAGTCTAACCTGGTGCTTGAGCAGTCACTTCAAAATTCAATTACATTTTACAGGGCGTTTAATTGTCATGTACAAAAGCTTCAGCTTATGCAAAGGACACATTTAAAAAGTTAATTTAGAATAGTGTTTAGTAGTTTATAAAAGAAAAACCCTTCCTATTTTCTCAGCAGTGATAGGCCGTCAAGCTTTCTTTCAGTGATTATGCTGCAATTTCTGATGACTCATTTCAAATTAAGAGAAAATGTGTAATTAGTATAAACTAAATGTGTTCTGGAGGTGTAAAATGACTATGTGTACATAAAAAGCATGCATAACCCAAAGTGATCAACATGACACAGAGTTTCAAAGGAAAAGGGGAAGAACACAAATAGTGAATTTGGGTACTTACAGAATATATGTTATTACCCCAATACTCCTAGACATGAAACAAGAAGAAAAACAGTGTCAGACGAATAGTAAAATAAATCAGAAAAATAACGACATTAATGACATGTTCCTTACCACATATCTGCCTCAAGACCAAGAGGTTCATAGTTGACTATCTCAGGAGCTATGGGGAAATGAATGCACATTTAGTTTTGGACGGAAGTGAACCAACAGAGTCTAGTCTTCATGTATAAATCAGAAACATGTACCAGGGAAATGATGCTGCAGCAGGGGGAATTCTGCCAGCATAATGTTTATGAAAAATGAATGGGATGGCCATAGGAATGAAGAAAACTTACCAACAAATTCTGGCGTCCCAAATATATTTTTGAATTCATTTCCAAAGTCAATTTTATGGGCCAACCCAAAGTCAATGATCTTGATCCGAGGCTTGGGAACATTTCTATCCAAAAGCATTATGTTTTCGGGCTTTAAAAAGAGAAAAATAGTACAGCAATATTCATAGCAGTGTTATTCACAATAACCAAAAGGTGGAAATAACATGGTGTCCACAAAACAGTGTCTATCCAAACAATGGAATATTATTTAGCCTGAGAAAGAAAGTAAACTTCTGACATGTGCGTCAATATGAATGAATCCTAAAGACATTGAAATGTCAATCACAAAAGGAGAAATGTTGTATAATTCCACTTAGATGAAGTATTTAGAGTAGGCAAAATCAAAGAGATAGAAAGTAGAATGATGGATGCTAGCAGCTGGGGGTAGGAGGGCTGAGGACTTAGTGTTTAACGGATACACAGTTTCAGTTTAGAAGAACAGTAAATTCCAGAAATAGATGGTAGTGATGGCTACATAACTATGTGAATAGACTTAATGCCAATTAACAGCATACTTCAAAATGGTTAAAATGGCAAACATTATATTGTGTTTATCTTTCCACAATAAAAAAAAATACTATCATATGTTATGCTGAGGACAAGACGGCAGTGTAGTTTTTCCTCTCTCCTGAAAAAACAACAAAAAGTAGGGATAAAAGAGGTTGCAAGAGAACACCAGGAAAAATAAATGCCTTGGTTTAGGTTCTTCCAGGAACAGATCCAGAAAGGGATTTGGCTTAAGTGGGAGGGGACCCCAGGGAATACTGGGCCACCGAATGGGAAGACAGGAGACGGAAGAAAGCTGACATAAAGTGTCTTATCAAGGTGGGGGTGACTGGAGCACAGTCTCTTTGGAGGACTTGGGGAGAAATGGAAGCACTCAGAATTTCACAACTGAAGCACAAGGAAGCTGGGGTGTTTATCCACCATCTCCGCAGGTCCACTGCTAAGAGCTGCTTCAGTGGGTATTTATGCTTTGGCATTTCCAGCTCCCAGCAGCAGCCTTTGGGGTGTGTGCCAGTGAGTACTGGGGGATCCAGATGTGGTCTTGACAGCTCTGCTACAGTAAGTATGGGGAAAATCTTCCCTTCTCTCACATCTTATCCTAGCTCCAATGACAGGAGTCATTCGCTTGGCAGTCAACCACACACTGCTTGGTGATAATCTTCTCACTGTTTTGGACTGTACCCTAATCTTACATTGTCACTGCTGTTGCTCATATGGATGTCTTCCCCTCCCAAAGAGACCATAACCTCTGTGATGGGTGGGAGTATGACCTGCTCCCCCCCTCCTTTTTTTTTATTGCTGAAAATGCCTTGTCCCTAGTCAACAAAGACCCCAAGTAGACAGTCTCAGAGTTTGGCTTAATTGATTGCGAGACAGAGTCAGCCCAGAAGCCTTTGCATCAAGAAAGAGAGTAGAGATTAAAATACCTTCCATCTTATATGATAATAGCCAGAGGCAGAGAGAAATGGAGCAGCCAGTGGCTACTCCAGGCTGAAAATACCCCAAAACCAACAGCAGCCTCCTTGCTTAAAGATTTGGCTGGCAAGAGCCCTCAATTCTTCCCCAGGAAAATTCTAGAATGTGATGATTAATCCTAAGCCTCTATACCACACATTCGTTAGGAACTGCTGTAGTAAGCATGCATTATATACTTGCTGCTTTATACTGATAACTGTTATGTGTTAAACCCCTCTAGGAAAAAAAAAAAATACATGTATCTCTTTTGGATGCCTTCATTTTTCCCAGCAAACAAACAAGTGCTGTGATATGCATATGCTTTCATCTGGTTTACACCAAGCAACGTACCTTAAGATCAAAGTGGGCAATCTGAAGGGAGTGCAGATAGTAAACACCATTAAGAATTTGTTTGAGAAATTCAGTTGCTTCCTCTTCAGTCAAAGATTCCTTTTCAGCCAAGAAGTCAAACAGCTCACCACCTGCAACGCTGAAAACCAAGAAGCAGAGGTTACTGATGACAGCTTCTGTCTCCTATTGATTTGTTTTCTCAAAGACGATTTGCACGCTCAGACTTCTGGCAAGAAAATAGCATTGAGGACATGCTGAAACTGCTAAGCAAGGAATCAGAATTCTCTGTGCTTCTCATTGTTGGTTGACAACTCTGCATTTAGGTATGCTTGCGCTTGAAAGCAGCTGGGTATTGCTCTCCTAATATGCTGGTTCACAAATGGGGGAGGAGCAGAAATGTGATGGGGAGGAGCAAAAATGTGATGGGGAAAAAAAAAATCAATGCATCTTTCAGACATCTTAATTCAACATATTCATACGTGAAGTCTTAACTCACTGATTGAAAAAAAAAAAACAACAACCCTACAATCCAACTTCGTGTAGAATTTATAGAATATATCTTCCTAGCCCAGTCAGAGACTACCTGGAAACGTCAAAATCTGTATGTTAGTCAATTAAAAAAAAAAAAAAACAAAAAAAAACACTCACCTCACAGCCTATGGCCTGACAAGCAGTGTGTGTTTGTATACTCTGTATTTGNTTATTATTATTATTACTAATTTTTTGGTTGCATTGGGTCTTTGTTGCTGCGCTTGGGCTTTCTCTAGTTGTGGCGAGCAGGGGCTACTGTTTGCTGTGGAGTGCAAGCTTTAGGCAAAAGGACTTCAGTAGTTGTGGCTCATGGGTGCTAGAGCTGGGGGCTCAGCGGTTGTGGCCCATGGGCTTAGCTGCTGTGCAGCATGAGAAATCATCCTTAATCAGGGACTGAACCTGTGTCCTCTGCACTTGCAGGCAGACTTTTATCCACTGTGCCACCAAGGAAGGCCCATCAGTTTTTTTACTGAGGTATATTTTACTTGTTGCAAAATTTACCTTTTTCATGTGTTCAATTCATCATCAGTTTATTTCTGACTTTTAGGGATTGTTGATATGAGTTTTTCACTGGTATGGCTAAATGATACTCTCACTTATTTTCGATTGTGCCAGGTTTAATTGCAGTATGCGGGATCTTTAGCTGTGTCATAGGAGGTCTTGGTTGCCACATGTGGGATTTAGTTCCCTGACCAGGGATCAAACCTAGCTCCCCCTGCATGGGGAACTTGGAGTCTTAGCCCTTGGGCCACCCCGGAAGTCCTGATGCTCTCAGTTTGATTGCACTCTTCCAGAAGTTTCCCCATGAGTTGGATAGTCATTAGGTGCCTGGANAACAACAACCCTACAATCCAACTTCGTGTAGAATTTATAGGATATATCTTCCTAGCCCAGTCAGAGACTACCTGGAAACGTCAAAATCTGTATGTTAGTCAATTAAAAAAAAAACAACAAAAAAAACACTCACCTCACAGCCTATGGCCTGAGAAGCAGTGTGTGTTTGTATACTCTGGATTTGTATCTATGAAAATACTTTCACATTTATAAAAATCACAAACATACACAAAATTGAAATGCCTATGGTTGGTGGGGATTTATCAAATCTGCCTCCTTGGCCAGACTGTACATCCCTGGAGGGCAGTAGTCAGCCCCCGGCTGTGGGCCCACTGTGTGTGTTCTCCCCACTCCTCCCACAGGGCCAGGCACACAGCAAGAACACAAAACTTTTTAATTAAGTAGATGAACGAAGAAACTCCCCTAAAAAATCCACAGTAGTGATTAATGGCAAATAACAGAGAACTTGTAATAAGAGTTTTTATAAGTTGATCTTTATCGAGTTTAACCATACATTCACAACACAATAATTAACTGCAATTATGCACATAACTGCGTGTGCATTATCTTTCTTTCAGCAAGACAGCTCCATAAACATACCTACCACATCTACATCCAGAATAAGAAAACTCATGCTCGTGAGATTAAACTATAATGACAAACAAGCTGCTTTCACAAAAGAAGTTTGAGATTTTTCCCCTCCGTAGCCTGGCTCAGGAGCCACTGGCAGCAGAATGGCTTGGGGTGTTTTAAATATGCAGATTTGGGGTGTCACTTCCAACCTGCTGCATGAGTTTCCAAGAGTGGGGGACCAGGAGTGCAGCGCTTTAAGCAAGCACCTCAGGTGATTCTTGCACGTGTGCTCAGTCGCTTCAGTTGTGTCTGACTGTGCACCTCTAGTGTTCCAGGCTCCTCTGTCCGTGGGAGTCTCCAGGCAAGAACACTCGAGTGTTGCCATGCCCTCTTCCAGGGGATCTTCCGGATCCAGGGATTGAATCTGTGTCTCTTGCATCTCCTGCATTGGCAGGCAGGTTCTTTACCACTAGCACCGCCTGGGAAGGCTCAAGTGTGATTCTTAGCACACTAAAAACTGAGGACTATTTTTCCAAGTCTTAATGACATCCTCCCATTTCAAGGCTTATATTTAACCTCAGGATGTTGATCTGGAGGGGAGGGCAAAGTGACTCCTCCACCCCTGGGGCCCGAGGGCATTTCTGCCACAAGCCACAGAGCCTGAGCCCTGCCTGGGAGGCAGGGGTCTGGTGTGGTCCTTCATAACACCACCGTCTGTACCCTCCCAGTCTTGCTCACCTGGGCCATGGGGCCTCACACTGGCTCCCTGCTCATATTCATGGAGCCCTTTGCTCCTCACTTTTTTGTTTTATTCCTCTTAAAACCAACAAAACAGAGAGAGGGACTCCTTCAACTATCGGGAACAAAAAGGAGGAAAAAATGGGAAACCATGAACCACCTAAAGCTGAGAAAGTCACTCTACGGTCCTTTTGCTTCTTTGCTCTCCAGCCTGCACAGCCACCCCTTAGGTAGACACCGAGGGTTGCAGGATGGAGAGATGGGCCAGAGTCAGCCTGTCACACTCAAACCTTAATTCTGTGGCCAAAAGTTTATTCCTTTGTGCTGAGCCTCATTTTTTCATCAAATGGGAATAACAGGACTTACTACTTTGAGGGTTTTGAAGCTTCATGATAATAAATATACACAAAGCCCATGGCAGGCAGGTGTTGTATGATGCTGAGGCGCAGGAAGTAGCCTGGTACTATTATAAAGGGAGGATCCATGCACCTGTGCTCCAACATGAAATCCCCTTCCTGCCTGTTCCCCTCTCCCCCTTCAAATCCACTCCCCGCATGCTCAGTTTTATCTGACTCTATAATCCCACGGACTGTAGCCCATCAGACTCCTCTGTCCATAGGATTTTCCAGTCAAGAATACTGGAATGAGTTGCCATTTCCCCTGGAAGAGGAAATCTGATGTGCTCAAAGGGAAGGGAAGTGTTCAAACAGCTCTGAGACCTGATCCACTGAGGCACTCCAGATTTTCCCAAGATGGTATAACAGCATCTCCCACCTCCTTCTCTGCACTGTGATCTTGCATCTGGTTCCACCCCCTTGAATCTGGGCAGGTCCATCACAGCTTTGACCAATTAGACACAGCAAAGTGATGCTGCGTCACCTCTGATGTGCTTTTTCACAGGCCCAGGACTTCCATATCCCTCCTCTAGAATCCCTCCTGTAAGTGTGATGATCCTAAAATCACCCTGTAGCATGGAGAAACCTTGGAAGATGAGATGCCTCATAAAGAGAGAAAGAGGCAAAGAAGCATTGAGCAAGGAAGGAATCTTGGAAGTTAGATTGTCCATCCGAGTCCTTCCAGAATTCCTGACCCATTAAATGCAATGGTCATTTTAATCCTCTATGATGGACACCATCATATGAGCTCCGCCCACATTTCCCTTGAGAAAAGATCTATAGTCCCCAGTGCTGGGGACGGAAGCAGCATAACCCCAAGCCCTCATCCAGCAGGGCTCATCTCTGCTGCAGAACCGCTGTCCAAGGTCTTCTTCTTTCCCTGGAAGCCCACAGTCAATGGCTACTTTTGGAACATAAACCTGAGGTCGACTCACTTCTAGAAATAGTGAGATACTAAATGTTTTAGGCTGTATGGGTAATACAGATTCTGCTACAACTACTCAACTCTACCCAAGCAGCCTGAAAGCAGCCTTAGATCATATGGAAATGAAGAGTGGAACTGTGTTCCAGTAAAATTTTATTTACATAAATCCTTACTTGTCTCTTGAGAAATCTGTACGCAGGTGAAGAAGCAACAGTTAGAACTGAACATGGAACAACAGATTGGTTCAAAATTGGGGAAGGAGTATGTCAAAGCTGTATATTGTCACCCTGTTTATTTAACTTCTATGCAGGGTACATAATGCGAAATGTTGGGCTTGATTCACAAGCTGGAATCAAGATTTCAGGGAGAAATATCAACAACCTCAGATATGCAGATGATACCATTCTAATGGTAGAAATCAAAGAGGAACTAAAGAGCCTTTTGATGAAGGTGAAAGAGGAGAGTTGAAGAAAAAAGAGAAAACAGCTGGCTTAAAACTCAACATTCAAAAATTAAGGTCA
Source organism: Neotragus pygmaeus (assembly GCA_006410875.1). Taxonomy (NCBI): domain Eukaryota; kingdom Metazoa; phylum Chordata; class Mammalia; order Artiodactyla; family Bovidae; genus Neotragus; species Neotragus pygmaeus. The sequence goes on along the minus strand of SJYV01011131.1, from coordinate 287,333 downwards.
TGGCATCCAGTCCCATCACTTCACAGCAAATAGATGGGGAGAAAGTGGAAACTGGGCTTATCTTGGGCTCCAAAATCACTACGGACCATACCTGCAGGCACAAAATTAAAAGGTGCTTGCTCCTTGGATGAAAAGCTATGACAAACCTAGAAAGCATATTAAAAAGCAAAAACATCACTTTTCCAACAAAGGTCCATATAGTCAAAGCTATGGTTTTTCCAGTAGTCATGTATGGATGTGAGAGTTGGATTATCAAGAAAGCTGAGCGCCGAAGAATTGATGCTTTTGAGTTGTAGTGCTGGAGAAGACTCCTGAGAATCCCTTGGACAGCAAGGAGATCAAAAAATTAAAGGAAATTAACCATGAATGTTCACTGTAAGGACTGATACTGAAGCTGAAGTTCTAGTACTTTGGCCACCTGATATGAAGAGCGGACTCATTGGAAAAGACTCTGATGCTGGGAAAGATTGAAGGTAGGAGAAGGGGGTGCCAGAGGATGAGACGGTTGGATGGCATCATTGACTCAATGGACATGAGTTTAAGCAAACTCCAGGAGACAGTGAAGGACAGAGGAGCCTGGTGTGCTGCAGTCCATGGGGTCGCAAAGAGTCAAGAAATGACTTAGTGACTGAACAACAAAACAGGTGGCCACCTGTGTTTGGAAAACATGCTAGTTTGTGCACCCCTGATATAAAAGCCAGGTCATCCCAGCCCAATTTGGGGCAACTCTCAAGGGTCATTCTGGCTCCAGAACTCTGTTGGGCCAGCCAGGGCTGAGCTGCAAGACAGTTCCTTCCTCTTCCTTGGAAGAATTAATTCTAAGAGCAGCTCTTCAGGAACATCCTATACATTCTACTCCAGCTCAGAGTCTGCTTCCCAGGGGACACACCTTGCACCCTGCTAAATTTGGGGGTAGTTTGTTACACAGCAATAGCTGTCTGGAACCCTCATCATCTTGACTGGGTCTGTTTACTTTGAGCAGCCAATGGACATCAGGTTTGCCTTTCTAAAGGCTGGCCACCTCATGCCCTATTCGGTCTTCATGTCCTAAGTAACTTAACTCTAACAGTGCTTCCTGACCACAGAAGTGAGGACTGGGAACAACCCTGGAGTGAGGGAGCAGACAGCAAAGTGGCAATGCTGTGAGAAAGGAAGCAGGAGTTGTCTTTGATTTCCTCCACCTACCCTTAGCCTCTCCATCTGCTCTCAGGCCCTTTCCAAATTCTGTGTTGTTCACAATGAGGTCCATACCATCACTTGTGCTGGGAGTCAAATCTTTCGGCTAGACATCAGCAGGGTCAGGACAGTCCCCATCTCACTGCACCTGGACCCATCACTGACTTCTCGATGCCCTGAAGGTCTCTCCTATATCCTCATTCTCCTTCATGCCAGTATGGGAAGGCTGATGTTTTAGACAAGGGCCTCCACTTACAAAATCTTTAATCAATAATCAGAATAATTGAAACTAAGTGATTCCAGCAAAGGGTGGGGAGAATGATAATCATCCCTTGTTAATTTACCCCCTGCTTGTTCCCCTAAACTCAGAAGATAGAGAGTGACCTGATATTTTCACATAGAAATTTTCACGTGCATGCTTTGAACCAGAACTCAAATGCTTACAATGCCATTACTGCATAGCAGAATGCTGTTAACAAGATCAGTCAAAACCCTAGTATTTCTACTCTTTTTCCAAATTGTACATTTTGCTTAAGAGGAGGAAGATTGATGGAGAGAGGAGAAGAGCAATTTGTACAGTAAATTTAGAAAGTGAGTTTCACCTTCTTTACTAGGGTTTTGAGTCAGTGTTTTAAATTATAGCATCATAATAGAGATTGTGTGGAATGCATGTTAATAAGCATCGGCTGTTTTCATCAAGAGCTCTGGAAAATACAAAGGTTCACTTTCCTCCTCATGACTTTCATCAAACACCAATGCCTTCCCTGAAGCTACTGTATCTGAAAGTCATCAGGACATGTTCCAGCTTTAAAGATGAGATGGGTNTAGAAAGTGAGTTTCACCTTCTTTACTAGGGTTTTGAGTCAGTGTTTTAAATTATAGCATCATAATAGAGATTGTGTGGAATGCATGTTAATAAGCATCGGCTGTTTTCATCAAGAGCTCTGGAAAATACAAAGGTTCACTTTCCTCCTCATGACTTTCATCAAACACCAATGCCTTCCCTGAAGCTACTGTATCTGAAAGTCATCAGGACATGTTCCAGCTTTAAAGATGAGATGGGTCTTGAGAGTGACCTAAGAGAAATTACTATAGGATTCCAGTTTCTAAAATAAAACACTCTTCAGGGTCCCTGACTCTGAAGGAATTGTCCAAGATATAACTAGGAATTGTCCAAGATATAACAAGACTTGATTCTGGACCAGATTTGGTCATAATCTAAACTTCAGGGGACTCCTGGCTGTAAGTTGATAAGGCTTTTCAAGGTACATGCCGTGATTCTACAGTGTTGGACTGGATTTCCATGTTGGTGGCTTAGAGCAAGTCTGTGTGGTTGTTGAATTGGGGCTCATTCAGGAACTGGGTATGCTCTGCCAGGGTACACCATCGGGGGCCTGGCCGGCTATGACACAGAGCTCTGGGAGGTGGCCTGGCAAGCGGACTGGATGCGCCTCAGCACACAGGCCCCCACTCCAGCTCTAGCCTCAGGCTGTGGGTGGACAGAAAGAAAGTATGGAGGTCACGTCACTTCTCTGGACCTCAACTTGGTTGTCTGCATAATGAGAGGGTTGAACTGGTAAGTGACTCTCTAAAGTTACTATACATAACAAGAACTGGGAGGTTTGGGAAAATGCAGCTTCCTAGAACCATTCCCTGAGGTTCTGACTCAGCAGGTGGGGCCCCAGAATCTGGATTTTAACAAGTCCCTCAGGGGTCCTGATGCTGATGGACCACACCTGGAGAAGCCTATCTCCCGTGCCTTGCAGCTCTGATAATATAAGAGTCTGAATCTACGAGTGAATGGAGCCGAGCTTTGCTTCCATCACGCTCACCTTCTCCTCCTGGCTGCACAGCTAATCTGCACTTCCCAGCTCCCTTAAGCTGAAGACTAGCCAGTGCAACATGGACCAGAATGAGGTGTACCACTTTCCGGCCTGGCCCCTGAAATACCTCATGCAGTCCTCCACTCTCTTTCCCCTTTCTCTTTGGCTACCTGAACACAGATGACCCAGCAGAGGACCCCAAGGAGATATTAGTTGGAAAGTATATGGATCCCTGAGTTAATGCTTGCAGGAGAGCCACTCAACATGTAGCATCCACACTGGACTTTGAGGGAGTGAGAAATAAACACTATTAGGTTAAGTCATTGAGATGCTGTGGTTGTAGTCTGTTTGCTCTAAATATAAGTCACTTTAGTCAGGAGAAACAGTGCAATCCATTTTTTAAATTAAACTCGAAAGATGGTACTGATGAACCTATTTGCAGGCAGCAATGGAGATGCAGACATAGAGACAGACTTGCGGACATAGAGATAGGCTTGCGGACATAGAGACAGGCTTGTGGACACAGTGTGGGAAGGAGAAGGTGGGGCGAATTGATACAGTATAGAAACATACACGTTACCATATGTAACACAGATAGCCAGGGGGACTCTGCTGTGTGACACAGGGAGCTCAGCCCAGTGCTCTGTGACAACCTAGAGGAGTAGGATGGGGCGGGAGATGCGAAGGGGGTTCAAGAGGGAAGGGACATATGTATACCTGTGGCTGGTTCACGTTGATGTATGGCAGAAACCAGGGCAATTATGAAGCAATTATCCTCCAATTAAAAATTCCTCCATCCCGTGAGGAAGCCCAAACTACCCCAAATGGAGAGACCACACAGAAACACAAGACTATGCAAGACTATGTGGAGAGAGATGCCCAGACGGTCCCAGATGTTCTGGCACCCCTGTAATTTCAGTTTCAGTCACTGATTGCATCCCCATGTCAGACCCTGAGCCAGAGCTACTGCCCAGCCCAGCCCTTCCTAGATTTCTGATCCACAGAAACCTTAAGAGATAATAATAGCTGAGTTTAAAGCCACTAAGTGCAGGGAGATTTGTAACACAGCAGTAGGTGACCAGAATAGTTGCTTCTTCCTAGTTTTCAGAGGTTTGCCGAAAAGGAAACCCTGGGCTTTCCTTGGCTGCGGATACATCAGATGACCTGCCAGGTTATCCCAGCCCAATTTGGGGCAACTCTCAAGGGTCATTCTGGCTAAAGCAACTCAGGGAAAGGAGAGGATGCAACAGAGAGGGAAAATAAATATAATCCACTGATATTTTTTGTTAGTCTTGCTTTCAGATTCTCTTATGAAGGAGGGGTTCATTCATGTATTATTATAAAAAACTTTTAAATTCAAGTCAGAAAATGTTGGAGAAAAATGCAGATATCTGAAGGAATTTCCCCAAGACTCTGAGATGCTGCTTCTTTGAAAACCAACTCTCCTGGTGGACTCTGTGTGAAGGTGTGAGGAGAAGTACTCAACCATTTCTCGAAATAAACTCCAAGTTAAAAAGCAATGCTCCATGGTCATTACCAAGTGTTGAATGCTCTTTCTTGTTAATCTAGGGGAAGTCCTGGAGGGTTTTCACATTCTCAACTCTCACTCTCTAATTTAAATTCCCTGGGTAACTGAGGTCTTTGGGGAATGCAAAACTGAAGCTGGAGAACCCAAAGAAAAGATGTGGTACAATATCTTCCTTTTTGCATCTGTGAAACAGGTGCTAATTTAAGATCAAGGGAGATTAGGGGTTTGACAACACCATTCTTTGATTATAGATTGTTGCCTCAAATCACATAAATAATATCAAAGGAGTTCCCGACCTCCACGCCTCCTCTTGAATTAGTCCTGCCTCCTGCATCCAAAATGCAAGCCATATCTGCAAATAAGTTCTCTGTTTTTACTTCAATTCAAGTAGAACTTAAAAAGGAGTTCTGGGGATTCTCATGTGAAAAGAATGCCTGGCACTCAAAACTCATGGAGGATGTGATCTTTCATTTCACCCTGGGTGGTTGTGCCAAAAACAGGAAGACTTCTGAATGTTTCTAGAATGAAATCCCTCAAGGAAGAAAGAATATGGCTCAAGTTAAAAAAAGCATTGGAGGCAGGGTTTCAGTCTGGACTCTGTGACCTCAGATGGGGCAAGTTCCTTTCTGAGGTGCAGTTCATCTGTTTACAGAATAGGAATAACACCTATTATTACCTCTGGGGATGCATGTGGATAATGACGTAGGATAAGCATGTTGGCCACGTGGCCAGTGTCAGTGTTCCGTGCAGCTGTCCTGGGCCTTCGATACTCTAGGCCACAGGCATCTGGGTGAGGAAACCCTCCAAGCTACTCTCTGTGTATCTCTTGTCAAAATGGCATCATAAGAACTTCTCATGCAGCACTCATGTTAACAGTAGAATGATGCCACACACTCGCCTGTGGTTAAACATAAGAGTTTTCCTGAAATGGGGGGACATTCCTAGGGCCCATAATCTGGGGAAGAGGTGAGTTCCCAGACATGAAATAGGTAGGGTGGAAGGGAGTCTTGGCTCACTTTCCTTGGGTCTGGACACAGAGGGATCTAGTCCAGCCTGAGAGCTGCCCGGGGCACTGGGATCAGGGCCTTGAGAGGGAAGGTGGGCAGGGTGGGCAGAAGTCAACCCCAGTCCAGCACCATCCATCCAGTGTGACTCCAGTTCCCTCGTTCCTGGCCAGTCTCAATTGAGCAATAGGAAGTTAAGGACAACAGCCTTTTCTTGGTTAGGCAAAAGTGTTGAGGAACACTGAGACCTTGGTGGAGGTAAAAGAGTCCTCAAGGGAGGTTCAGGCTCATGGGCCAAAGTGATGGATCACCATTCTCACATGCCCCTTCTCAAGTATTCTTCTGTTGGCCAACCTGGTAGACGTGGGCTTAGTCAGGTAGATGGCACAGAAACCCTTCCATGCAGGGGTGACTGAACTTTAATTTGGTCTCTTGAAAATATTATACAAGAAATACATGAATATACTGGCCATAAGGAAAATTAAAACATCCATGTATAACACTAAAGTTCCTTTTATCTCTTTCCCCTTCTCCCCAGTCCTGGTCTTCTCTGTCCCTCCCTTTCCCCAAAAGTACAGAACACACCGATTCAATTTATGATTTTCCAGCTTCATGATGGTGCAAAAGCCATAAGCATTCAATAGAAACTCTACATCAAATTTTGAAATCTAGTCTTTTCCCGGGACTACTGATAAAAGGTACAATCTTCGCCCATGATGCTGGGCAGGACAGCTGTGCCCAGCGGAAACAGCCAGTACTCAGTAACATAACATGTTACCAGTGTTTATTGCATATTGTGTTTTATGTTCCAAATTCCATCTTGTCTACAAAAGGCCCATCTGTTTCTCCCGCTTCTGGCGAGAAGAAGAGGAAGGTAAAATAATTAGTTTTAGCTCAAGATAACTGCTCAACTGCAGGCTGATGCAAGTGTTCTGGGCATGTTTAGGGGAGACCAGGCTAAGCTACAGCGCTCTGAAGGTTAGGTGTATTAAATGCATTTTCAACTTATAGTGGGCTTATTAGGACTTAATTAACTCTATCGTCATTCAAGGAGCACCTATGTACACAATTATGACAATGGTGTATATCCCCCTGAAACTTTCTATATATGTCCTATGATCAAGATAGCATTCTCTCATCTACAGTCTAAGAACATAAATGGTATCAGACAGCACGAGCTGTTCGACACTCTGTTAGTCTCAGCTCAGCTATGCCCGTCGGCACGGGGCTCCGGGGTCCTCCTCTCCGCTGCCGCCTGGCGCTCACTGGAATGTTTACATCAGAGTGCACCCACCTGCTCCCCGACTGAGGGGCTTTATGTTGTTTCCGGTTGTTCACTATCACAAACTACAAGGCAACAATATTTTTGTGTCCCTGGCCTCTCCTGAAAATGTGAAGTCTTTTTCTAGGCCATAGGACATATAGCCTGATTTGGAATTTCTGGGGCAGAGGTTCTTTCGTAGCCATGATGCTATTTGAAACACAAAACACAATATGCAGTGAGAGCGTCTGTCGGTTCCCCTCGTGTGGCTGACTGGGAGCTGCCCAGCATCACGGGAGATCACTAGACCCGGGAGAAGATTAAAATTCAGACTTTGAAGGATGGTTTCTATTGAATGCTTATTCCCACACCATCATAAAGTTGAAAAATCACGAAGTTGAATTGGGACCATCTTTACTTTTGGGGAGGGAGGAAGGGAGGAGGCCAGGATTCAGGATAAGAGGAAGTAGAAGGAACCTCGGCTTTGAATATGGATGTTTTATGTTCTTCCAGCTGCAGTGGATGAATGTGCTGTGGATCACAGCCTCACTTGCTGGTGTCATGACTTTGGGCCAATGTGATGGATGAAATGAAATCCCATTATTATCCCACATCTCCCTGCTTAGTAGTGAGATTGGTACTCTTATGTACTGAAAGATTAGTCATCTTTCATATGCTATCAGCCTTTCATATTTGAGTGGAAATACACACCCTTTGCCCATTTTTTTATTGGACTGTCTTTGGCTTTAATTTTAAATGATTGATAGGCATTCCTTACATCTTTTTGACACGAGATCTAGATCTCTTAAGATTTCAAATGTCTTCTTCCAATCTGTCATCTACCTTCTAACTTTGTTTAAAGTGATGTTTTCCTAAACAGAAGTTCTCAATTTGGATGCAGTCCAACTTTTCACTCTTTGTAGAAATCAAGATTTTCTAAACGAAATGTGAGGCAGTGAAATGGCAAGTGGAGTTTTTAGCAGTTGTGTAATTCAGGGCATGGAACTTCATCTTTCTGTGCTGCAGATACTAACAGTGGCTGCCTGTGAGCCCAGAGAGGCAGAGGGAACGGCAGAGTTTTTTCCTGCACTGTTGTTCTTCCTTGCACCCCTGAAGTTCTCTGCACTGGAAGCTACCGGAGGGCAGCATTACACAGTATCGATTCCCAGTTCCCTGAACTAGAACTCCAAGAGCCAATTATGTGCATATATTCCCAACTCCATCCTTAGGGCTATCACGTCAGAACTAAAAATTGACCATAGCGAGATCCATACCAAAGAAATAGACAAACATTACATGTCAAGGTTTATCTTGCCTGGAGAGCCAGGTTTTATGCATTTACCAGCACACCACTGACAGCAGCGTCCTAGGCACACAACCCTCTTCCTGCACAGCCTTTAGCTGAGAGCTACTGCTCATGCATATGGACAACTCTCCAGCTCCGCTCACAGTCCTGCTTCTGTCTTCTAGAACAGAGGTCAACTATTTCTGTAAGAGGCTTTATGTGCTACACAGTCTCTGCTGCAACTATTCAACTGCTACATTTTCTTCTTGCTTTTTTCTTCAACCATTTAAAAATGTTGAACCGTTTTGTTTTCCTCAAGGGCTACACATAAACAGGTGGCAGGCTTTGGTTCACTGGTTGGAGTCTGACAACTTCTACTCATGAACAACACGAGGTGAAGAACACAAGCTACCCTATGGCTGACACAACCATTGTCCCCATATCCCAAAATCCTTCTTACATAGCTCTGGGTCTTTTCTTCTCAAGCCTAGGATTCTTTCTAGGGATGTTCTTGAAGTCAACCCCAAATATAGGAGCAGTGATTTAGGAATGTTTCTAGAATCTGCTTCACTGGGCATCGATACTATAGGCTGGGTTAATGGCAGGAAAAGGAACAGAATTCTAGACTGAGGTTAATCAGGTGCTCTTGCCAACTTGGGAGTGTCATGGGATCTAGAAGAAGCAGAGCACAGGGGAGCCGTCTACTTGTTGGCTGTGTGGTCCAGGGCAGAGCACTTAAGCTTTCTGGGCTCCGGGTAGGATAAAGACGACTGCCAATGCTTTGGTACTACCCACTGAAAGCTATGACCCTGGTCTCCTCGCCTTGAACCTGAGCAGGCTCTGTGTCTGCTTGACCAATAGAAGATGAACAAAGTGATGCTGTGTCCATCTTAAGACGCTGGCAGCTTCTCCATCCTGCTTGGAATTCTTGCTCTGGGAACCCAGTTCCATGTTGTGGGGGAGCCTGGGTGGCTTTGTGGAGAGGCAGGCACACGTGGAGTGAAGCCAACACCCCCGCTGAACTCACGGCTGACAGCTGCCCATCGAGTGACGAAGCTGTCCTAGAAGGGGGTCCTCCAGCCCCAGGCAGTTGCCACAGGAACAGAGAAAGCATGCATGGCTGATCCTTGCCCACGTCATAGATACGTGATCTAAACAAATGGCTGTTTCCATTTTAGGTCATTAAGCTTTGGGGTTGTTTGTTATGCAGCAAAAGACACCCAGAGTGGGGTCCAGAACACTACCTCCTTGGGCTTTTGTGAGGATTAAATGACATGATGTATATAATGTGCTTAGCTCAATGCCTGGCACATAAAAAGTCCTCAGTAATTTGCAATTACTTTTTAGAAAAAAATATAGCTACTTGAGTTCCCTTCCAGGAATAGGGGAAATGTTTCACTTCCTATTCTTAGGGGGTCTGCTCTTAACACAGAGCTTTCTAAAGAGGCTGATGTTTCTTGTGACTTCCTCATTAAATGAGATTAAATGAAAAGCATTTGGCAGAGTATGGCATAAAGTAGTTGCTCAGGAAGCATCAAAATATCCTGCTTGGATGCTCAGAAACATTCACACAAGCTCTAGTTCATCTCACATCTCCAGCCTCCCATGTAACCACTCCACCTGAATAGCTCTACCTGATCCTCAAACTCCTCAAGAATTAACAATTTCATTTCAGTTTCTCTGCCTCCTGGTGGACATGGCACCTCCAGTGATTTGAGAATGACTGACTGATGTAACTGGCAAGAAAACTTGAAATGGTACTGAATAAATGGTGAGCTGGTCTATGTGCTTTTAGGGACCTATGCTTTGTGCAAGAGGTACCACACTTGTTAGCTCTGCCAGCTATGGCAAGATTCCAGTCTTGTACAAAAAACACATTTGGAAATAAGCTGGGGTCCCAAAAAGGTCCCCTGTTCAAAAATCTAGTCTTCTATTGTTAGGAAGGACTACTTTGTGATGCTGGATTAAAGTATGGCTTCTGTGGAAAAAAAAAAAAANGGAGTGGGTTGCCATTTCCTTCTCCAATGCAGGAAAGTGAAAAGTGAAAGTGAAGTCACTCAGTGGTGTTCGACTCTTAGCAACCCCATGGACTGCAGCCCACCAGGCCCCTCCATCCATGGGATTTTCCAGGCAAGAGTACTGGAGTGGGGTGCCATTGCCTTCTCCGTGCAGTACCCTAGATCATCATAAAGTAGAATCTGTGGTCCCTTAGGAGGAATTAAGAATAGACCACCCCCAGAGCTCTGGAAGCCTCTGAGGCTGGCAGGCAGCAATGTTATCCCAGTTTACCAAACTTTAACTAAAAGTATACACCTTTCTTGGAGACAAGCAAAGACTTCAAATACTCACTACCTATAATTTAGGTATACAGCACAGAGTATATTTAGCCAGATACTAAAATTATGAATATATGATAAAAACCACACATCTATGAGTTCACAGATACTATACGTGGTCTGTTCTTATGATTTTCATTGTCCCACTTATTTTAAGGCCATCTGGAAATCAATTAATCCATTTAAGTGAGTAAAAATGCCCATTTAATAAACACTAAGGAAACACTTTCAACTGAATTGGTAAGAAGTAAGAGCATGGGGGAAATCATACATATGGGGTTTTATTGCTCAAGAGAATGCCTGAGTGGAAAATAACCTATTCTACACCATTTAATTCTGTTGTGAAAGATTGCGACTGTTGCCAAATGCATTTCAGTTCTCTGTTCTTGCCTAATGGTAGATATCTGAGGAGCCAGATGCCAAAAGTGTAACCCAGAACAGTTCTTGAAATTACCTTTGTGAATAAAAACAGGAGTTCAAAAAGTCAAAAGAGCTGGCTGGAGCTCAGAGAAGAGAGAACAAATGTAGCTGCAGGAACAAAAAGAAAAAAAAAAAAAGGAAAGAAAGAAAGGAAAGCATTTAAGAAATCTGAGTGTGCTTTTGAGTCTTGGGAGAACCAGGAGAGCAGCAGAGAGTAGGGATGGAGGGCTGGAAGGCCCCTGGCATCAGACACACCCCGTTTACCATCATCACTTATGTCCCTACAAATGCTTTCAACTTAGTACAACTTTGCCACTTAGGCGGCAGCTTGAAACCATCACTTTAATCACTGCTTCTTGAAAGGCTCCTGCAATTCTGGGTTTGCTGACAGGGCAGCATGAACCCAATCCACATGCATCCACTGTGCTGATACACATAGAAAAATCATATTTATATTCTTATTGGTGTGTATCTCAGTCTGGCTACAAGAGACAGCCAGCTTGACAATGATCCCGCATAAAGTGATCTAATATTCCACAAACGTTTGATTACAACTCAGCAGTTGTTTGCAATGAACAAACTGAATTCCAGAAATTATTAACTTATACAAAGTGGAAAAAAAAAAAAAGAGCTAAGAAAAGAGGGTTGTTGTTCCATAGGTATAGAGTTTCTATTCTGCGAGATGAAAAATTTCTGTAGATTTGTTGCACAGGTGAATACATAACACTATTAAAGTGTATACTTAAAAGTGGTTAATTAAGATGGTCAATTTTACGCTATGTGTTTTCTACCAGACTGAAAAACTAATAAAATTTACTTTATTAAATGTAAAAAAAGAGTGCATTAATTTCATGTCCCATACTTGGCTAAAACCACTGCATACTGCACTAATTAAATGGAATTTCCTGTGAAAAAGAGAAAATCAGAGAGAAAGAGAGAGAAAAAGGTTACTCCGATATAAAGTGCAGTGAAAGTCACTCAGTCATGTCCAACTCTTTGTGACCCCATGGATTATACAATCCATGGAATTCTCCACGCCAGAATACTGGAGTGGGTAGCCTTTCCCTTCTCCAGGGGATCTTCCCAACCCAAGGATCGAATCCAGGTCTCTGGCATTGCAGATGGATTCTTTACCAGCTGAGCCACAAGGGAAGCCCAAGGATACAGGAGAGAGTAGCCTATCCCTTCTCCAAAGGATCTTCCCAACCCAGGAATTGAACTGGGGTCTCCTGCATTGCAGGCAGAGTCTTTACCATCTGAGATATCAGGGAAGCCCGTCTCCAATATAAAGACCAGCTTTAAATTCCAATCAGAACAAACAAAGGAGAAAATTTAAGGTTGGAGAGCCCAAACTGGCTTGATTTCTTTGGAACAGTCCACTGTGACAATATGACATAGCAATTCCAAGATTTTTACTTTAAAAGTCTTAACGGGGTAAACTATCAGACAGGTCACCCAATGTTCAGGTGTCCCTCCTGAAGCAGCCCGTGATGGGTGAGGTCCACTCCTGCTGTAGGCTGACCTAGAATCACTCACCCCACTGCAGTCCTCCTCTGCTCAGGCCTCCAGTTGGGAGGAAGATTCATACATCCCATTGTTTTTCAGTTCCCCAATGGAACTACCACACTTAGGTGTTTTATTTTGTTATTAATTGGCTTACAGAATTTGAGACTGGGCTTCGAGTCCAGCCAGGAGCCTGGTAGTTTTCTGTTCAACTGGTGCTTCTGTACGAGTTTTCCAGGGCTGCTATGACAAAGCGCCATACAGTGGGTGGCTTAAAAACACAAACTGACTGTCTCACCATTCTGGAGGCCAGATGTCGGAAAGCAAGGTGTGGGTTGTGGTCTTGGTTCCTTCTGAGGGTTTCGGAGGGGAATCTGTTCCAGGCTTCTCCCCTAGTAGCGTGTGGATGCTACTGCTCCATCACTGCAACCCTCCATCCCACATCGTCTTCCTCTTATAAGGATGCCAGTCACATGGGATGAGGAGCCTGCTCGACTCCAGGATGACCTCATCCTAACTAATGACACCTGCAAGGACCCTAGTCCCCAGTAAGGGGACATTTTCTGGTAAAAGGGATTAGGACTTCAACATATCATTTGGGGGCAGGGGACACAACTCAACCTACAACAGCTTCTCCAAAGATGAACCCTGGGGATTCCCAGGTGGCGCAGTGGTGAAGAAACTACCTGCCAATGCAGAAGATGCAAGAGAGGTGGGTTCAACCCCCAGGTTGGGAAGATCCCTTGGAGGAGCAAGTGGCACCCTGCTTCTTGCCTGGGAAATCCTATGGACAGAGAGGTCTGGTGGGAAAAGGTCAGACATGACTGAGTGACCAAGCACCCACACAATAATATATAAAAACAAGAGTTTTTCAAAAGATGAACTCTAAGACCAGCAGCATTGGCATCGCCCGAGAATTTGTTTGCAATGTCAATTCCTGGACATTATCGTAGACATACTGACTCAAATCTTGGAAGTGCAGCCAAATAACATACATTTTAACAAAGCTTCAGAAGATTCTGAGGCACGCTAGAGTTTGAGAACCACTGATAAGCCATAGTGTACATAAAAAAAAAAATCATTTTTTTTTTTTTTTTAATGCTAAGTGTGTAACTTGCCCTTCCAACAGAATTGCTAGCCTTCTGGGGCTATCTCTGACTGTATTCATCACATATTGCTATACACAAAAGAGGTAAGAATCTGAAGTTCTATGAAGGCCACATGTGACCTTCCAGGTAGGTTTTACTCTGTGTGCTTGTGTATTACGAATTAACTGTCAAAATTAAAAGCCTAGATACCAGACTTTTCTTAGAAAAAACTGCAAGATCTGGCAACACTGGATCCAGTAACCCACATGGTAACAATCCACTGTTGAGTGGCTGAGGGTTTCAACCAACCACAGTCCTTACCATTCCCTCATACATCACCAACACTGAGACTCCGTGCAGACCAATCTCACTCATTTATGTTACCTGTCCAGCCCCTAAGGGCATTTGGATTTGACTCATGTCTGGGCAGGGGCTTCTCAGGTGGCACTAGTGGTAAAGAACCCACCTGCCAATGCAGGTGACATAGAGATGCCAGTTCTATCCCTGGGTCGGGAAGATCCCCTGCAGGAGGGCATGGCAATCCACTCCAGTATTCCTTCCTGGAGAATCTCATGGACAGAAGAGCCTGGTGGGCTACAGGGTCACAAGGAATCGGATACAACTGAAGCAACTTAGCATGCACGCACACACGTCTGGGCAGAAGGAAACTAAATTATTCACAGCCTGAAATACTTAGCTGTTTCTGAGCAGCAAGTGTAGAAGAGAATTCTAGAAGCCAGTGTCTCTGATTAGCACTGACTTTGTTTGGCTTCACTTTCCACCAGGTAACGGAGCAAGTTATAAAATGACACAAACACTGAATATCAAAGTTTTGTAATGAATTGCCCATGTGACAATGCATGAGTGAGCCATAATATGACAAGAAGAGATTTTTCATTAAGGAACAAAGGGATGTGGAGGATATGAAATGGGGATTTTTGAGACTCTGTGCCTCATTCATGTGCGTGCTCTGCTGAGTTGCAACAGCAATATCAGCTTTGTTTCCAGAGAAGCATGTGGAGAAAAAGTCACTCTTCAAAAATACAGAAATTTTAAGCTAAATCCTGGAGGAGCATTTGAACAAATTTGCCTTTAACACCAAGTAGTTTCTGTATAAAGGACACAGAAGGTACCATTTTTGCATTTTGCCCAGATCCCTGGGAGTAGCTCATGAAATACTGAGGGGAGTGGGGGTTTGGGGTCTCTGTCTCAGTGGTAAGGACAAGTCCAGAGAGTGGTGGTGGGAACTCACACATCCACGTGGAGACAGGCTTCAATAACAGAAGTTTCAACAAGGGACCACACTTCATCAGGAAGCCTGAAGGAAGCTCTACTCGCCATGGAGTTCACCCCAAATATATATTTNCCCCTCCACATATGGTTTGGTCCCTCTGGATTTTTCAGGGACAGCAGTGGGAGGGCAAACTGCAGACAGCACCTCCCAGGGCATCCTTTGCTTTCTTTTTGCCCAAGAGCCCCTGCCCAGGCGTCAGAGAAGTCACGGTCTCTTCTGATGGCCCCTCGGAAGCCATGGTTGGCCTCGGCTTTTCAGATCCCAGAATACAGGGCCCCCTTAGAGCTCAGGGTGTAACCATAGTGCCTCATGCTATAATCAAAGCCCAACCACTCCCTGGAAAGCGAGGCCAACAGCTGCCTGCCTGCCACGGGGTCCCCAGAGTGCCCACCCTGAGGTGTCCTGCCCTGTGTAGCAGACAGCCCTCACTGAGTTTGGTGCCATCCCAAGGCCTGGTGTTTACTTCGCTGAATGGTCTCCTAGAAGGTGGGTGCAGTTTTGCAGACTGGAAAACCGAGGCGCAGAAAGTGGAAGTCACTTGTCTGTGGACACACTGCTAGGAAAAGTCAGAACTGGGATTCGAACCCACAGGCTGGCTCCAACATCCTAAGCCTTTAAATGTCCCCCTATCCTACCTCTAATTACTAGGAGGTCTCCACTAGAGGTCATTGGGTCCAATCTCCTGCATCTGGGTGTTTGGCCAAGCCAACCTCTGCTCACAGACAAGAATCAATCTAGTTTTTAAAGGCACCTGCTCCAAGGATGGAATTCCCCCTGGGGGTAATCAGACATTTATTTATTCATAGCCTTCTGGCAGGGAGGAGAGGCCCTCCCACCCAGGACTCAGCAGGGTCCAGCTGCCTCGGTGNTCACAGACAAGAATCAATCTAGTTTTTAAAGGCACCTGCTCCAAGGATGGAATTCCCCCTGGGGGTAATCAGACATTTATTTATTCATAGCCTTCTGGCAGGGAGGAGAGGCCCTCCCACCCAGGACTCAGCAGGGTCCAGCTGCCTCGGTGTCCTCTCCTTCCCTCCACAGTAGAATCTATAATCAGAGGGGAACCGGCCTTGCCTTGTGTGTCGGCTCCGTAACCTCCAAGCTGTGTGGCCCGGGACAAGCAACTCAGCTTCTCTGAGCCTCAGTTATCAATTGCAGTTATCAACTACAAACTAGGGTTAACGGTACACCCTCTTTGTGAGGGTGGTGAGGATTAAATGATCAAAGGAGATGAAAAACTCTCCTTTCAGGAATCCCGTCTACAGTTCATTACTAGAGAAGTTTCTCTGAGCCTGTCGAACACCAGAAACCCCAAGGAAGAGGCTCACTGTTCTCTCTTGAGTGTGCACCCTGCTCTGAGGGTTGTTTCTGCAACTGCCACTGGCTGTTGATAATTCGCCTCTTCCTTTGGGAGAGTAAGAGGCAGAGGATGCTACTGCATGGTCTCCATCATTTAAAAAAGAAAAAGAAGTGGTGGCTTAAAGGTAGCAAGGGGTCAGTCAGTGATCTCAGTGCCTGGCTTCTGTGAAGCGCCCAGAATGAAGTGAGAAATCCTTTTCATGATCATCATCAAAGAGACCTCCCCTGTCTGCAGGATCAGAGCCTGTTACTTTGAGCCTTATAGTTTAGCCACCTGGTTACAGAGAGAGAAACTGAGGCCCAGAGAGGAGAGGTACTCTCAGGAAAGCCCTCAGGCTCCCTCATTCCCAGTTGGATCCCCCATCCCTTTTCCTTCACTCCTGAGTCCTGCTCTGGCTTTCTATGCCCAGGGTCAGGCCCTGGTACCCAGTCCTGCCCAGGCAGAGCCCGGGAGAGGAGTGAACAGAGGTTGCAGGAGTAGGCACAGAGGCCCGGCGCGTTCTCAGACCAGGCTCTTTGTCTGCCGCTTTGTGATGGTAAGCGCTGCTCCTAAATCAGGTCTGNTATCAGTCTGATTTCAGTGTTGACCATCTGGTGATGTCCATGTGTAGTCTTCTTTTGTGTTGTTGAAAAAGTGCTTGCTCTGACCAGTGTGTTCTCATGGCAAAACTCTATTAGCCTTTTCCTGCTTCATTCTGTACTCCAAGGCCAAACTTGCCTGTTCCTCCAGGTGTTTCTTGACTTCCTATTTTTGCATTCCAGTCCCCTATAACAAAAAGGACATCTTTTTTGGGTGTTAATTCTAGAAGGTCTTATAGGTCTTCATAGAACCGTTCAACTTCAGCTTCTTCAGCATTACTGGTCAGGACACAGACGTGGATTACCTTGATATTGAATGGTTTGCCTTGGAAATGAGCAGAGATGACTGGGTCATTTTTGAGATTGCATCCAAGTACTGCATTTCATACTCTTTTGTTGACTATGATGGCTACTTCATTTCTTCTAAGGGATTCTTGCCCACACTGGTAGTTACAGTGGTAATCTGAGTTAAATTCACCCATTCCAGTCTATTTTAGTTTGCTGATTCCTAAAATGTTGACGTTCACTTTTGCCATCTCCTGTTTGACCACTTCCACCTTGCCTGGATTCATGGACCTAACATTGCAGGCTCCTATGCAATATTCAAAATTACTGCAGAATAAACTGTAGAGCTGTGTGCCACTAGGCACCTGACTGAGTGGCTACGATTAGAAACAGATATTGACAATAAATAGGGCTGATGGAACAACTAGAGCTCCAACCCACTGCTGGAAAGGCTGTAAACTGGTGCCACTTTAGAAAAAAGTTTGGCAATTTCTTATAGAGTTAAATATACCCATTACATGACCCAGAAATCCCACTCCATTGTATTTACCCCAAATAAACGAAAACTTACATCCACACACACACAGTATTGTTACCTACAGACACAATGTCATCTACAGACAGAGCTCTAGAACTTACCAGCACAACTAAAATGTTTAACAGTTGAACAGCTATTGAACAATTCCTCCCCACTCCCCAGCCCCAGGCAACTGCTTTTTCTAGTCTCTCACTCTATATGAGATGGACTATTGTACTNTTATTCATGATCAACAAATACTAGAAACAACCTAAATGTCCTTTAATGGGTGAACAGATTGAAAAACTGCATACAATGGAATACTACTCAGGATTAGAAACGAAAAACTGACTCATACCTGAATCTCAAAAGCATTATGTTGAGTGAAAGAAACTGGTCTCAAAAGATTGAATATAGGTCTACTTAAATAATTTTTGAAAACACAAAACTATAGTGATAGAGAATGGCTCAGTGACCACCAGAGGGTATGGAGTGGAAGGTGGGTGTGACTCTAAGGGGTGAGTACAAGGGCGTTTTGGGGGGCAAATGGACTATTCTGAATCTTGCTTTGGGAAGTGGTTACACAAATCTACACACGTGTTACCTTTCATAGAATTATACAACTCTCCTCCAACACCAAATTTACTGTATAATAATTTTAACAAGTGGCTAAAGAAATTGCATGTCATCTACTTTATGCAGAGGATAAATGCATCTAATGGAAAATTTCTATGAACTGGGAGTCAGGCAACAGAAGTTGAACTCAGAATATACACACCCAAGTAGCAGTAATGCCTCACTATCATTTGTACATTCTGATATACAAAGGGAACAAATGGCATTCTTGAGTAAGTAGGTGTGCAGGCATGCCCAGTCGCTCAGTCATGTCTGACTCTTTTGCCACCCCATGGACTATAGCCTGCTAGGCTCCTCTGTCCATGGCATCTCCCAGGCAAGAATACTGGAGTGGGTTGCCATTTCCTTCTCCAAGCGATCTTCTTGACCCAAGGATTAAACCCACGTCTTCTGTGGCTCCTGCATTGGCAGGCAGAGTCTTTACCACTGAGCCACCTGGGCAGACTGAGTCACCAGGCATGACCTGGTAATTCTCTGAAACGGCAAAACAGTTGTGATCTATATAATTTCTTTCCCAGGAACTTTGCATTCATGGTCTCTGACAATAGCCGTAAGGGAGAAAATTTAGGTTTAGAGATATATGATAAGGGCTTCCTGGGTTGCTCATCTGGTAAAGAATCTGCCTGCAATGCAGGAGAAACTGGTTTAATTCCTGGGTTGGGAAGTTCTCCTGGAGAAGGGATAGGCTACCCACTCCAGTGTTCCTGAGCTTACCTGGTGGCTCAGATGGTAAAGAATCTGTCTGCAATGCAGGAGACCTGGGTTCGATCCCTGGGTTGGGAAGATTCCCTGGATGAGGGCATGACAACCCACTCCAGTATTCTTGCCTGGAGAATCCCTATAGAAGGAGGAGCTACAGTCCATGGGGTTGCAAAGAGTTGGACACAATTGAGTGACTAAGCACAGGACATAGATGGGAAAGGATCTGCTCTGGATTTTGATCTTGGGTCTGTCTAGTTTTCAAATCACCATATAAAGTCACAACAAAGATTACACTCTGATTCCTCTCTTTTTTCTGCTGAACCCGGAGCAGCCCTCTAATCCTCTGTGCTCTTAGAGTCCTGCTCTTCCTTTAATGCTGTGGTTCTCAATGGGGGAGGAGGGAAGAGTCTGTACCCAGGGGACATGTGGTAACATCTGGAGGCATTTTTAATCCTGACAGCTAGGGGACAGGATGCTCTCTCGTGAGTAGAAGCCAGAGATGTTGCCAAACATCCTACAATGCATAGGACAGTACCCTGAATGATTATGCAGCCCAATATGTCACTAGTGCAGAGGCTGAGAACTTCCCAGAAACATGTATTAAATATATCTATGGAGAAGACTTTTGAGACAGAAAGGAGATCAAACCAGTCAATCCTAAAGGAAATCAACTGTGAATATTCATTGGAAGGACTGATGCTGAAGCTGAAGCTCCAATACTTTGGCTACCTGATGCTAAGAGCTGACTCACTGGAAAAACCCTGATGCTGGGCAAGATTGAGGGCCGGAGAAGGGTGTGATACAGGACAAAATGGTTGGATGGCATCACGACTCAATGGACATGAGTTTGAGCAAACTCTGAGAGGTGGTGAAAGACAGGGAGGCCTGGCGTGCTGCAGTCCATGGGGTTGCAAAGAGTTGGACACGACTGAGCGACTGAACGACAACAAATGAGCTAGACACTTTGCTAGCTATGTTTATATTCTCATTTCACATATCTCCTCAAAACACTTCTGAAGTATTAACTGATCCCAATTTATAGTTAAGGTTCCTGTTCAGATGCATAAAGGAACATGCTCAGAGCCCAGTGATGAGACAAGAAGCAAGTGGGTATCCCAGGCTCTTGTGACTGCAAAGCACAGGTCCCCACAGTGAGGTGCCAAGCCCTCTGTATACCTCCCCTCACTTCCATCTTCTCTGGGCTCAAAAATCACCTCTTAGCCCTGAGAGATCTGCAAATAAGAGGGAGCTGCTGGGCTGGCAAAAAGCCTCTGAATTTCAAAGGCTCCAGGAAACGGGTGGGGCCTGTCATCACTAAGAACCACCCAGGATTGCTCCATCCATCCCTCCCTCAGCCCCCAGGGTGATGATGTTTGTCCTCCACCCAAACCGTCCAGAGACACTCTCAGATGCATGTTCTTGGATGACTTCCTCTCCTCTCCCACCAGCCCATATTGGTTGCTGGATTCATCACAGGGAGCGGGGCCCTCAGGCAGGAGGCCAGGGACTGGGACACATCATGGAACAACGCACTACAGTCAGTTTCCCACAATAACATCCGATGGACAGGGTGTGCCTGAGAAAATCAGCAGAACGCGTTAAAAACAAGTCCTGCAATCACCCCCGAGTGATTCTGCTTTAATCTCACCCTTTCATATAATGAGCGTCGACAGTTTCAACAGTGAAAAATGAGGTGTGTATAATAAGACAGAGGGAAAGTGAAAAGAGAAAGAAAGAGAAGAGACAGATTTCCCTAGCTGTCTAGTGTGAAGACTCCATGCTTCCACTGCAGAGGGGCATGGGTTCCTTGTCAGGGAACTAAGATTCTGCATGCTGTGTGGCACAGCCAAAAAAATACATTAAAAGTATAAAAAAAAGAGAGAAGTAGGAAAACAGAGGGAAGGCAGAGGAGCAGTGTGAGAGGAGAAGAGCATATGCCTAAAGCTTAGCATGAAACTTACAACACAGACATCTCATGACAAACAAGGAAGAACTCAAGACCCAGGACCCACGGGCAAACCAAGTGCGACCACATGGGTGGAAGCTACTGCAGACCTACTCCAGACAACTGCAGCTGGGCCTCAGGGCAGACCGCACACCCCAGTTCTCCAGCTCAGCAAGGCCGAGTCGTCCCCAGGAGGGTCCAGGCTGGTGGCTGTGCCGTCAGGCCGCTGGGAGCCGGCAGTGCCCCTCCCTCGCCCCCGCACAGCACTCACAGTTCCAGGATCAGGATGACGTCTGTCTTGTTCTCGTAAACCTCGTGCAGGGTGATGACGTTGGGGTGCTGGATCTCCTTTAGGATGCTGACTTCCCGCTCGATGTCCTCGCGGCTCACGCCCCGCCGGCTGGATTTGGTCCTCCTTTTCTTGATGAATTTGGCGGCATACTGTAGACCGGTGCTTTTCTCACGGCATTTCTTCACAACGGCAAACTGCCCACTGCAGAGAGAAGGGAGAAGAGGTCAAGGTCATTTATATCTTCTTTGTGGGCTGCGCTTAGTTCCTCAGTCGTGTCCCACTCTCTGCAACCCCATGGACTGTAGCCCACCAGTCTCCTCTGTCCATGGGGTTCTACAGGCAAGAATACTGGAGTGGGTTGCCATGCCCTCCTCCAGGGGATATATGTTCTTTATTGTTCACTAAAACCCAGGTTTGGGTAAGAATGTAGTCCCACGGGGTGAACAATAGGATTGTAAATAAGGAAGTCCAAATTGTGGGAAATTAATTAATTCAATAGAGAAATTTCTTCTTATAATTTGGCTCCATTAATTTAAGCCTCTTTCTTTATGAACAATGCTGCAAAGAATATAATTTCCTTTCTTGAATCACATTTTATTAAATGGGTAATAACACCTCCACTTCTCTGTTCTCCTCCTTCTCCCCCATTTCAGATTCAGGGGCCACAGGAAGGCGCTCCCTCCCATTAGGCCTCATTTCCTTGTTCTTGTCCTGTATTCTAGGAAAGCGAGGGGTCGGGATCAAGGAAATGGCAGAAATATACAGGGTCCTGCCTTCAGTGATGTATTTCTAGCACATACTAAGTCATTTCAGTCACATCCGACTCTGTGCGACCCTATGGACTGTGACCCGCCAGGCTCCTCTGTCAGTGGGATCCTCCAGGCAAGAATACTGGAGTGGGTTGCCATTTCCTTCTCCAGGGGATCTTCCCGACCCAGGGACTGACCCAGCCTGCATTGCAGGCTGATTCTTTACCATCTGAGCCGCTAGGGAAGCACAAATACTTATTAATTGAAACACATCATCAACAACAAAAACACAAGAAATACCTCATTTTATTGGGCTTCACTTTATGTGCTTCACAGATAGTTTTTACAAGTTGAAGGTCTGTAGCAATCTCGTATTGAGCAAACCTATTTGCTCCATTTTTCCAACAGCATTTGCTCACATGCCTCTGTTTGCAGTATTTCAAACTTTTTCATGATTATATTTGTTACAGTAGTTTGAGATCAGTGACCTTTGATGTTACCCCTGAGAAAAGATTACAACTTGCTGAAGGCTCAGATGATGGTGAGTAATTTTTTGCAATAAAATATTTTCTAATTAAGGTATCTATATTGTTTTTCTTTTTTTTTAAGGTTTAACGCTATTGCACACCTGAGACTACAGTACAGTGTGCAACTTTTTTATGTAGTTATTTTTGACTCACTTTATTGCAATCTTTGCTTTATTGACGTGGTCTGGAACTGAACCTTCAATGTCCGAGTCTGCCTCTATATATTTTGTTCATATTTCAGGGACTGATAAGTCATATGCACTAGACATTTGCTGGCTTCTTCTTCAGTATCACCTCTCTCCTCTTCTTTTCCCAAAATATCTACCTCCAGGGTTTTTGGTTCTGGGAAGCCAAGGTCCACCCCCAACCATAGATATGGTTCATGTGACCTAAACTAATCCAATTTGTGCACTATATTCTTTTTTTGGAGAATGTGAAGACAAAAGATTTTTGTTAAGATACTTTGACCCTCCCTCCCCCCACAAAGCTGCTGCCAGTCATCTCGGGACCACTCCTGATCTAAAGCAGAGGTACAACCGGTCAAAGGAAAGAAAACAGGTCTGTGGTAACCCTGTGGAGTGGCTGGATCAACCCTAGCCTGAAGTCGTCTGCCTTTAGACTTTCCAGCAACACAAGCCAATAAAATTCCCTTTACTGCTAAAGCCAGTTTGGTTTGGGATTTTTTTTATTTCTTGCAGAGGGAAGCATCCTAAATTCGACTGCAGAGCCTCCTACCCATATGCTGTTGCTAAGTCGTGTCCCATGCTTTGCAATAAAAGAATACAATAACAGAGCTTGACACAAAATAGTAAAGTGACCATGTAAGCAGGGGAGAAGCAACTAGTATACCCTTAAGGTAAGTGAAACACAACGAAAAGGTGCTTTCTACCTCACTGTTGGCATCCTCACTTCCTCCCTAGCACCCGAGGGCCAAGGGCCAATCCAGCCAACACAGGATGGGCACATTTCTGGGCACGTGCTGGGGAACTGCTATGTGGAGAATTATCACTATTATTTTTTGCTAGATTTATTCTCCTCACATGAAGACAAAAGGAAGACAGAAAAATCAAATTAAGGCTAATATTTTGATGTTAAAGAATGGATACCTTACAACGTTACTCATTTACTCTGGCAGTGGGAGACCCATGAAGATAAAAACACATAGTGAAGAATTATTTTTACAGCAGTGCCAATTTTTTTGCATGACAGGTTATTAATACTTTCTTTCCCCGGTCAGCAGGATAGCAGAGATGCTGAAGAATAAATCACATCAGAACACTAGCACCTACTGCCTGTAAGCTTACAACCTTAAAGAGTCGTGGGAAATATTATGACTTTATTACAATCATTTCCTGATTTCCTTGGGGAGTGGAACACAGGGCTTTCCCTCTGGTAGGGGGTAGGGCTGCAGAGAGGGGGCTTATGGAGAAAAGAGGAAAAACAGCCTGAATACAAAACAACGTTAGCTTTCCAGAAGCCAGTGCAGTGGTGCTTGTAACCCCTCTCCTCCAAAATACAGTACCACTTCCCCACTAAGCATTCTCAAGGGCCCCAGGACTCAGCCCAGCCAAGGACCTCCAACCCACAGCAACACATGCTTCTAGGAGCTGGGCCCAGGCATGCGTCTGGCAGTTACAGCCACTCGTCAGGCAGACTTAAGGCAAACTCGGTGACTTGAATCACATTGCTTTAAAAAAACAAAAGCAAAGAGCCAAAGCGGGGGGGAAATCATCAGGAGAGCCACAAAGTATTTTAAACGCAAGCCTAAAATCAAAGATTTTCACAGCCAAATGTTCCATGTTGGCATTCGATGCTTTCAAATACGGGACATGAGAGCATCGGGCTCCCAACCCTAAGGTTGAGTTCAAGTGTGGTTCTGAACATCCTGTGTTTCGAGGCCAAGAGTGTGTGCACACATCTAAGACAACCGTGTCGCCCAGGTTTGCAGCCTAATATCTAGAACCCATTCCTTCACCAAACCACTGACCCCTCGCTCACACTTCAGGGTCCCCTCATGAGCAGTCTGAAGGTGGGAGAGGCCCCTGCACAGGAGAAGATGTGATTCTAGTGCCCCCCACGGCAGCATGCTAGCATCTGAGCTAACTTTGGCTGCAGGATGTCAGAGGAGAGTGTAGAACAATTTGGGGAAACACTTTCTAGATCTATCTCAATGTTGCCTCTTTAAAGACATTTTTCCTTATTTATCACCCATTCTGCAACAATCTGCCTCCCCATCCCTTTGCTCCAATGAATGCTACATCCCTGAGTCCACAGGGCACCTCATACCCCTCTGTGGGCTAAGGACAGACTCCTTGGAGAAGAAACTTGTCTCAAACACAGTGATTTGCTTTGCAAGACCTAATTCCCATTGGACTATTGGTTAACTGCTGCTCCCAACCTTCCCTGGCCAATCCAGCTTCCAGGGCAGGAGGAGAACAAACACACACAGAGAAGCCAGGCCACCACTGCAGCCGCCCAGGGCACTGGCTGTCGCTCCAGCCAACCCCTGTCCTGTGACAAACACACGAGGCACCTCAGTGACTGATTCCCACACAGGCAGTGGATGGAGAAGGTAGCTTCCTTACTAGAAAACAGAAACATTTAAACTTGACAAGACAGAATACAGGCAATCCTTATTTTCTTCAGGATCTTTATTTGCAAATTCACTTCAGTTCAGTTTAGTCACTCAGTCATGTCTGACTCTTTGTGACCCCATGAATCGCAGCATGTCAGGCCTCCCTGTCCATCATCAACTCCTGGAGTTCACACAAACTCATGTCCATCGAGTCGGTGATGCCATCCAGCCATCTCATCCTCTGTCGTCCCCCTCTCCTCCTGCCCCCAATCCCTCCCAGCATCAGAGTCTTTTCCAATGAGTCAACTCTTCGCATGAGGTGGCCAAAGTACTGGAGTTTTGGCTTCAACATCAGTCCTTCCAAAGAACACCCAGGGCTGATCGCCCTTAGAATGGACAGGTTGGATCTCCCTGCAGTCCAAGGGACTCTCAAGAGTCTTCTCCAACACCACAGTTCAAAAGCATCAATTCTTCGGCACTCAGCTTTCTTCACAGTCCAACTTTCACATCCATACACGACCACTGGAAAAACCACAGCCTTGACTAGAGGGACCTTTGTTGGCAAAGTATTGTCTCTGCTTTTGAATATGCTATCTAGGTTGATCATAACTTTCCTTCCAAGGAGTAAGCGTCTTTTAATTTCATGGCTGCAGTCTCCATCTGCAATGATTTTGGAGCTCCCCAAAATAAAGTCTGACACTGTTTCCACCCTTTTCCCCATCTATTTCCCATGAAGTGGTGGGACCAGATGCCATGATCTTAGTTTTCTGAATCTTGAGCTTTAAGTCAACTTTTTCACTCTCATCAACAGGCTTTTTAATTCCTCTTCACTTTCTGCCATAAGGGTGGTGTCATCTGCATATCTGAGGTTATTGATATTTCTCCCGGCAATCTTGATTCCAGCTTGTGCTTCTTCCAGCCCAGCATTTCTCATGATGTACTCTGCCCTTATAATTTTATTTGTAATCTAAAAAACTCAATACTCATAGTACTTTCGTGGTCATTTGTGGATCTGACCACAAATGACCAGACATGGTCAGACATGCATGTTCCCAGCTGACCTCGGTTAAGGGCACATTCTGCCTCCTTGTTTCAGCTCTCACACTGTAAACAGTGTCCCTTTCATAGTCTGTTCAGTGCCGTGTTTTCGGTTTCATTTTGCATTTTGTGCTTTTTGCTCATGATTTCACTATTTAAAATGGCCCCCAAGCATGGTATTGAGGAGCTGTCCAGTGTTCATTAAGCATGGAGGCTACCTACGGTGTGCCTTACAGAGAAAACACGTGTTAGACAAGGCATGCTTGGCATGAGATATAGTGCTGCTGGGCATGAGAGCATTAGTGCATCAACTATATACATATAATTAGGTGCCTTTAAACAGAAACACAACAAGCAAGGTTATGTGTTGATCCACTGGTAAGAATGTGACCTGCTCACAGGACCCTAACTCTGTATTTCCTCCAGGACCACTGGTTCAGTATCTGCTAAGTCACTGTTTGTGATGAATTTATAGAACATTAACTGCCATGATGAGCACTGACCAAAGGTCATTTTTTGTTTTTTGTTTTTTTTCATAACATTCTCTGTCATGTAATAACTGGCAGTTTATTACATTAGGTACAGCCAGCCACACTCATTTTCAATTGAAAACTTAACATTTAAGGTAATGTGTATTAACACCAGTGGTCAGATGCATCTAAAGACAGGAGCCACACCAGCTTTATAAGAGTTATCTACTAAAAAAAAAAAAAAAAATTCAAATATAATCACTAATTTCATTAAAAAGAAAAAACTTTGGCTCAGAGGACCAAAGCTTCAATAAAATAATCTAATCTAATTCTGGGAGCTTTCCTGGTGGCTCAGTGGTAAGGAATTCACTTGCCAGTGTAGGAGATGTGGGTTCAATCCCTGGGTCGGGAAGATCCTCTGGAGAAGGGAATGGCAACCCACTCCAGTACTTTTGCCTGGGAAATCCCATGGACAGAGGAGCCTGGTGGCTACAGTCCATGGAGTCTCAAAAGACTTGGACATGACTGAGTGACTAAACAACAACAATCTAATTTCCAATCTGATTTCCTTGTCTCATTTATTGATATATGTAACTTAAACAGTACCCTGGCAGTCATTCAATGAGCTTTATCCAGGATGCTATCTATGCAAGGCACTTTACATGAAATTCACATTATCACCATCTCTTCTATCAATTAGTGAGAAAACCAAGCCTCAGAGAGATTTTTAAAAATCATGCCAAATCACTCAGCAAGTAAGTTGCATAACTGAGAACTGGAGCCAAACCCAAGTGCATTTGCCTCCAGAGCTCTATTCAGTGAGCACAGTTGTTATACTGCGCTTGTGTCCATTCTGACTGAGATACAAGTCACCTCTTGTGAAGCCACAGACAGGACTGGAACATCATTCAGGAAAGAGTTTTGTAAGGGGAAAACAAAGAGAGGGGCCTTATGCTTAGTAAATTGGGGCAATGGAGCTTCCTCTTCTCCACTGAAAGTTCAAACAGTGTTTAATTAGCTAAAACCATGGCTTTTACACGCTCAGGGGGGCTCTGTGACCAAAGGAAAACCCTGTTTATGTGTAAGCTTAGGAAGCAAGATGCTAACACTGAGAAAGAACCACAGAAGGTTCATTCCCAAGGTCAGCATACAAGGATTACATGCAACTGATGAAACATTTGTGTCCGTAGTTAGTTCCATCTCTCCCCTCCTTCCAAGATTTGCAACACGGTTTTTAATTAACACAAAATAATTTTTACTTTTGAATTCATATATCAGGCTTCTGGCAAAATTCTAGTGCTGGTGAAGAGTCTGGCAGGCTACAGTCCATGGGGTCACAGAGTCAGACATGACTGAGCGACTGAGCACATTTTTCTTGAAGAGTTGCATTCTGAGAGTGACATAGACACAGATCCTGCTAGAATACAGGAATTACAGGTCTTAAATAAAAGGTGAAGTGACAGAAAAGATTGTTCAAGGATGAGTTCACATTTGATAATAATTCACATGTATGGCAGGCGATAAAAACCCCAAAGAGCTTATAGAGTAAGGGAGAAAGAAGCTTGTTAGCACTGTAAGGTGGGAAGGGCCACAGAAAGGACACGGCCACTTGGGACCACTTCAGGGGAGAGGATGGGGTTGGGAGACACAAGCAGTGTCCTGAAGTCTGGGCTCCAGCCAAAAGAGGAAGAAACTGGGTGTTGGGGGGGATGGCTTCCAAGAGGAAGAAGAGCATGACCCAGGGCAGGGAGGCATGAAAAAACCTGCCTGGTATTCTTGAGAGAAGAGGAAGTGGCGGTGGGGAAATGAGGGATCCTCACAGCCAGAGTCCTGCCCGGAATGGAGCAATGCCAGCCCCAACCCTGCTAACAACGTGGGAAAGCAGAGAGCTGGCTGAACCTTGGTTTCCTCCTCTGTATTAGAGCAATGGCAACATGAGATGAGGTCATGCATGTGAGTACAGCATTCAAGCACATGAAAAGGATGAAAGGATTCAAGCACATGAAGAGGATGAAAGTTCGCACGTTGGCTCAGTTTCATACTTCTTAAAGAAGCCAAGAGGCTTCCCTGATAAAGAATCTGCCTGCAATGCAGGAGACCCTGGTTTGATTCCCGGGTTGAGAAGATCCCCCTGGAGAAGGGATAGGCTACCCACTCCAGTATTCTTGGGCTTCCCTGGTGGCTCAGCTGGTAAAGAATCTGCCTGCAACACAGGAGATCTGGGTTCAATCCCTGGGTTGGGAAGATCCCCTAGAGAAGGGAAAGGCTACCCACTCCAGTATTCTGGCCTGGAGAATTCCATGAACTTTATAGTCCCTGGGGTTGCAAAGGGTCAGACACGACTGGGTGACTTTCACTCACTCACTCAAAGAAGCCAAGAGGGTGGTATTTCAGGGGCTGAAAAGCAGCACCTAATTTCTTCTTGGCAGTTTTCTTTACAACATCTTTGAAATCTAAGTGTTAAATCTCTACATTTCCCCCCACATTAGAACTCAACAAAGCTATTTTCATTTTGGATGGGACCTATGTGATTTTCTGCAGTTGGTCCATAAAAGACCGTGTAGCTTTATATGCTGAATTTTTAGGTAGGTGATGGGAGGGCTTCCCTGGTAGATCAGCGGTAAAGAATCCGCCTGCTAATGCAGGAGAGCTTAAGGAAATGGGTTCGACTGCTGGGTCGGGAAAATCCCCTGAAAGAACACATGGCAATCCACTCCACTATTCTTGCCTGGAGAATCCCATGGACAGAAGAGCCTGGCAGGCTACAGTCCATAGGGTCACAGAGAAACACAACTGAAGCAACTGAGCACCAATGCATACAGGTGATGGGAAGCGACTGCATTCTGCAAAGATGACCTCAGCTGTATCTCCCATCACTCACACTCTTGCTTGGTGTGGCCCTGTCTTTCCCACCATCCCTGTCCCTGGAATCTGAGCTTTGTCTGACCATTAGAACATGGCAGCGTGACTCTGGGGCTTCTGCTTGGGTTGTCAGCATGCACACTCTTGAGACTAGCTCCCTCTGGGAACCCAGCCACCATGCTGGGAGAAGCCATGTGGACATGTTCCCATCAATAGCTCCCGCTGAGTGGAGAGCAGCTCTAAACAGTCAGCCAGGTGAGTCTTCAGGTGGCTCCAGCCCCAGCCAACATCTCAGTGCCACCACGTGAGAGAGACCCCCAAGCAAGAACACTCACAGAAGCATATGTTCATAAAAATTGTTGTTTCAAGCTACCAAGTTCGGGGGTGTTTGTTTCATAACAATGGATAGGTGGAACAGCTACTAAAAAAAAATTTTTTTTAAACAGATGATCCCAGAAGCTATGTGAAGTATAGATTCAGTACACAAGGTGAGGGGACAGAAGGTGACCGGTATCTCTGACAAGCCTAAAGGAAGAGCCGGGGACAGGAGCATGAGTGTCCGGACCATTTTGCATACAGTTGGCCCCCCCAGGGTGGGCGTGGGGCCCCACACAAACAGCCCCCTTATTACATCAGCAGGTGTGGGCTCACTTTTCAGGTTCTCTGCTTCTCATCTTGGCAGCAAGTCACCCTCTTTCAAGGGAAGTGTTACATCATTTACGAGGGACCTCTGTGCCAAAACCCCAAACCGATGACAACAAAACCCAAATATCACACTAAAATGCCTCTGCAGATTTCTGGCTGAGCTGTACTCATCCCCAACATACCTTTCCCACTCTCTCTGGGGAAGCAGGTCCTCCCCTCTGGGAAATGCACAAGACCCAAAGTCTCCAGCCGCTCAGTCGTGTCCAACTATTTGCAATCCCATGGACTCCTCTGTGGCCAGGCTCCTCTGTCCATGGGATCCTCCAGGCAAGAATACTAGAGTGGGTAGCCATTCCCTTCTCCATGGGATCTTCCTGACCCAGGGACTGAAACTGGGTTTCCCACACTGCAGGCAGATTCTTTACCAGCTGGGCCACCAGGGAATTGCCACTCTCCAGCAAGACCCAGTAAACATATGGCTACGAATCTCCATCCTGACTGGTGCAGATGCCCAGGGCCTACCCCTAGGGACATCACCTGTAGAGGTCTCTGGTGATGAGGAAGCACTTGGTCCTCGTTCAGTGGAAACTTCCCCTTCCATCCCAACCCACCAGCTGTGCAGACTTCAGCAGATGATGACCCAGTATGGGAACCTGCTACTTCAGCACCAAGTCTGAGTTCCTGGAATACTTCCGTGCTGCAGCCCACACTTGGAACTGCTCTCTTTCTGCCTTTGAGAAGCTATGTGTGACAGGAAGAGAAACCACTTTTTTTTTTTTTTTAACAAAGAAACAAAGTTGGTGATTTATTACTATTATTATTATTAAAAACAAACAACCTTCCAAAAATTATTTTGAACTGCTGCCATGGGTCAGTTAAAAAGTCACATGATCTAGAGAACAAGAGTTCCCCCACCAGTGAGCAAACAGAGCAGGTTGCCAGGACACTGAGGGGGAGAAGCAGAGTTTGCCAAGAGGATAAACAGCAGCAAGTCACCCTGGGAACCAGGACAACACGCGAGTCAGGAGTAAGCTGCAAAACCTAAGTGCTGCCCAAGGGTACGCTGGGAGCTACACGCTGGGAGGGGGAGCTCAGACCAGAGACGGATCCCTTGCGGGGAGCATCCTCCCAGAAGACAGGACACAGAGGAGTTACCCAGGAGAACGGGGCAAGACCCAGGACCTAGGGCAGGGCAGACAAGGGTCTGACTTCCCACACAAGTGTGGGGCTGCCAGTGGGTCAAAGAAACCAAATACACAGAGTATCAGGTGGCTGGAGCAGCCTCCTTATAATTAAGGAACTAGCAAACCAGAGCTAGTGAGGACCCAGAAATAAGGAAGATGAGAAAGAGAACAGCTGGTATCTCTGTTCACCTGACGTGTCCCAGGGATACCTCTTTGGAGGGGGAAGGTAAGAGCTCCACCTAGAAGATCATTTCCCAAAGTGGGTTCTCTGGAGCTCATGTTTGGGATTAGCAGATACAAACTATGATACACAGGATGGATAAATAACAAGGTCCTATGTCTAGCATGGGGAACTATATTCAATATCCCATGATAAACCATAATGGAAAAGAATTATGAAAGAGAATGTATACATATATGTATAATTGAGTCACTCTGCTATACAACAGAAATTAATACAATATTGTAAATCAATTACTTAAAAAAATTTTTTAAAAAGAGAGTACTCTTAAAATTTTTTTTCATGGAGAAAGTTTCATGGCAAAGCACATTTAGGAAAAATCAGATAAACAGAGACATAACAGGCCTCTATACGGAGAACTCACCAGACCCTGCCCTCTGTCTCCAAAGGGGCATGGAATTCAGTGTTTTAGCAGGTTGGATGGTGGTGTTAACCATAATTTTTTTTTCCCTTGGCTGTGAAATCCAGTTTTATTGGGAGAGCTTGCTTTGGTCTTCTCTTCCAGTTAATAGTTACATTCTTAAGAGCTGGGACTGAGTCTGCAGACAGCAGTTCCCTTTCCTTTTGAACCCAGAGCTGCATTTAGAGGTGTTTCCTAAGGCATGATGCTGCTCACAGGCCTGGGGGAGCTGAGTGCAGAGCCTGATGGAAGTGTTCACAGAGATTCAGATTCTTTCAGGGCTCTGGCCCATTAGAAGGGTGGGAGATCCACTTTGTCAGGCCTGGAAGAGGAGGCCACCTGCCACCCTGGGCCTGGGGCTCCCCGCGTCCTCCTGGCTGTTGGTCTGGGCTGCTCACAGGGGGCAGGAGGATGCACAGTGGTCTTCATCCTGACAGATGCCCTGCACCACCAAAGACTAGTAGGGAATCTGGTGTTTCCCTTTTCTTTCGGATGATCAGTTGGGTTGGGTATTTTCCGTGACAACTGAGAACAGGCTGAGGAGGTGTGGAGAGTGGGAGCCAAGGCAGAACACAGGGATATCTGCTTTATGATGACTCCAGGTGAGCTCTGAGGTCCTTGCTGCCACCCTGGACCATGAGCACCTGCCCTGAGAAGAGTGTGTTGGTGGGAAGGAGGCCTCAAAGTGAGTCCTGAATGGCCTCCCCCAGCACTTGATTGGCAGGAGCCTAGAGAAAACCATCTTGTTCTGGGAGCTGTCCTTTGGTCTGCATTTCTCATTGCTATGCCTAATCATTTGGCCTGATTCATATCCAGTCTGTGACTTAAGGAACCTACAACCCACGGGGATTTACAAGACCTTATAAGTTAATATATCTATACAACAGAGCTGTGAGCACTGCGTGATGAAGTATGTCAAGCAGGTGAAGTCCTGCTGGAGCTGAGGGCTGGGGAGACTCCATCCACGCTGCTCAGCACCACCCCTGGTACCGAACTCAGGGCTGGGCAGAGAGCAAACTTGGTGCATGATGATTATTTGCTCGTTTCTTTTAACTTTTTACTTTATATTGGAGTATAGCAGGGCTTCCAATTAACAGGGTTTCCCAGGTGGCTCAGTGGTAAAGAATCCGCCTGCCAAAGCAGAAGCTATAAGAGACGTGGGTTTGATCCCTGGGTCAGGAAGGTCCCCTGGAGGAGGAACCTACTCCAGTCTTCTTGTCTGGATGATCCCATGGATAGAGGAGCCTGGTGGGGTACAGTCCATGGGGTCACAAAGAGTTGGACATGACTGAAGTGACTGAGCATGCATGCACAAGGCACAGACAATTACTAATGTTATGACAGTCTCAGGTGGGCAGCAAAGGGACTCAGTATATACATGTAACCATACTCAGCAGGGGCCACGGGACTGGAAAAGGTCAGTTTTCATTCCAATCCCAAAGAAAGGCAATGCCAAAGAACGCTCAAACTACCGCACAATTGCACTCATCTCACACTCTAGTAAATTAATGCTGAAAATCTCCAAGCTAGGCTTCAGCAATACACGAACTGTGAACTTCCAGATATTCAAGCTGGCTTTAGAAAAGGCAGAGGAACCAGAGATCAAATTGCCAACATCCCCTGGATCATCGAAAAAGCAAGAGGTTCCAGAAAAACATCTATTTCCGCTTTCTTGACTATGCCAAAGCCTTTGACTGTGTGGATCACAAGAAACTGTGGAAAATTCTGAAAGAGATGGGAATACCAGAGCACCTGATCTGCCTCTTGAGAAACCTATATGCAGGTCAGGAAGTAACAGTTAGAACTGGATGTGGAACAACAGACTGGTTCCAAATAGGAAAAGGAGTATGTCAAGGCTGTATATTGTCACTGATTATTTAACTTATATGCAGAGTACATCATGAGAAATGCTGGGCTGGAGGAAGCACAAGCTGGAATCCAGATTGCTGGGAGAAATATCAATAACCTCAGATATGCAGATGACACCACCCTTATGGCAGAAAGTGAAGAGGAACTCAAAAGCCTCTTGATGAAAGTGAAAGAGGAGAGTGAAAAAGTTGACTTAAAGCTCAACATTTAGGAAACGAAGATCACGGCATCTAGTCCCATCACTTCATGGGAAATAGATGGGGAAACAGTGGAAACAGTGTCAGACTTTGTTTTTTGGGACTCCAAAATCATTGCAGATGGTGACTGCAGCCATGAAATTAAAAGACGCTTACTCCTTGGAAGGAAAGCTATGACCAACCTAGATAGCATATTCAAAAGCAGAGACATTACTTTGCCAACAAAGGTCCCTCTAGTCAAGGCTATGGTTTTTCCAGTGGTCATGTATGGATGAGAGTTGGACTGTAAAGAAAGCTGAGCGCCAAAGAATTGATGCTTTTGAACTGTGGTGTTGGAGAAGACTCTTGAGAGTCCTTTGGACTGCAAGGAGATCCAACCAGTCCATTCTAAGGGAGATCAGCCCTGGGATTTCTTTGGAAGGCATGATGCTAAAGTTGAAACTCCAGTACTTTGGCCACCTCATGTGAAGACTTGACTCATTGGAAAAGACTCTGATGCTGGGAGGGGTTGGGGGCAGGAGGACAAGGGGACGACAGAGGCTGGATGGCATCACCGACTTGATGGACGTGAGTTTGAGTGAACTCCAGGAGTTGGTGATGGACAGGGAGGCCTGGCGTGCTGCAGTTCATGGGGTCGCAAAAAGTCGGACACGACTGAGCAACTGAACTGAACTGAACCATTCTCCCCTAAACTCCCGTCCCATCCAAGCTGCCACATAACATTGAGTAGTGTAGGTCCTTGTTGGTTATCTGTTTTAAATACAGCAGTGTGAGCATGTCAATCGCAAACTCCCTAACCATCCTTCCCCCATCCTCCCTACCTGGCAACCATAAATTTATTCTCTAAGTCTGTGAGTCTGTATCTGGTTCGTAAATAAGTTCATTTGTATCATTTCATTTAAAGTGAAAAGGAGAAAGGAAAGAAAATGAGTATTGGAAAAGTATCATTTAATACAACCTAAATGATGCTCCAATGGACCAGATAAAACAAACAACACTCCAAATGTTTTTCCCAAATAGTAAGTCGCACATGGGAACCAGGATTGCCCTGTAGGTCCAGTTTTATGGAGAATCAAATGCCTTTACAAAGAGAGAGTGTCATCTCAGGAGCAATTTGCACATTTAATGAATGGTGACCATGTCAGGGAACTGGAGACTGGGGCCTCCTGCCCCCGACAGCCAGAGGTGCAGGAGACCCTCAGGATATCCCACTGAGATTCAGAAGGGTCTGTCCCTTGTTCGGTCACTCCAAACTCAGCAAACTATTCCCCAGGCCAATCCTATTATTTGATCCTCCAGACTTTGTCATGCAAAACCCTCCAGCTATTACTGGACTCAAGGAACCTGGGCCATAAGGTACGATCTGTTCTCAACTCAGCAAGCAGCTCTCGGGGAAAAGGCTGAAAAAGGGAGCAGGAGGTTCATATATCTTCACAGGGAGACAGAAGTCAAGGAACTGAGCTGAAGTTCCTCATGTCTCAGACAAAGAGAAAGGCAGATTCCTTCCAAGTGCTGAGCTTCTAGATGAGGGAACGAGCTCAAGGTAATGAGAAAGGACCAGTTTGGCCATCTGATGGGTACAGGTTGTAACTGTGCAAACACTACATTGAATTGCATAGATTACATGTAATTTATAGAAACTGTGGGATGACCCCCACCACCCCCCACCACGCAGTCTGCCCAGTCCTGGAGTATTCCAGGTGCTGAACAACTATGTCTGACTAGCTTCATGTCTTCCCTCTCAGTTTAGCTGCTAATGCTGCTGCTGCTAAGTCGCTTCAGTCATGTCCAACTCTGTGCGACCCCAGAGACGGCAGCCCACTGGGGTGACTCCCGTCCCTGGGATTCTCCAGGCAAGAACACTGGAGTGGGTTTCCATTTCCCTCTCCAATGCATTCTATTTGCCTATGTGTTTTCATGAGCAGGTTTGGGACCCTCTGTCCTGCCTTGAGGACCAGCTCTGTCTTATCCCAGGAAGTCAGGTCTGTACCGGGGAAGAGCTTGGACTTGAGTGACCTGCAAGAAATTCAAATACGCTGTCGTGATGTGGCTCTTGGTACAGCCATTGACGGATGTGCTGTAGAGACACTGCTCACGGGCCTGTCCGGCTCTGGAGACGGAATGCAAACTGGGGTAGCGACTTCCCGAGGGTTTGCTTTCTCCGGGGCAGCCAGTGGTTGTCTGGCAGTCGGCCTAGTGAGGAGGAGTCCTTTTCTCTGTGCTCTTGGCCAAGCCCTCTCCCACGGGGTCTACAGATCTGTCACCTTGGCTCTGAGTCAGGAGGGGACTCACCTCCCAGAGGAAGTCTGGGGAGAGGAGAAACTAGGTAGAGGATCGAGGGGGTCACTTCAGGCCAGGCAAGGAGAGGCTGGCAGGGAAATTCACTGCTGGAGTTACCCAGAAAGAGAGCCACACAGATAAAACTGAAAGATGATAAGTTAGAGAGAAACCAGAGCTGCCAGGAAGGCTAAGTATTCCCTCAGTGGAAGCAGAACTCTCTGGAAGCCTGCCATGTGGGCTGACCTCACCCTGGAGCCCCGAACCAGAGCAAACACAAAGCTTATCGCTGGAGGCTGGGAGGGCTGTAAACACCCAGCCGGGAGCCCGGACACACGGATGACGTTACCTCTCCCAGGAAGGGAGACTTCTGAGGAGCAGGTGTCACTTATCAGGTCTTAGGTCAAACATTAAAGAAAATGAAAACTAATTCACACTTCACATTCATGAACACGATGCTTCCTGAAGCAGGGGCTTCAAACCCCACGGCCATTTTGTGACGTCTCTTCCTAAGAAAACTTGGAACCTGCATTCAGAGGGATCTTGCCTGGAAAATCCCATGGACCGAGGAGCCTGGAGGGCTGCAGTCCATGGGGTGGCTAAGAGTCAGACACGACTGAGCGACTTCACTTTCACTTTTCATTTTCGTGCATTGGAGAAGGAAATAGCAACCCACTCCAGTGTTCTTGCCTGGAGAATCCCAGGGACGGCGGAGCCTGGTAGCCTGCCATCTATGGGGTCGCACCGTTGGAAACGACTGAAGTGACTTAGCAGCAGCAGCAGTAGCAGAGTGAGCATGCGCAGGGGGCTTCAGAAGCTCTGTCTGCTGGGAACCTAACTTCCTAGCAGGCGAGGGGGGTGGGGAGGGGGCACTGTGGGCTGACCTCGGGAACAGCCCCTGTAAGAGGAGCGGGTGAGAACCCCCCCACTTTCTCATCTGCAGTGGGGGGCCCTGAGGGTCTGTGTAACCCCCACCCTGCCCCACTGATGGCCTTGGACTCTGCAGAGCTCAGTGAGGCTGTCAGAACTCCTCCCCTGAGGGTCTTCACTGTTTTGCCACTTGGATCAAAAGCCAGTAATTATTTGCAGTAACAGGGAGACACTTGGGCCAGGCTACTTGGTTGAAAGATCCAGTAAAATAAAGTAAAAATAAAATTTAAAAAAAAGAAAAGAAAAATCCACAACTTGCAGGCAGGTAATGAGGCACAAAGGAAACACGACTACAGGGCTGGAGCAGGGAATAGTCCAACAGGAATGAACACACCCATGACCCCTAGGCAGGCACGCCAGAGGTTACATGCAACACTCCAGGCCACCTGCTTAGGCCACTTCCAGTCGAGGGACTGACTTCTGGGGGTTCGAGAGCAACTCAAGAAGAGAGGGTAGCTGGATTCAGGTGTGGCTGGTGGCTTCATGGTGACAGTGAACTCTAAAAAGCTGTAGCTGTGTACTCCAAAGCTCAGTACACAGTTTGGAATGGACTTTCCATTTAACAGGCAAGTGAATGGCACAGAAGTAGAATCTGTTTTTCCAGCTACTCTGATCTGTTAGGTGTCAATGAAAGATACACCACTAGCTACGTTTAGAACCACAAAGAATTAAAACTAGAAGAGTCAGCTTATAGAGTCTGAATTTTAATCCTCTTCATAGTGATCTACCAATATATTAGCTTGTAAACTGTTGTTTATATCACACATGTATATAGGACTCTTCCTAAAGATTAACACATTAAAGATTGAGTGCCAAGAGCACAACATGGTACATTCAATAAAATTCTGGAATTAATAATATGTTGATTCAATCACCTTATGGGTCACCCTAAATTTATATGCTGATCATTTAACAGTTTAGGTTGTTCCACTGACCTTCTGGACATGGAAAAACTGTTGGTGCAGTATTTAAAAATGTCACACAATATGTTTCATCATTTGCTTTAAGAATTTCGTGGCCCTGGGCAGTCCATGTGCATTTACTTTCCTCCAGTGTTTACTAGGCTTCAGCCTTGTGCTAGGTCCTAACTGGCCCACCTGCTTTAGAAACTGTCAGAGGGACAATCATTGTATTTGCTCATGTACATTCATTCGAAAAGCACAGGTATATTATAGTTCTCATAGGGCTATTGACACTCCGTGGAATTCCCCCAGTCTCCTCGAGGCCAAGTGCTTTTCCCAAACAGTTGCTTTTAGGCTATAACTTTAGGTGACTGGGAAAATTTCCTAATCAAAGTACAACCTAAAGATTTTTAAAATATGAATTGTTCATAGTCATTAATCAACTTCTAATTAGCCCTTGAAAGGTCAATGCAATTTGCAAACTCTAGGAAATGAGATTTCTAAAAAAGGGAAAATGAGAAGGCAAGCCTTATGAGTTCATTTGTATACACCAGGAACCCTAAAGAACTTAAGATTTGGAAAAAAATCCTTCAAAACCTAACAGAAGATGGATAGAAAGGGGCTAAAGATGGCTGATTAGAATTGATGGTATAACAGACATGTAGGAAGCAAAATTAATTCTCTTGTGCTTTCATTTTTTTCATATGAGGCCAGTTGTCTTCCCTTAGGGAAGACGGGAAACGCTACTAAAGTGTAACCAAGGCTTGAGTTTAGTAAAGACAGGATAAAAGACTGCCTGGCTAGACAATTTGAAAAAAAAAAGAAAGAAAGAAAAATTCAAATCTACAGGAAAGTTAAACCTCAGTGTGGCAGAAGCAATCTCAAATCACCACTGGTAACCTTGGACAAATTATAAGGAGTGATACTGGATTGATATTCAAAAGAAGACCAAATTGGATCCCTCTCTAAGATGAATTAGCTTGTTATTAGTACAGAGCAAACATTGAAAATCAATTATTGATCTGAGGAATTAAAAATAGCAAATAATAAACAGCATAATCAGCTAGAACTTTCCCACTGTCCCAACTGCATTATAAAATCAGCAAAAATGGGAAATGATATTGACAAAAAAATGTTTTGATTTTAGCAGGGCCTCTGACATAATTTTTCATGATATTTCTGTAGATGGAATGGTGAATCACCATGTGGTAGATTTTGGCAGGCCATAAGACTCTTGAGTTTAGCACTGTCCTAGACAAGATATTTTTCAGTGTTATCAGATGAAGGCATATTTACCACATTTTAAAATAACACGGAAAGTAATGGCAGTATTTACTGACAGAATCTAGAATCTACATTATCCCAACCAGCTTAATAATAAAATTCACAAGAGAAATAAATAGAAATCCCCATAGTTAGGTTCAAGGAAACCAACCTTACAGGATAACAGTTCATGTAGAAAACAGATGATGGTTCTATCTGACCACACATTGCACAAGCGCAGGGTAACCGCACTGCCCACACCATGCACGTGGTCCCAGTGTGCCCACGGGGTGCAGCGCTCCTGCTCTCAGCACGAATCTGGGCCCCATGCTGGGCACTTGCCCTTGGTAGGAAAGATGCTGGCAGAGTAGGTGGCAGTCAGGGGAGGACCATGACAATAGGGAGGTTTTGCTTCTGGGCATGAGAACTGTCACTGTTTGAAAGCTTGTCAAGAGGAATCAGGCCATCTGCCAGGAATGAGTGGGAGGCTTGACCATGGTCTCTTAAATTCCTTCCAACCTTAAGATGCTCTGTTTCTAGAGTTCCAGAGATCAAGACACTGCACTCCTCACTTAACTGAAAGAAAACATATTACCGAGTACAGTTGAAATGCTATGATGCTATTTTTTCATCACAAATTTTCTGAATCTCTGTTATACTAATTTTCTTCTCAGACTGAAACTCAAAATAAATTCCATATTGCCATCAACTTCTCTCAACTCTTTCTGGAAACTTATGAATCTGTACCTTAAGATTAATTCTCCAAAATGACAGAGTATTAATACTCTGAGTGGAAATGTACTGTAGGAAGGAAAGAGAGCTCAGCCAGGAGGCAGCTGACCCCACTCTCCCATACAGCAACAGTGGGAATGCTGATCCTTTAGTACCTTTCCTGAGCCTTAGAATGGTCATTTTGGAAGTTAAACACACACACACACACACACACACACACACACACACACACACACAACTGAGATTAACAATGCATAGCTTAAAAAAAAAACAAACAATGCATAGCTTATAGGGCTGCTGTAAGACTCAAAAGAAGTAAAAAGATATGACTGTGTTTTACAGAGTCCATACTATCACACAAATATAATGCTAATAATTGGAAATATTTAAGTGATATCACAGCTGGGAACAAAATCCCCGTGTCTATGTCCAAAGATCCCTAATAAGTTCAAGTCAGTCTCTAAGAGGGAATGACAAAAAAAGGGAAAGAATTCTTTTAAGCAGGATTTAGAAACAGCCCATTCAAGTCTTCCAAAATGAAAACTTAAATATCTAGACAGATAAATCTACATGACATCATGTATCTCGAACTTTGGGAAGAGAGGGCCCAGTTTTAAATCCTGGCTTTGCCACTTCCTAACTGTGTGAAAGGAGCATAAAGGCAAACAGAGGATTTATACTTCTATGAAAACAAAAATTTATGCTACCCTTCACATTTCTTGTAGTTAGCAAAAACATGTACTAATGTAGGTCTTTCATAAAAGCTAAGTGGNAATCCTGGCTTTGCCACTTCCTAACTGTGTGAAAGGAGCATAAAGGCAAACAGAGGATTTATACTTCTATGAAAACAAAAATTTATGCTACCCTTCACATTTCTTGTAGTTAGCAAAAACATGTACTAATGTAGGTCTTTCATAAAAGCTAAGTGGCATAAAGTGAACTTTTGGAAAGCAGGGGATATGCTTCACTTCACGTTATTTCAGCTTAGGAGGTTTCATAGGAATGCTGTACTTCCACAAAGTAGGAAAAACTTGTGCTATTATAGTATATGGTTGCTTAAAACCATCACATCTCTTAGACAAATATCAAGGCTCATATATTGCCTTATTAGAGAAATAAGAGAAGGAATAATTTATGCAAGTTTTTTCCCACCCTGTTCTGGAAAAGCCACCTTGAACATGGGCTGCTGAGTGAATCCCCCATGAAGGCGGCTGGCCTCAGAACATGAGGATGGTGTTAACCAATTGGACTCAGGAAACACTAAAATATTCAGGGTGAAGTGAAGGAAAGCATAAGAACAAAAATGACCAATTTTNACTCCCGGAGTTCACTCAGACTCACGTCCATCAAGTCGGTGATGCCATCCAGCCATCTCATCCTCTGTCATCCCCTTCTCCTCCTGCCCCCAATCCCTCCCAGCATCAGAGTCTTTTCCAGTGAGGCAACTCTTCGCATGAGGTGGCCAAAGTATTGGAGTTTCAGCTTCAGCATCATTCCTTCCAACACCCAGGACCGATCTCTAAAATACCACAAAAAGGGGGAGTCTGTAACAATTAAGTGTTAATTTTTCCTTGCCTGACTGAATTACGATCTCTAGGGATCTCGCCTCTGTTTACTATTCCTTTGCTTCCTCCCTTCTCCCTATTAAATAATAGGAAGACAAATGTCATGCCATTTTAAAAGTGGCCAACTCCACTAATGACCCAAAGACAGGTCCCAAGACCCAGGGAGAAGCTACTTCTTGGCAGATGTGAACACACTACCCTGCTCCTGTGGTTCTGATCACCAATATTCAGGGTCCTTTACAGCACAGGGACCCCACTAGAAGCAGGGATGGCTGGCAAAGTGTGATCATGGTAGAAAGAGACGCTTCATGGTTATGGACACACGTGGCAGAAGCAACTGGAGTAGAGCATCAAGTCTCAACAAACTTGCTGGCCACTCCTGNCTTTACAGCACAAGGACCCCACTAGAAGCAGGGATGGCTGGCAAAGTGTGATCATGGTAGAAAGAGACGCTTCATGGTTATGGACACACGTGGCAGAAGCAACTGGAGTAGAGCATCAAGTCTCAACAAACTTGCTGGCCACTCCTGATCACACTGCTAAGGACTCATCCGTCCAGTCCATTATACTGAAGAGCAGTGACTATGGTCACTGAATGTCAACCACTACTGGGCCCCAAAAGGCTACATTCCCAGAGACTCTAGAGATTCCGTTTTTTCTACTACTGTTT
Organism: Neotragus pygmaeus; assembly: GCA_006410875.1. NCBI lineage: Eukaryota > Metazoa > Chordata > Mammalia > Artiodactyla > Bovidae > Neotragus > Neotragus pygmaeus. The sequence goes on along the minus strand of SJYV01011131.1, from coordinate 245,204 downwards.
TCACAACACATCTACTCTTTTAACTCGTTTTACTCTTTGTGTGTGTGTGATTGAAAAGTTTTCTTTTTTTTTAAACTTTGTATTGGAGTATAGTTAGATTATAAATATCATGTTTCAGGTACAGCAAAGTGAATCAGTTATACATACACACATGGATATGCGTGTATGTATAACTTTTTTAGGTTCTTTTCCTATATAGGCCATTACAGAGTACACAGTAGAGGTCCCTGTGGTACACAGCCCTTTTTAAGGGCTGAATGTTCGTGTTCCCCACAATTCGTATGTTGAAGCCCTAATTTTCAGCATGATGATATTGGAGGTGATATTTGAGACCTCTGGGGGAGAATTAGGTTTAGATAAGGTCATGAGGGTGGGGCCCTCATGTTAGGACTAGTGCCTACAGAAGAAGAGATATAGTGGCAAGGCAGCCATCTGCAAGCGAGGAAGAAAATTCTCACCAGAATTCAACCATGTTGTACCTTAACCTGGGACTTTCAGCCTCCAGAACTGTGGGAAAATGCATTTCTGCTGTTTAAGCCACCCAGTCAATGGAATTCTGTTTTGGCTTCCTGGGCTGATGTATATACACCTCCAACTTTGCTTTAAATTATTTGGTACAGTCAGAAAAGCTGACAAGATTGTAGCAATGCTTCCAGTGTTATTTTATGTGCACTACTTTCAGATCTCACTGGATACTCCAGCTCATTAAGAAAGGAAAGGAACTAGAGAAGAAGAACACACTGGTATGGGCCCACATTCCAGCAGAACACAAAATTCATTTTTTTTTAAAACATAAAGTTGATTGTTTTAAGTAATATAGCTGTGAAGGCTTTCTAAATTTGCTTTCTTCTGGAAATTCAGTTATTTTTTTGTAGAGCACTGACCTCTGTATGTGAGGCTCTGTTCAAAATTTCAGTTAAACTTTCTTATTACATTAAGCTGAAGAATTTCAAATTAAAGAAANAGGCTTTCTAAATTTGCTTTCTTCTGGAAATTCAGTTATTTTTTTGTAGAGCACTGACCTCTGTATGTGAGGCTCTGTTCAAAATTTCAGTTAAACTTTCTTATTACATTAAGCTGAAGAATTTCAAATTAAAGAAAATGAGATGGAATAAATGCTCAAAAATATGCACGACCTCCAGGCACATCATCTACTCCAAGTAAAGGGCATAGATGAATTGCTGGTTTGTTCCCTGACCGTGACCCTCTCCCCACTGGGGGAAGTTTCTCCAACTTTCCAAACTGGTTTAGTCAGGCATGTTTTAAGGTTGCCCCTGTTTGTTAGCTGGTCATGTGAGCACAATGCTCTCAACACACAACAGCTTACCTTCCACATGGCCAAGAGGGAATTGGGGTAGTTAGGGAAAAGAATCAAATTCTAATTTACACCCCAACCTAGCCACAAATACAGAACATGTGGACCTCAAAATTGAAATGGTCTTAAACACCTTTGAAAACACAGGCCCTAGAGTCAGCTTTATTACTGATAATGATAACTATACAATTTTAAATCCATTTTGATTACAGAATATTATTTAAGTAAAATTAACTACATTTTAAAAAGAGTCACAGCTTGGTTCCATCATCACCATTTGTGCTTAGGCAAAGCTGAGTCTATCTGCCTATGGACAGAAAAGCTTTCATGACGGATTAACGTAACTCCCACCAGCCACTGCTATTCCCTGCTCCTCCTCGTGGAAGGAAAAATGAAAATAAAGGCACAGGAACTATGCAATTTAAAGATTATAGTTGGTGCCCGAGGAAGCTATGCTTTTGGAGGCTGGTCTGAACTGCTGAGAGAAACAGCCTGCATCATAGTTTTAGACAATGAGTTTGAAACTGGTCGAGGAGGCTGAGCGAATAGTGAGAACCACTCAGGAGTCGTCATGTTTTTGTCTGACTGGGGCACGCAGTCCCTCTGCACTGACTTTCCACAGAGGTCGATGTCATCTCCATTTTACACTCCATTTTACATGGAATCAACACCATGTTGCATAAAGGCCACACACTGAGATTACAATGTTATTTCATATTACCTGCTCTGATACACTGTCAGAACATTACTCAAGATCGCTTCTCCATAAAACTTTCAAAATCCTCTTTGGAAGTTGAACCTCACAGTCCTACCTGAAAGAGCCATACATGTTCTACCCTTACGGGACAATCTGATCACTACTGGGACACCATGGAGGCTAGGACCAAAGGGATCTTAGCACAGGTGGTAAAGTAGTGCAAAGCAAGAGCAGGTATCAACATGCAATAAACCAAACTTAGAGCAAAAAGTTCCTCCAAAGATAAAGGGATAGGGGACAGAATTCATTTCTGTGTAATCTGCTATGAGAGTGAACCGTTTAAACCAAAAAATAGGACACGTAGTAGAAAAAAGTCAAATTATACTTGTGCATACGCATGCTAAGTCACTTCAGTTGTGTCCAACTCTTTGCAACCTATGGACTATAGCCCACCGGGCTCTTCTGTCCATAGGATTCTCCAGGCAAGAATACTGGAGTGGGTTGCCATTTCCTCCTCCAGGGAATCTTCCTGACCCAGGGNGCTAAGTCACTTCAGTTGTGTCCAACTCTTTGCAACCTATGGACTATAGCCCACCGGGCTCTTCTGTCCATAGGATTCTCCAGGCAAGAATACTGGAGTGGGTTGCCATTTCCTCCTCCAGGGAATCTTCCTGACCCAGGGATTGAACCTGGGTCTTCCACATTACAGGCAGATTCTTTACTGATTGAGTCATCAGAGAAGCCCCTTAGGATAAAATATTTGAAATTTCTTCTGCATTAAACAGCACCTCACCCCTCATGTTAGTTCCTCCTGCCACCTCTGCAAAGTCCCTTTACCACATATTCACAGGTCCAGGGATTAGGAGAAGGACATCATTGTAGGCCATTACCCAAGTCTGCAACACCCATAAAATGAGCAAAACATAACTACAGATCTTTGTTTTTTAAATTAAGAACTAAAAGGAATTGTATGGAAGCAGCAGCAGACTGGGCAGCTCTGTGTATAGCCTGGAGGTTCTCTCACCAAAATTAAAGCTGTTCTCCAACTGCCCCCTCAATCACTATTTACATGCTATGACTACTGTCTTTGAATAGATTGGACCTTATTATTGGCTAATTTCCTATTTATCTGCCATAGCGTCCAGTTTAAGTGAAAAAAAAAAAAAAAAAACCTGCATATGCAAATGAGTCCATACCTGGGCCTCTGGATTCACAGCACATACTCATGTGTTATACAGTATTACAGTGCTTCAGAAAACCAGGGACAAAAGTGACTGCTTTCTGGTAGTATATGCTTAACAAATGTGTGTTGGAAAGACAGATAGGTGAATGGATGGATGTGTGGGTCAATGAGTGGGTGTATGGATGAGTGGGTGGATGCATGGGTGGATGGATGAGTGGGTGGATGAATAGATATGTGGTGGATGGATAGATGAATGGGTAGATGAGTGGGTGGATGGATACATGGATGGATGACTGGCTGGCTAGTTGGGTAGCTGACTGGCTGGCTGAATGGGTGAGTAGGTGAATGGATATGTGAATGGGTGGATGGGTGACTGGATAGGACAGAACACATCCAGGAGCCTCTGGGATAAAAGCAAGGCCATCAATTTCCTTCTGCCCCATCAGTTATCTGATTTGCCTTAAAAAAAAAAAAAAAAAGAAGAATCACTCTGCCAACAAATAGAAAACAATGTAATGTGGCCCTGACCTTTAAATAGAAGAGTTCAATCCTTTTTGCCTCAATCCTTTCCACCTCTCAAATAATGCCAAATTCTTGAAATTCACCAATAGTTGGGCCTCTGTTATTCACCACAGACCACAGATGCTCTAAGCTTGAATTGAAGCTGGCAGGTAGATGTCTACACTTTCAAAAGTAGAGCAGCTAGGATGGGAAGGTACCAGAAGAAGCCTCATGAATTAGAGCAATGATGATTTACAACTTCATTACCACCCTTCCAGCACAGAGACTTTCCTGCATGCATGCTAAGTCGCTTCAGTCATCTGACTCTTTGCGACCCTATGGACTGTAGCCCATCAGGCTCCTCTGTCCAGGGGATTCTCTAGGCAAGAATCTCAGAATGGGTTGCCATGCCCTCCTCCAGGCGACCTTCCCGACCCAGGGATCAAACCCACGTCTCTTGCATTGCAGGCAGATTCTTTACCCACTGAGCCACCTGGGAAGCCCAGAGATCTTCCTAGGAGATCCCACACCTAAAGGTAAGCTATTTTGGCTTGATCTACATGGCCTTAGCCATTGTGACAAGCTGGGAAGGCTGCTGCTGCTGCTGCTGCTGCTACGTCACTTCAGTCGTGTCCGACTCTGTGTGACCCCAGAGACAGCAGCCCACCAGGCTCCCCCGTCCCTGGGATTCTCCAGGCAAGAACA
>SJYV01011131.1:176208-240703 GCA_006410875.1 Neotragus pygmaeus | reverse complement strand
GGAAAAACTGTCTTCCACGAAATCAGTTCCTGGTGCCAAAAAGGCTGGGAACCACTGCTCTAGAAGAGAAAGTCTGAGTGTAACCAGAAGCCTGGCCCAATCCAGTCCTTGCTGCCCCATCCAACACCACCCCCTTCCCCCAGCAGCGAAGAGCTGGGCAGTCACAGCCTTTGTGCCTTAACTGACATGTTTCAGGAAATCTATTTTCACCTCAAGTGCTTGCCAAAGGTGGGACCGTAACGTGTTTCTATTTATTAGAAATACTTGTAAATGGTGTGTTTGTGTGTGTACTTGGGTGACCATATGGTAGGGGGTGGGTTACAAAGGGCTGAAAAACTTAATTAAAAATCTAAGCCAAGATCATCTGGGGTCTTTAAAAATAGAGTCCAACGCTTCCACGAGGTTCTTAGTCATTGGACAGGGCAAGGCATAACTGCCCATGTTAACAGGCTCCCTGGGCGCTTTGATGCTGTGAAGTCTGAAACCTCCAGATTTGTAATCGTTCTCAACCAGAGTTACAGGGAGCTGTTGAGAACGCAGGTGCCTAGACCACACGTGGACCAATGAAATCCTAATCTCAGAGGCTGGGCCCTGATAGCAGTGGATTCTAAAGTTCCTAGGAAATTCCCTGGAACCACTGAGACTCATGCAGGCTGGTGCTGATTATGCGAAATAAGGATGGCCTAAGGCATTACTGCATCAAGAAAGTGCCCCCTGCCCAACCAGTATTTTTAAAATCACTCCTGCTAGGTTGACACTTCCTTTCAGGAGCTGACTCTGTTCCTCTAAACTCCTTTCCCAGTATGAAGCCTGCTCATTACCTCAGCCCAGAAGTACACCAAGTTCTTTGCTGTGGCAAGATCCTCCTTCAAACACAGGGGGTAGATGATGAACAACAGCAATTTTAAAATAGATCTGCTTTGCAACCACCCCAAATTATAAACTACAGCTCACACAGTCCTTTTTCCCCTTTTTCAAGGATTTTTAGAAAACAGTTTTTTAACGACTTCTGCGCACTCCCCAGGGTGAGTTTAGAGAGCCTCCTCTTCTGCATCAAGATGCACAGCCACCCTGTAGAGTTTAGACCCCTGTGTAGACAGAACGGGGGTGGGGGGGTGGAGTATGCTATGCATACTGCATCTCATTTTCAAACTCTGTTTAGCCAAGATTTGTTGAAGCTGAGGGATTTAAAGCAGGCTCAGGAAGGTGGTGCCACGGATGAAAAAACATCTCCCCCACTGACTGCATTAATTAGAAACTAAATTGTTTCACCAAATTCTTTTAAAATGCAAGTACCCTCAAAAGCAGCTAAGCATCATTCACTGGGGAATAGTACTGTAATCTGATGATCAAACTGGAGGGCTGTGGGATGATTTTTGTTTGAGCCACACAGTGTTTTGAGAAGAAATGAATCCACTGTCAATATTTTAAACTAATTTTTGGCATTGCCTAGACTTGGAAGAGGTGGCACTGCTGGCCCACATCCTCACATACGACCATCACACAGTGAATAATGGCTGGCCACTTGTGATGACTCTGTGCCCTCTGGCAGGACACAGGCCTCACTGCTCCCTACTGCCTTGTGCCTAGCCAGCCTCACTCACTGCTGCTAGCTGCGGAGCCCCTGCCAACACTTGAGTTTGCAAACTCTTCTTCCCTCTAAATCAACAGAACCAGTGACAAGATCTACATTTTTCGTCTCCTACTGCTGAGCCATGGGTCTCAGATGGTCACAACCTCCTTGTTGGATGAAGCCAGAGTTTCTTTAATATTACTATTTCAATTAAGTAGTGACAGCTTCTTGGGGAGCCTATGAGTATGAAAAGAAGCTGAATGTGACTGTGAAAGTATTTGGAAACTAAAGCCACAGACGCCTGTAAATGACAGTTGTCCAATCAGCTCAAGATGGCCACTTGGAGCAGTTGAGTTATGCTTGGGTGGGAACACCATGGAAAGCAGTCTGGGGTTGGGGTGGGGAGTAAGGGGGCTGGGCTAATGGGTTAATGACAAGGCAACCTGGGGAATTCAGGCAATAGCCCTCTGAGAGGGGCAGAGACCTCAACACTGTACCTGGAAGAGCACAGATCTGATCAGGCTTCCACGGCAGCAAGCTGATCAGTGGAAACCAAGTCGGGAGCTGAGACTAGTTTAGGAAGTTGCAAGATGCATTCTTAAACGGGAACCTCCTAATTCTCCCATTACTTCGGGTTCTGACCTGGCATTTCCAGTTGAGACCAGGGTCTCCTGGTCCACACCTGGTCTTTCTCTAACAGGAAGAAATATAGGTGGAAGAAAGACAAAGAGAAGCTGAGAAGACAGTCACTTATTTCTACCCCATCCCCCCACAGACCTTATCTTTCCCTTTATTATCAGTTTAGTAGATTATTTGCATTTTGGCAGGATTTCCTTTTCCCAGGGCCTATCAAGTGAGTCTGGAGGAGACGGCAGATGGCCTGCTGCACAGCTAATTTGAGTACATATTCAAGACAATAAACAGCTACAGATTGACTTGGCATCAGCCACCAGGGAGGGGACGCCAAGTATTTCTCATGTCTGCCATGTCCCCTGGACTTTGCCTTCACTTGCTTTGCCAGTAGAAAGAGTATATTTTCATCTTCTAATAATTGGTTTGGGAGGAACTCTATATTTCATAAGTAGTCCAATTATATCTTCAGATGAACTATGAGCACAAATCTTTGCACTGGTAAACATTATCAACCAGAGTTCTTGCTATTTTGCTTGCCAATCAGTCACCAAAACGTACAGATATCTTTCCAAAGGTATATATTGTACATTTCCAAAGTACATCTCTTTCCATATTGACCACAGGATTGGTGCCAGGTAGGAATCAAACAACCTGCTGAAACCCTCTGTGTGCGATAACCACAGTCCTCTGTTCCAGTAGCACAGTCATCTTTTCAAACAAGGAAATAAGGTCAGCCTGTTATGACCAGCTCCCCAGTGTTCACTGCTTTCGTTTCATCCTTCTAAGAGGTCAATTAGTGCATCTATCCCATCCTCGTTCTTCTTCAGAACATCAGTCTACAAGACTGTTTTTGTTTTGTTTCTGTATTTAGTATCTGTCAGAATCTATGCTAGCAGTACTGATATAATTGATTCTCCCCACCTTCTTTTTGGCAGATCCTTTCAAAATTTCAGCATATTTACAACACTCCTTTTCTAATCAATATTCATCTCCTTCTACCATTTCCTTTCAATTGGAACACCCTTAAAATGATCACATTCACTTTATTAGTCATATTCTGTACGCTATGGCTATCAGCACTACTAATCAAGACTCATCCCTATTAAGTGTCCATCAACAGATGAATGAATAAAGATGTGGTGTATATATATATATATATAATGAAATACTACTCAGACATAAAAAAGGAAATTTTGCCATTTGTAACAACAGGGATGGACTTGGAGGGTACTATGCTAAGTGAAGTAAGCCAGACAGAGAAAAGCAAATATTGTGTGATATCACTTATATGTGCAATCTAAAAAATAAAACAGACTAGTGAATATAACCAAAAAAAGAAACATACTCACAGATACAGAGAACAAACTAGTGGTTGCCAGTGGAATGAGGGAAGCGGGGAGGGGCAATAAACTATTATGTATAAAATAAGCTACAAGGATATATGATATAACACAAATAATATAGCAAACATTCTATGATAACTATAAATGGAGTATAACCTTTAAAAACTGTGAGTCACTATACTGTACACCTGTAACTTATATAATACTGCACATCAACTATACACGTTTTTAAATTAAAAAAAGACTCTTTCATAATTTTCTTCTTCGTGAACCACTGAGGACCTTTGTTACAGATTGTCATTCTTGGGCATCTGGCTTATCTTATGGCCTTGCTACTCAAAATGTAGATTGTGGGAGCTTGTCAGAAATGCGGACTCTTGGCTCCTCTTCAGACCCACTGAATCAGAAGCTGCATTTTAACAGGATCACAGCTGATTCCCGTGTGAAGCATTGCAGTACGGCTGCAGTTATATCCAGGATTCGGCAGCCGCGTCTCACGGTCAGTGCAGGGTTCCCCTCACAAAAGAGTTATTCTCCAAGCTTGGTCTCCCGGTGGACCGCCACACCCATTGTGTGCCAGGATCTGCGTAGAGGCCCCAGAGTCAGTGAAGGAGAGGACAGCCTCTTTCCCTAGGAAGACAGCATCTAATAGGAGACACTAACATGTAAATCTCAGGTAGCTCAAATGGTAAGGAATCTGCCTGCAATGCTGGAGACCTGGGTTCCATCCCTGGGTCGGGAAGATCCCCTGGAGGAGGAAAAGGCAATCCACTCCAGTATTCTTGCCTGGAGAATCCCATGGACAGAGGAGCCTGGCGGGCTACAGTCCTCAGGGTCACAAAGAGTCGGACACAACTAAGCAACTACTACTTTCACTTTCAACCTGTAAGCAAAGAACCACAGGGCAACAGAGAAAGTACCAGTTACAGAGATGTGTGTCAAGGGCTCCAGAAGAACTCAGAGAGGCACCTAGGTCTTGAAGATAGGACATGAAGTTCTGAGAAGGAAAGGGGCAGATAGTCATTCCAGACTACGGGGACAATATACCCATGAAGGAGCCAAAAATCACATGATGTTGGAGAACAGCAAGAAGGCAGGTCTAGCTGTCACAGAGGGTAAGTGAAGGGAGTGGGCCACAGCCAACCAAGAGGCATAGAAACCACCACCAACTTCGTAGTTCAAATAACAGTCATTGACTTGCTCATAGTCTGATGTTTGCGATATGGGCAGGCTGTCCACTCCTCACGATTTTGTCCTGGCTCATTCACGTGTTTGCGATCCACTGGGGCTGGCTGGGGTTGATGGCCTAACTCACATATCTGGTGGCACATGCTGGCCGTTACCTGGGCCTCTTGCTCCACATGCCTCTCACCCTCCAGGAGCCTACCCAGAGCATCGTTACATGAGGACAAAGTAGCCAAGAAAGCAAGGCCTAGCCTCAGGGGTCACCACATCTCTTTGGTAGGACTCTGATGGGCCAGGTCAAGTCACAAGGCCAGCTCTGATTCAAAGAGAGGGGAAGAATAGAAATGCCAAACTACTAAGGCGGAGGTGCCCCTTGCGGAGGTTCATGAGGGAACATGAATATTACCACCTACCCTACAGAGGAAAGAGATATCATTAGACCATGCATGTATACCTTCTCTGTGTTAAATTCAAAAGCATTCACGAAGCTTAAAATCCTGCTTACTTTTGTAACCCCAACTGTACCTCTCATAGTTCTTTCTAGTGGGTACTTAATAAATTCATGTGGATTAATTAAATTGTCACAAATGCACATAATTATAAACTTAGGAATTGGAGTTTACGGGCAGAGAATGCCCAAGGGCCCAGTTAATAAAGAATAAAAAGTCTTTTTTGCTTACAAAACACGTCAAGACGACAGAATAAGAACATGACTGTAACACAAAGAGTCTGTGCCCTGGAATTCACCAGTAACAAATCTCCAGACACATTACTGCTCTCCTTCCATTTTCCAGCCTTCACTCCAAATCCCATCGTTTGTCATGATGGAGGTAAAAAAGTTTGAGAGGTCAGGACCTGCTTTAGGTTCCATAAAAAAGCAGAGCAAGTCATCATGTCTGGGCAGAATCCTCTTTAAATCACTCTTTAAGCTTAATATACAGCAAATTGTCTTTGCTCAGCAGTAGCAGCAGACTGCTGTTTCAATCTGTCTTCCTAATTTGGGCAACTGACAAGCTATCGTTTTATGAGTTAGACTTGGCAAGATTTATTTCCTTCTAGACATTGTGCCTGAGATTAAACAAATGGAATGGTAAGGTTATATGGGAGTCTCAAATTCCTTTAGGTATAAATAATGTAGGGACTTGGATTAGCAAATGACCCAGTTCTTGACCCCTTTTCTGTAAAAATATAGCTCTTTATTAAAATAACTACCGTGGCAGTGCTATTCGTCACATATTTCAGCTGTCTTTCTGGTCAGCACATGGTAGGGAGGCACCCCCATACTCTTCAAGTTAGGCTTGGCCATGTGACTTCCTCTGGCTGATGAAACGTGAGCCAAAGTACCTGCCTTGGATGAAAGTTTCAAGAGCCAGTCCTCGATTTGCCACATCCTCTTCTCTCACCCAAACCGACTGCTATTTTTCAGATGGAAGAGCTTAGGTACTAGAAACAGGACATGTGAGACAGAGCCCTCAACTCACTCATACCGTCCATTGGGCCATTGGCGTTGTTTGTTACGGTGGCATGACTTTGCCCATCTTAACATAAGATGAACACACAATTACCTTAAATTGCTACAAGGAAGAAAGTGATAGCCCATTTAAGCAAGATGGCTCCTGATTTTAGGGCAGTTTAAGTGCAATAATTACCCTGCCCCTCGCTTCCCTCTGCCTGAATGTTCCTACTTCTCTCTTCTTGCTAGCCTTGAATTTAGAAATTCTTTTATATCTTTTCTTTGCAGGGAAGGCACAGAAGTGACTGGGTTAAGGGAGAGAGATCGGGGCATATCAAGCTCCTCTCTGGCACAGGATCTTGGCCTTGACCCCTTGGGTAGCACCCCCAAGTCTGGATCATGGGGTCAGACGGTCTTTGTGTTGCCTATCAGGGCACTCACAATCCTGACCCTGAGGGCAAAGACTGAATCACTCGCCCAGAGTAAGTAGCAAACTCAGGTCTAAAGCTCGGCTGTTTTCCAAGGCTCCTGGCTGGCTCATAGACTATATTCCTTGATACTAGTACATCGACCACATGGAAGCCAATTTCTTTTTTTTTTTTTTTTTAAGCCAATCTCTGTCTGCCATCTCCTTCCACTAGAATATAACTTGTCTTTTCTGCCTCTGGTCTGAGGGTTTCCAGGTCTGAGATTCCTCTGCTTCCCCAAGAGGTTTCTTTCCTCTGGTCCTACAGTTACATCTCCTCAAAGGCCACCCCTGGATGCCCAAAGCTGATCAATTCTAGCTGATCACAGCTCCTCAGCAGGAAAAGCCAGCCCAGCAACTGACAGTCCTGCTCCTGCCTCACCACTTTGAGGAGCCAGGACTTAAGACAGTGCCCACACTCTCTGTGCCCTTTTGCTTCACAGACCCCCGTGAAGCACAGAGGAAGATTAAATTACCTGTCTGCTCAAACCACGAGGGTATCTGGGCAATTGCAGTCTGCAAACCAGCCTCAGTAACTCTCCCCCATCCCTTCTAACAAAGACCTAATCACTATGAATGAGTGTCTTTATTAAGCTGCAGTTTGATGAACTATCATCTGAAAAAGACTTCTTTAAGGGGAAACCCTTTTTCCCTTTCACATTTTAAAACCCATTTAAATAGAAGAATTTTAAAAGAGACCCATGCAGAGGAGACCTCACAGGCAGCTGCTTTATCCCACACTTCTCCATGACAAGACACACAAAGAAAAGGACATCAGACAGCGACACAACACACTCTTTTCCTCTATTTTTGGAAGAATTCAGTGCCCTCAACCACAAAGGGAAGCTGGCATGCTTTAGCAGCAAAAAGAAAATAGCAGTTGAATGCCTCTAGTATGAAGTGCAGGCCATTTCAAAGGAGTCTGTGCCCCAGTTCTTGATGCCATATCCTGAACCCTAGAGGGTAGATGCTGAAGACCCCCAGCTGAGCTGCTGGCTGCCTACCTTATGTCCACCCCCTTCCATCTTCCCACCAGAATCAAATTTTATTCATGGCAGCAAATGTGCCTTGTCTCCTGTGCTCTAGGGGAGGGGCCAGGGTGCCTTCTGAAACAGTCTGGTTGATAAGTGGACAGTCTCAGGTGGTACTTCCAGGACACTTTATGCTTCCCTTCCTCTTGCCTGAACCATGGGCATGGTGGATGGAGCTTTGGTGGCCGAGATGGGGCCTCACAATGACAGTGACCCCTAAGGATGGCAGGGGAGAAACCCATGTGGGGTCTGTCTTCGATGGCACTGAGGGGCCACCATGCCACCCTCAGCCACTTACCTCCCTACTTTTGTAGGAGAGAAAAATTAACCCTTTAACATGTCAGGATTACTGTGCTCAATGTACACAAAACATTATCCCCAAAGCAACGCCTATCCAACCTACCATCTGAATGGGGCCATTCTCTAGGCCTGGAGAATTTCTTTTTCCATGGAAAGTCAACAACCTAGAGGAATTAAAATCGCCTGGAGCCTTCGTTAGACTAAAATTGACTTTGGGCAGACACATTTGGTACATTTTGGGGTGATGAGAAGAACAGAATAAAGACTTAACATGTGTGGCTCTTAAAATATGAAATAAGCACAAATTACTCCTCATCTGTGACTGCAGCCATGAAATTAAAAGACACTTGCTCCTTGGAAGAAAAGCTATGACCAAAGCTAGATAGCATACTAAAAAGCAGAGACATTCTTTTGCCAACAAAGGTCCATCTAGTCAAAGCTATGGTTTTTCTAGTAGTCATGTATGGATGTGAGAGTTGGACTATAAAGAAAGCTGAGTGCCGAAGAACTGATGCTTTTGAACTGTGGTGTTGGAGAAGATTCGAGAGTCCCTTGGACTGCAAGGAGATTAAACCAATCAAACCTAAAGGAAATCAGTCCTGAATATTCATTGGAAGGACTGATGTTGAAGCTGAAACTCCAATACTTTGGCCACCGGATGTGAAGAACTGACTCATTAGAAAAGACACTGATGCTGGGAAAGATTGAGAGCAGGAGGAGAAGGGGATGACAGAGGACAAGACAGTTGGATAGCATCACCAACATTATGGAAATGAATTTGAACAAGCTCTGGGAGCTGGTGATAGACAGGGAAGCCTGGCGTGCTGTAGCTCATGGGGTTGCAAATAGTCAGACACAACTGAGCAACTGAACTGAACTCCTCATCTAATACAATAACTGTCTAGATATATTAATTATATATTATTGATATACCTGGGAAAAAGGAAGAAAAGATAAGAATAAAGGGCATCCAAACATCCATCAGTGGATGAATGGATAAAGGCAAATATACATACAATGGAATACTATTTAACCTTTAAAAACAGAACCTTTAGGCCAGCACAGTGGACAGCACAGAACATTTCCACAATCACAGAAAGGTCTATCACACAGGACTGGTATAGATGCTACACTATATACTACATGACACAGTGATGGAAAGAAGGCTTCCTGGGGCACTGGGATCTACATGTGATACATTCAGTTCAGTTCAGTTCAGTCACTCAGTCGTGTCTGACTCTTTTTGTGTCCCCATGAACCGCAGCATGCCAGGCCTCCCTGTCTATCACCAACTCCCAGAGTTTACCCAAACTCATGTCCATTGAGTCGGTGATGCCATCCAANCTTAGAGAATTTTGACATGACTTAGCAACTGAGAAACAACAACAATGAAGTGTGTCATAGACTGCTACAGCAGCAATTAAAAAAAAAAAGGCACCGCCTTTAATTAAATGCATTCTGGGTGGTCCTTTATTATTATATATAGCAGTTCTTGAAACTTTTCTCAGTCTCTAGGTATAAAAGTATCCAATAAGGCTTACATCCTTCTAAAGATCTAGTGAGTCTTGCTTTTTTTTTTTTTAATAGTGTGACAGGTCACACCATGTTCACACTAGCGTCTCATTAGCTAATTACTATTCATATGCCTACTTATAAACAGTTGGCTTTCAGGTTAAATTACAAAGGTTTAAAAGGGAGAGAGGCATCAGGTGAAATTCTGAGCACCTGTCCCTTTCAGAGACACTGTGCTTTCTCACCAGGCCACTCCCTTCAAGAGTGACACCTTCAGGGTTCCATCACAGCACTGTGTATATTTTGTTAAAAATGAAACCTTTGGGTCTAAGACAAAGAGAGGATATTGGCAATTAGTTTGCTTTATTTTCCTTATTTTGTTATTTAAAAAAAAAGTAATTTCTCTCCTTTGGTTTTTTAGGCTTGACAGAATAAACTTTAATGGGAAAAAAAATTATACCAATGTACTTCCTTACCTTTTCTTTCAAGAAGGAAATCTTATGACCTCTCTCAGAGATATTTCCTCCATAGAAAAAGAGCATAGAATATAGACCTTAATTTACTGTACTGAAAGAGATATTTCACTGAAGTTTCATCTGCAACCCCCCTTTCCTAAAGTACTAAATTCTTGATAGCACCTTTCCTTTCAAGACCTGCAAGCCATTCAACACAGCCAGTGCATCTGTAAAATTCTGTGGTCTGAATTAAAAGGGGCTTTGGGAAGCTTCTAAGATAACCCCCAGAAGAGCTTCTAAAACTTTTTCATTCAATTACATTGAGCGAGGTTGAGATGATTCTAAAGCCACAGCCTGATATTTCTAAGCTTACATTTACCTTAAAAATTCATGAAAACTTACTTTTCTGCCAATATAAATGTGTGTCTACTTTGGTATATATTTATTATTATTTGTGTTTACCTCCATCCCATACAAAACTTATGTTTAATAGTGTCTAAGAACACCCATTACATCTATCCTCCATTTCTTAATGTATTATTGAATTATTCAATTAAAGAAATTTTCTTATACTGATATGTGTCATGAACTCTCATAGGTAGCATGTACAAATGAGTCAATTGTGTAAATCTAGCCTCAAAATATAATCATAAGACTATCTGAAACATGCCATTGATGTCACAACGGAAGAACCCTTTGGGCTGAATCATTCTCTACCTTCACGGGGCTCAGATTTGAATACAAATAATTTTCAGGAGCACAGCATACATGGATATGGATACGATGTACAGTTCTCTGCAAAACATAATGCATGTTACTATGGCTGCACTTTTCAGAATTCTTGACGGGATGCAGATGCAATTTGAACAGGATGTTGAGGAAGGAAAGGAGTACCTGGTGGTTTAGCGGAGCAGGGCTGGCCATTCAGGCCTGTGAAAGTGAAGGAGCCATTTTAGTTAGACGGTTAAGCATCTGGGGATGTGTATTCTCACACTTCTGCCTGTATCAGGACTTCCTGGAGGTTTTGCTCTTGGTCTCCATCCCCAGGATTTCTGATTTGGTAGATCTCAGGCAGGGCTGAAACTGCGCATTTCTGAGTGCTTAGGCGATGCTGGTGCTGCTTTTCCAGAGACAACTTTTTGAGAACCACTGAGCTCTTAGAGGAACTGAGCAGACAAATTTGTCTGTTTCATTTATTTTTTTTTTTTATTTCAACTATGAATTTGAGAGCTCCCAGGAGGGAGAAACCAGATGTACTACTGACAGATAAAATACTGCTTTTCTAATCAAAGGTATAGATTTGTGTCACATTAAGTGGCACGAAATGACCCTTTAAGATACATGTAAGTATCAGTAACATGGACACAGGGTTAAAATAATAATAGGAAGGCTGTTTAATCATTTTTAAATAGTTATTTTAAACATTGTTGAACTAGTTTAATGTTTGATGCCTGTAACATTTCAAATTACTCTATGCATAAGTAAGGCACTCTATTTCCTAGTCTTTTTCAGAAATGATAATAGCTATTTATTCTTTTAACAGTGTTGTTTAAATGATATACACTTTCGATGATACTTTAGTTATTTTGAATTCTTTGGAATACATATTTTATCAGCTTTCTCCTTTCACAAAGTCTGAATTGTCATGTGGAAAGTTTCTATTGATTTTGGTCTTTTCAAAGATTATTTTCCAGGTGAAGTGGTTTTGCCCAAGAAATGACGTATCTTAATTCCTTTCTTGTTCACTATTTTAAAAGTCAGTAGAGGAATATATTTCAAAGCTTTGGTTTCTCAGGATATACTGAGTTGGCCAAAAATTTCCTTTGGTATTTTTTTTCTGTTAGATGTTATGGAAAAATTCAAATGAACTTTTTGGCCAACCAAATACATCTCTTAAGTGGTAGTTACAAAATGCTAAGCTCTGATTTAAATCGTTTCTAGTATTTAGCCAGGACAGGACATTACGTAGAGACAAAAGGTTCATCTTGAAGATTAGTTCATGATTGTCAGTTCTTCCTGTTTTCTAAAGCCTCTTTTTTTTTTTTAATTTTTTACTTTATTTTACTTTACAATACTGTATTGGTTTTGCCATACATCAACATGAATCCGCCGTGGGTGTACACGTGTTCCCAATCCTGAACCCCCATCCCACCTCCCTCCCCATACCATCTCTCTGGGTCCTCTTAGAGAACTCACAAATGTGGCTCTGTTTACCTCACACCTTCAGTGGAAGAGATTTACATAAAGGTGCAGACTCACACCTCTGGGCATCTCTCAGGTAACTGGAGGAATGAAGTCCCTAAGGAAGAAACTGTCCCAAGATCCTTAACTCATTCACAATGATCTGTCATCAAACTGCCAGTAAAAGTTTGTTAGCAAAGAAGACAAAGGAATGACGTATTGTGAAAAAGAAAGTAAGAAATACTGCCTTTTTCACTTTCCCATTCCTAGCCTTCAATCTTCAAAAGCAATACAAAAATAGTTATTAATTTTGATTTTGTCTGGTACCTAGAAACAACCTAAAGCATATTTGGACTCAGAAAAGCTATGAGAGAATATTAAAAGTTTATTTGATTTCAGAGTCCTGGTATGTACGTGTATAAGTAGTCATGTACACTCACATTTATGGGGTTAGGGACAAGAAAGAGTTTTGTAAATGTCAGCCTCCTCAGATTGTATTGCTTTGGTTTTCCCTAGGTAATTTTTGCTATCTTTCCTTTAATCGGTTTCCTTGTCAATATTTTATTACCAGAATAAATTAATTCTTTCTTTTTTGTGAGTGATACTTCCATCTTGTTCCCAAACTTAGAGTTATTAAGTGAATGCATATGTCTGGAAGTTGATATAGTCACATCAGTTCAGTTCAGTTCAGTTCAGCTGCTCAGTCGTGTCCGACTCTTTGAGACCCCATGAATTGCAGCACGCCAGGCCTCCCTGTCCATCGCCAAATCCCGCAGTTCACTCAGATTCATGTCCATCGAGTCAGCGATGCCATCCAGCTATCTCATCCTCAGTCGTCCCCTTCTCCTCCTGCTCCAAGTCCCTCCCAGCATCAGAATCTTTTCCAGTAAGTCAACTCTTTGCATGAGGTACTGGAGTTTCAGCTTTAGCGCATTCCTTCCAAAGAAATCACAAGGTTGATCTCCTTCAGAATGGACTGGTTGGATCTCCTTCCAGTCCAAGGGACTCTCAAGAGTCTTCTCCNTACACAGCCTTGACGTACTCCTTTTCCTATTTGGAAGCAGTCTGTTGTTCCATGTCCAGTTCTAACTGTTGCTTCCTGGCCTGCATATCACCTTAGGGTGGCTCAAATAAAATTTTCCATTTCTTAGATCAAAATCATCCGTTTCTTACTATTGACATATTTTTTCATTAACACTATTAATAACAATGTCAAGGATGAACTGTATATCCTTGAGAGCAGTCTTAAACTCAAAGATAAAAAGCAAATGACCAGGAGGAAGGCTGGGGATGGGGAGCTGGTATTTCATGGTCACAGAGTTTTGGTGGCAAGATGAAAAAGTTCTGCAGGCAAATAGTAGGGATGGCTGCTCAACAATGTGAATGCATTGAATGGCAATGAACCGAACACATTAAAATGGTAAAATTTTAAGGAATGTGTATCTTACCACAATTAGTGAGAAGCAGTCTTGATTTTCTAGTGTGTGCTGTTTGCTATGCTAAGTCGCTTCGGTTGTGTGTGACTCTTTACAACCCCATGGACTGTATTGTCAGCTTCCTCTGTCCATGGGATTCTCCAGGCAAGATTACTGGAATGGGTTGCCATTTCCTCCTGCAGAGGATCTTCCTGACCCAGGGATTGAACCCATGTCTCTTATGTCTCCTGCAATGGCAGGTGAGTTCTTTACCACTAGTGCCACCTGGGAAGTCCTTTCTGTACATAGTTGACAAAAAAAGAGATGTTACTGGCACCCTGTTAAGCTGGGTTGCTAACGAAAATGAGTTTGCTGGACCCAGAGTTTCACAAACCGTGATGCATGCCTGGTTCTTCCCTAGATGGTGTCCCTGCTCAGGCTGACACTCCTTTCCTTTCTTTCCTCTAGGACGTCCTCAGGGTTGAAAGGAGTCCTGAGCATCCCAGAGCGGAGCTGTGGTGCCTGGCAGCCTCCTCTGACACTTGGAGTGGCCACCAGCTACAGCCTCTCCTGCCTGTTCCCTGGGTCCCGGACAGCATCACATTTCCGTCTCAGGCAGCCTGAAAAATGAGCCACTTGTGGGGAGAGTTACATGGGCTTCCTGGTCATCTCAGAACTTGATCTTGGTTATCACAAAGCCCCCAGGCTCACTGGCAGCTGAGATTATCTAGAGTGCTATGCTTCTAGATTTGCCAGCCCACAGAGGGATCTGAAACTCCAGATCAGCTTCCAGCTCCCATGTCTATCACTACCATTCGGAGGTGATGCTTATCTTCACAATCCACCTTCAGGGTTCGTCATCCTCTGGTCTTCTTATGGCTTCTCTGTGCTGATGTATCAGGACCTGAGCTGCCTTGGAAGCATTCAAGGCGCTGATCGCTTCCTTCCCCATGACAGATGCAAGGGGCATCGTGCTGGGCTGGCCCTTCAGATGCACAGGGAAGCCTCTTCCCTTTATTCTGCAGCGCTGGAGGATGTCACCTTCTTCCCTGTCCTTCATCGCTGCCAGCACAGGCCTGGGGACTAGGACAACCTTCCCTTTGCTTTGCGGTCTCACTAACACCCTCAGTCACTGGGTCTTTCGGGATTTCATCACTAACCTTAGACAGAGACGAATAGATCTTGGCCTATGGGTCTAAATGAAGGAACATGATGATGTCACCCGCTTTTAAGAAGGAAGGCTGTGGTTTATATTGCTGTCTCCCAACTGGACTCTATCCTAGCAACACTTCCAGGTTGCTGCCCGTAAGAGAGTGGGAAGCGGGGATCCACCAGCTGGGGTCCTCTGACCTGGAGAGGAATGCCCTTTAACATTCACCCTGAGATGCACCCCCACCCTGAAGTCAGCCCCTCTGGCTTTCCCATGGGTGTAGGAACTTCTCCCAGGCTCTCCTGGGCACCAGGCTGTTCTACACAACCCTGAAAAGGTTGCTATTTATTTTTATTACATGTAAAAATATATAAAACATACTTATTTTCTGTCTCTACCTTTGTAAATATTGCTGCTTCTGGACGCTGGGACATCTCATCCCTGCTCCTGGTCCCAAGTCCCTGAGATGGCACAGGGGTTAGACTTTCCTCTGGTTGTATGGACCGCTGGCAGCCCAGCCTGGAATCTGACCCTTTCTGGCATCCCATGTGGTTGCTGGGCGCCCCCACACCCATCACTCTCTGTTTATCTCCAAGCTCTGCTGACACTTCGTCCCTCTTTGGGCTCCATGCTGACTTTATCCCTGGCCTAAGGGGTTCCTGGCCATCACCGCACAGGGCCCCATTTTGCCTCTCAAGCCTTTCTTTGGCCCCAAGAGGCCTCCCTCCCCTGAATTCCACTTCAGATGCAGAGAAAGCTTCAGTTCACAGCTCACTGCCTCCCATTTTTTATCCCAGCCCCTCCTTAGGGTCTCATCTAACCCGTGTGTCGTCCCCTCACCCTACACAAAACCCCTTGGAAAGTAAGCACTGTGTGTGTGTGCTAAGTCACTTCAGTTGTGTCCAATTCTCTATGACCCCATGGACTATAGCCTGCCAGGCTCCTCTGTCCATGGGGATTCTCTGAGCAAGAATACAAGAGTGGGTTGCCACGTGCTCCTCTAGGGGATCTTCCCGACACAGGGATCAAATAGGCATCTCCTGTGGCTCCTATGTTGCAGATGGGTCCTTTACCACTGAGCCACTCAGAAAGCCCAGAGTAAACAATACTTCAATCCAAAAGAAACTTGAATTCATTCAAGTCCTTTTATAGAAAGGACAAAGGGAGTCACCTTGGCACACCTGCCTGACAATTCCCAGTGCTTGCCCAGCAAAATCAACTTTCTCTACCACTGATAGGGGCTTCTTGGTGGTGCAGATAGTAAGGAAACTGCTTGCAATGCAAGAAACCCCAGTTTGATCCCGAGGTCAGGAAGATCCCCTGGAGAAGGAAATGGCTACCCATTCCAATATTCTTGCCCAGAGAATTCTATGGACAGAAGAGTCTGGTGGGCTATAGTTCATGGGGTTGCAAAGAGTCAGACATGACTGAGTGACTAACTCACACACAAATACCACCTATCACCTACAGGTCTACTGAATTTGTTGAACGTCTTTCACTGTTGGTCAAGTAGAAACTGACTTTCTCATTATTTCACTGTATATTTTAAGATGAAATGTCAATTATTCTACAGGAGCTGTTTTATGGCAAATATGAAATTCACTTGCTGTTTCATTTTCCCCAAGTCTACACCACCAAAATTCAAGGCTTACTGTGGTTACTGTCCTACAGCTGATGGGTCCTGACATGCTGGGGAATCCTCCATCTCTTGGTTATTATTATAGAGGAACACAGAAGGAAGCTATTTTCTTTGAGATTATTTATTTTCTAATCATCTTCATTCCACAGATAAGGAAATAGAGGCCCAGAGATCTGCTTCTGAATCTCAATAGATTAGAGCTGGAAGAAGATGAGCCAGTCATTCCACACTAGTTCTGCATCCAAGAGAAACAAAAGCGCAAGTCCACAGAAAGGCTTGGTCAAGAAGGTTCCCTGTGGCTCTATTCACCAGTCAGAACCAGCACCCACCAGCAGGATAGCGACTAAACAAACTATAGTTTACTTACATGATGGAAAACACCTCAAAACAAAGCACTGGCACGTGCGACAACCTAGGGAGACTTTNGAAAGGCTTGGTCAAGAAGGTTCCCTGTGGCTCTATTCACCAGTCAGAACCAGCACCCACCAGCAGGATAGCGACTAAACAAACTATAGTTTACTTACATGATGGAAAACACCTCAAAACAAAGCACTGGCACGTGTGACAACCTAGGGAGACTTTCAGTCCTTCGCTGGGGTGCTGGGTTGAATTTTGTCTCACACACATTGCCTCCCACTGCCTCTAGAGCTGAGAGAAAGCACATTTCTGATGCTTAAGCCTCCCAGTCTGGGACACTTTGTTCCACCAGCCCTAGCAAAATGTTGGTGGCAACAGAGGTCTTAACAAGAAAGCGTCTAAAATGTATGATTTTATCTACCTTGAGTTCTAGAACAGCTTAAACAAAACTATAGTGAAAACAGGGAATGACTAAGAAGGGCACAGAGGGAACTTTCTGGGGTGATGTTAAGGTTCTATAATTATCTTGATGGGGGTTTGGGTTACATGGTGGTATGCATTTATCAAAGCTCACTAAAAGGTGCACTTATGATGAGTGTTTCTCTACATGTAAATTTTACTTCACATAAAAAGAACTACAAAAAATCCCTGAATTCTAGGGGGTGGTAGGCAGGCTGAAATGTTAAGGATTGGCATGTACTGGTACTCACAATTTACTCTGAAATCCACAAAAAATAAACATTGTTTGTTAGAGGGATAAACCCATGAACAGAGATTTGATAAAGCAAATAGAGCAAAATGTTCACTGCTGAATTTAGGGAATGCATGGAGGTACTCAGACTACAAAGTTGCAAATTTTGAAAATAAAATATGGAAAACTGCTACCAGGCCCACTTTCTGATCTCATTCAGGGCACCATTTCCAGGCAGTACAACCTCATGACAGTTCTGCTAAGGATCTGAAAACCAGGTTAACAAGAAGGAACATTATGTTCTTTACAATGAGGAAGGTTTTCCTACTCCAATCTATTTGTAAAACTAATTTGTCTGAACTCCTACTTTAAAAAAACAGAATAGAGTGTGGATAGTACCAAAAGCTTTTTCTTGATTTCAGGGATGTCTGTGTTTTTTTTAATTGAAACATCGCTAATATACAATATTATATAAGTTACAGGTGTACAATATAGTGATTCATAATTTTTAGAGGCTATACTCCATTAATAGTTATTATATAATGTTGACTATGTTCCCTATGTTATACCATATATCCTTCTAGCTTATTTTATACCTAATAGTTTGCTCCTCTTAATCCCTACCCCTATACTGCCCCCGCCCCTTCTCTCTCCCCAGTGGTAATCACTAGTTTGTTCTCTGTGAGTCTGCTTCCTTTCTGTTATCTTCACTAATTTGCTGTATTTTTTAGATTCTTTATACAAGTGATATCATACAGTATTTGTGTTTCTCTGTTTGACTTATTTCTCTTGGAATAATACCTTCTGAGTCTATCCTTGTTGTCGCAAACGGCAAAATTTTCCTTTTTTTTTACTGAGGGAAGTCTATTCTTAATAACCTCCGAGGATAACTCAAACCAACAAACTACATAAAAAATTCGCATTCAGTGCTGAGTTCTCAAAAGGTGTGTCCTTGAGAGCCTTGTGTGGAGGTGTGGCATAGACAGAAGTTCCCCAAAGCAGGAGCAGGTATTGAAACCTGATGGGCATACCAGGAGCAAAATCAGCACAGTGCTCCCCAAGACAGCAATCAAATATGAGGAAGCGGCTCAGAGACAGTTGCCCAAAAGAAAAGCTTTACACAAATAAGAAAAATGCCATGCTTTCCTTTTTGAGTAAGCAAGGTAATTCGAATATGTAAGTTTCGTTGTTCCTGTAGAATTAAAGAAGCTATTCCAGCACTCTAGCATTAAAGAAACAATGCAAATCAGTTTAACTCTTCAACAACCACATGCCTTTTATTGATGCTATTATCCATCTGTTTTGTAGGAAAGTCACAGGAATAGGAAAAACGTAGTCCACAAGACGGTGAAAGAGACAAACGCAAGCAAAATGTTAGGAGCTTCTCATCCTCTTTCCCCTCATTAAAAAAAGAAATGCAAGTGGAGGGAATAATCTTTCGTATATTAGAGACTGACGATACTGCTCACAGACATTGAGTGACTTATACATCACACAGCTATTTAAGGGGCAGAACGAGGGTTCTAACCTAAGCGTTCTGACTTTAGCCTCCATGAAAAAAAAGACGTGTTTACAAAGCAACTCTGCCCCTCACAGCTAAGAGAGGCTCCCAGGCCTTCTGTAGCCAAGCTGCCTAGTGTGAATCCTAATTTACCAGCCTAGGGACCTTAGGCAAATGGTTTAACCACTGCTTCCACAATGTTTTCTACAGAGTGTGTAACAGCATTTATTTAATGGAGCCCCACATGAAGCGCCTGGCACGCTAACAGGTGGACTGTCCTTACTGTGTGCTTTTCATCCAGGGTGGCTATTTAAATTTAACTTCAGATGAGCTAAAATTAAAAATTCGGTGCCTCAGTCTCATTGGCTACATTTCAAATGCTCAAAAGCCACATGCAGCCAAAAAGACACTTCTTCTTTTATAGTTTTTGGGGATGCAGCAAAACGGCTCGTCCTACAGGACCATGTGGAAATGCTCTCAAACTTAATTATCAGATGATCATACAAAATCCCTTACTTTACAGCTGAATCATCTCTCCAAAAGTCACCACCATGAGTAAAACTAGGTTTGTGTTTGTCTCTTTCACCGTCTTGTTGACTACGTTTTTCCTATTTCTGTCTCTCCTGCAAAAAGAGATGGATAACCTCATTAATAAAAGGCATTTGGTTGTTGAAGAGTTAAACTGATTTAGTGTTGATCCTAAACATTCTTACTGGTGTCTGTGTCCAGCCTGTTTTTCTCAATCTGGTGCACATTCACCTAAAACTGATAAATGACAAAGATTCTTGCTTGTGGTTGTCTTCTTGTTGTTGTTCAGTTGCTAAGTCGTGTCCGGCTCTTTGCAACACCATGGACTGCAACATACCAGGCTTCCCTGTCCTTCACTATCTCCCCGAGTTTGCTCAAACTCATGTCCATTGAGTCATTGATGCCATCCAACCATCTCGTCTTCTGTCATCCCCTTCTTCTGCCTTCTATCTTTCCAAGCATCAGGGTCTTTTCCAGAGAGTTGGTTCTTCGCATCAAGTGGCCAAAGTATTGGAGCTTCAGCTTCAATAAGGTTGCCTAATCCTCTCTCTATATATGCTTTTTTTCATTTAAAAAGCTGTTAAGATCTATTCATCCAAAGTACTGCCGGAATTGAGATGATTAATAACAATTTACCTTTGGTTTTGGTTTTACTGGTGGCTTAGTGGTAAAGAATCCACCTGTCAATACAGGAGACACTTATTCAATCCCTGGGTCAGGAAGATCCCTTGGAGAAGGAAACGGCAACCCATTCCAGTATTCTTGCCTGGGAAATCCTGTGGACAGAGGAGCCTGGCGGGCTACAGTGCATTGGGTCACAGAAGAGGTAGACATGACTTAGCGACTACACAACAGCAACAAGCTTTGGGTTCAGGAACTATTCTCAAGCTAATTCCTTCCTAACATCTCACTAGGGAGCCTGCTCTGGGAGAAGCAGGAAGACCAGACTGCTGGGGGGGGGCCTGAATAAAAAAAAGGTTGTGGTAAGTAAGTACTTCAACAACCGTTCTAACAACCTCTGCTCTTCAGGAATTCTGTCCTCATCTGTGAAGTTACAAGGGTAGCTGACAATATCTTCCAGATGGGAAGCAGATTTGAAAGCAAGCAATGAGATGCTGAAAGCAACCTAGGGGAGTGTGAGAACTCTACCCACAGTGTGGGGGCTGCAAATGTGCATAAAATCATTTACCTGCCAGAAAGCAGAGCTGTTTTGCAGTTCCACCTTGGGGACTGGGAAGAACCAAATTAAACTCTTCAGATTTTAATTTCATCCTAGGAAAAAAAAGCCTTTCTTTCTGTATTTTGGATACCAGCAGGGAAGTTAACTTTGTGTTGCTCTTAAGCTCTCATTTAAAATTTACCCTTATTCAGCTGTCCTGCCTTCCCTGTTTGAAGTGGGACATACAGAATTCACCTTGAAAAGAAGAGCACCATCTATAGGGACCACCCAAATCTTGCTATGAAAAATACAGTAAGTCCCTTACACATGAACCTTTAAGTTGCAAACTTTCAAAGATGTGAATGTGTGTTCCATCAGCATCAGGCATAAGTGAAATTGCAGCTTGTCCTCTTGTCTCCTATTGTTGATGATTCTTCAGCTCTTCCATCTCCCACTTCCTATCCTTTCTCCAGTCAGTAACTCCTCTTGCCTGCTCACTTGTATGCCAGNAAAAAAAAAGCCTTTCTTTCTGTATTTTGGATACCAGCAGGGAAGTTAACTTTGTGTTGCTCTTAAGCTCTCATTTAAAATTTACCCTTATTCAGCTGTCCTGCCTTCCCTGTTTGAAGTGGGACATACAGAATTCACCTTGAAAAGAAGAGCACCATCATAGGGACCACCCAAATCTTGCTATGAAAAATACAGTAAGTCCCTTACACATGAACCTTTAAGTTGCAAACTTTCAAAGATGTGAATGTGTGTTCCATCAGCATCAGGCATAAGTGAAATTGCACCTTGTCCTCTTGTCTCCTATTGTTGATGATTCTTCAGCTCTTCCATCTCCCACTTCCTCTCCTTTCTCCAGTCAGTAACTCCTCTTGCCTGCTCACTTGTATGCCAGCTGTTGTACTGTACTACTTCATGTTATTGTACCATAAGATTTAAATGTTTTATTTTTATGTTTTATTTTTTATGTTTGTTTGTATGATTATTTGTCCAAAAAGTATTATAAACTTATTACAGTTACAGTACTCTATAGCTGATTGTGCTATCTGAGTACCTAGGCAAACTCTGTTAGACTAGCTGTGTACCTAGGCTAACTCTGTTAAACAAATTTGACTTACGAACGCACTTTTAGGACAGAAGTCATCTGTATGTAGGGGACATGGTGTAAATGATACAGTCACTAAATACAATGGAAAAATACCTATTTTCCTAAAGGTGCAGACTGCGTTTTGGAAGAAATGTTAGACAACTTCCTGAAACGTGTGTACATATATGTATACATGTATACACACATTACCTGAACACACTCATAGATTCTCAAGTATCATACATTCTTGAGTATGGTAAAATTTTTCCCTGCTCATGCATGCAATGTTTGAAAATAAAAACCTGGTGAACTACTGGTTTATCTTCATTGCCAACAAGTGTTTATTAACTCAAAACCATGACAAAGTTTTAAAGAGATAGTAGAGCTATGGGTGAATTTTCTTCTGTTTTTTTTTTTTTTTTTCAAAAATTGGTTAATGAATTGTGGTCTATGTATAATTTTTTTACAGATAATAGATTTATACATTTAATCATGTATAGTCTCTTCTACAACATTATCCAAAATAATTTTTTGGATACAACCCCTGCCTTCTGAGGCTGTAAATATTAATATTTACAGCTTCTATATTAATTATCTTAGCACAAGTTTGTTTAAAATATGACAGATCACTAATTAAGGCCACAGTCTTCTAAATCTTCAGTCTTTAAACCTACAGCTCAATGTTACAATAAACAAAATCCGAACACACAAGAATATACTGAAATTAACTTGGATATTTAAAAAGTAAGGCTTGTACATTTTCCCCAAGTCTGTCCACTTCATTCAGCTCATACAAACTCAAACAGTTTGCATTATTAAATAATGCAATGCTTAACAAAGCAACTGCAGAAAAAACTCAGATAAGGACAAGTGATAAATGTACAGAAAGCTCCATGAAATGAAAAGATAATCCCGGAAGCATTTATGCTGATTGTGCTGCTTTTATTAACCACATCAGAATCCACTTATCTACCTCCAGAGAACATTTATTAACAACAATGTATTTTAAAGAAATTGGGTTCAAAATGATTAATAGATATACTTAACCGGTGAGCAAAGAAAATTTTTTGCATAAAAAGCAATTTTTTAGAGATGAGCACTGAGAAAGATTCATCCACATGCCTGTTAAAAAGGTCACCATAGTTTTGTTTTTCTTTATAAAGACTTCCTGCCCCCACCCTGCCCCAACCTTCAGGGTTAAGGGATGTTCAGATCATTTGCTTCAGACAAGCAGAACTCATAGCCAAGAATTATATATTTTACACATAAATGTGAAACTTTAATACTTTTAGAATTTCCTTTATGTGGTTCTCTAACTTGTTCCATATAATATATGCCATATTTTTAATATTTACTAAAGTGATTCTTAGAAAATGTCCACATGTTTTATGGTAGAAGCAATAAAAATTCATTCTGATTTGTCACCTGTACAATTACTTTGTTGTTGTTCAGTCACTCAGTCGTGTCCAACTCTTTGCGACCCCATGGACTGTAGCACGCCAGCCTCCCGTCTCCTTCACCAGCAAGCAAGTTGAGCTTGCTCAAACTCATGTCCATTGAGTCGGTGATATCCAACCATCTCGTCCTCTGTTGTCCCCTTCTCCTCCTGCCTTCAATCTTTCCCAGCATCAGGGTCTTTTCTAATGAGTTGGCTCTTCTCATCAGGTGGCCAAAGTATTGGAGCTTTAGCTTCAGCATCAGTCCTTCCAATGAATATTCAGGATTGATTTACTTTAGGATGGACTGGCTGGATCTCTCTGTAATCCAAGGGATTCTCAAGAGTCTTACCCAACACCATAGTTCAAAAGCATCAGTCCTTCAGTGCTCAGCTTTCTTCACAGTCCAACTCTCACATCCATACATGACTACTGGAAAAACCATGGCTCTGACTATATGGACCTTTGTTGGCAAAGTAATATGTCTGCTTTTTAATACATTGTCTAGGTTTGTCATAGCTTTTCTTCTGAGGAGCAAGCATCTTTTAATTCCATGGCTGCAAAAACCATCTGCATTGATTTTGGAGCCCAAGAAAATAAAGTCTGTCACTGTTCCCACTGTTTCCCCATCTATGTGCCATGAATTGATGGGACTAAATGCCATGATCTTAGTTTTTTGAATGCTGAGCTTTAAGCCAGCTTTTTCACTCCCCTCTTTCACCTTCAAGAGTCTCTTTAGTTCCTCTTTGCTTTCTGCCACATTTGCATTAGGATTTAATTATAAAATGACATGCTAACAATATGCCAGGTTATTTGAACATCTATTTAGGACCATGCTGACATTTCATGTATTTGTCAATGAACTCTTTGGTTATAAGCGCAAGGAAACTAGTGCAGGGCATCCAATCATTTCAAGGCTGCATTGACTCTGAAGTCAGCCCCAGGCAATGACAAGGGTATTAGTCTTGGCTTCAGACAGACTTGAGTTTCACTTCTCACTGGCCATCTACCTTTTGGCAACTTAGCCACAAAGCCAGTTTCTTCATCCTTAAAATGCAAATGATCCTTCTAAGCTCATGGGGTTTGGTGAATCTTCAAAAAAGTCACTGAATGCAAGTCACATTTAGCACCGTAGGTACCTGGTAAGTCCTCATTAACATGCACAGGAAAACCTAGCTGAAACCCCTGCAGCACAGGTTAGGTCTGGTGAGGCAATGGCATGCACACTGCTTGCAGATTCATACTGTACTGACATTGCTGACAAAGTTAGCAATGATGGGTGGAGCACAATGTCAGGGACCAGGAGGTCAGACACACCTGGGTTCATTCTGGCTTTATCCCTTACTCTCTGTGTGACATGTACAAATTCCTTCACCTCATCAAGCATCAATTTTCTCATCTGCAAAACAGGCATAACAGCAGCAACCTCTTACGATTACAGTGATGATTATGGGAAAACCCATAGAAAGCACTATTATTAAACATTATCACTATCTGATTTAAGTTTTTAGGAAATGTTGCCTATTATTAATAATTAATTTTTGTACCTTATTAATTTTCATTGTTAATGTGAAACTAAAGTGAGCTAAATTATTATGAAGGGACAGATTAGTATAAAAGTTTGCTGACAAACTCTGTACTTCATTTTTTCTGAAGTTCCCATCTGCTTTTTATTAGAGCAGAGGACTTATAAATACTACTGTAGTCCTTAAGTTCGGGGTCTAAAACAAGCTATTTCTTAAAAAATTCATTTCATTCTGTGTAGCTATCAATATCACTTTAAAGATGAGCAAAGATGTTCTCTGACCTGAGACACAAGGAACTACTGGAAACAACAAAATCCAGCTGTAACAAACAAGAAAAGCATAAGTATACATAGACTACATGGTAGTCTATGGTAGATAAATAACAGAAAAATAAGTCAATAACATTAGTACCCCAAACGGCTCTGTAGATAGCAATAGTAGCTGTGGCAATGTAAGATGTGATTGCAGTTAATAGAAATATATCCTTGAGAGATTCTAACTCTTCTTAGTACATCTTCAGCCTGAAAATAAACTTCACATTTCCCCTTTTGCAGTTCTTCATTGGTTAACCACAGTATTTTGAGGGACTTTTCAGAAAGTCACAAGTTTCCTCTAGTGGGATGCAGTTTGCTCTAGCACCTTTCATTGTCTCTTATCATCATTCTTTAAGTGCTGGAAGAAGAATCACTTATACTTTACCTGGACAGGAACTACATAGGAATATATAAGCATTTACCAAAAATGCCTGATGGAGGAATAAAAGCAGTAACCAATATACAATGTTTAGTAAAAGGATGTTCTAATTGAATGTCTTGACTTTGCTCTTACTTATCTACTTCTGGTGATTTACACATAATAAATATTACTATGTCTTTTTTAAAATCTGAGGTACTTTAATCAAAATGTGGTATAGTATGAGAATGCTCCTGGAAAGTAAAATTATTTTCATTTCTGTGTGAGGATGAGACTGACATGGAAAACTAAAACAGATTTCTGTGGTACGTATGTCACAGTCCAAATGAAGTTAGGTAAAGAGAAAACAGTTCTGTGAAAGGGTCTTTCATTAATTCAACAATTATTTCTATCTCAAGTACATGTCAGTCCCAGGAATTAAAAGATGATTAAGACAAACGCTTCACTAAGAAGTTTACAGTTTGGGACATAGACAGATGAGTGACTACGTTGTTGAATAATATGTATAATAATTAGTTATGGCTGTCACACTGATATTCCTATTATCAACTATAATTACTTGTCCTATTAAACTAACTTAACAGCAGCCAAGAAAAGGTTTTATCTAGCTTTTACCAGCACATATAACCTATACATCTTAAACTATACATCTATTCATCTTAAATCTAAACAAAATCTACACAACTTAAACTTCAGTAACTGCCTTGATGTTAAGTCTCATCAGGACTTCCCTGGGGGCTCAGATGGTAAAGCGGCTGCCTACAATGCGGGATACCTGGGTTCAATCCCTGGGTTGGGAAGATCTCTGGAGAAGGAAATGGCAACCCACACCAGTATTCTTGCCTGGAAAATCCCATGGATGGAGGAGCCTGTTAGGCTACAGTCCATGGGGTCGCAAAGAATAGGACACGATTGAGTGACTTCACTTTCACTTTCAAGTCTCATCACTTCTAGGAGACTTGTTTAGTCGTTAAGTCCTGTAGGACGCTTCTGTGATCCCAGGGACTGCAGCCCACCAGTCCCCGCTGTCCATGGAATTTTCCAGGCAAGAATACTAGAGTGGGTTGTTATTTCCTTCTCCAAGGGATCTTCCCGACCCAGGGATCAAACCTGCATATATCTCCTGCATTGGCAGGCAGATTCTTTATCACTGTACCACCCGTGACATCCCTAAAGGAGACTTAAGCTAACATAAAAAGCCTCCAAATATATATAATCCAATTATATATATAATTATAATCCAATCCCACTTTTTAGAGTCTAAAGGCCTTTACTATCTAGCGACTAAAAAGACATCACAGCTAAAGATCCCAAGCCACCTAATTTTAAAAATTGTTAAAATTAATTTAAAAAGCAAAGTCAACAGTTTATAAAGCTATGACAATTCATTGTTGTTTTGAAATTCATTATTTTTAACTTAGGTATACTTAAATATTTTAATCAAATGGACAGTTGGTTTTGTGGTTTTAAAGTATTTTTATTTTTGTTTTGTTTTGTTTCTAATCTCTCACAATGTCTTTTTAGTCATATGGGCGATTTCCATAGAATGAGTCAGCAACAAAACATCTGGACAGAAAGTCAGTCTTGCTTAAATATTGTACCTTGCATATTTCAGGATTTTAAAAGAATTTTGTTCAAATATTTGTTCTAACAACAGGTCTCCAAGACATGTGAACTGTGACATATTGGGGATTTAAGATAAAGGCCTTTGAAAGGGAGACAATATTAGAACCTTAGGTTGAAGAGAAAGATACTAACCTTTATAGACACAGCATGAACTGCAGTTGTGCAAAATAAATTAACACATACACTTTCACACAGCCTCAGACATCTGCATTTATGATTGGGAAGTGATGGAATATTTACAATGATTCTCTTTGTAGAATTATAAGTGATTTTCTTTTCTTTCAGTTTTTTTTTTTTAATGGTACTTTTTTAAATTAGGAAAGAAAAAAAAATCTTTCTTAAAAAAAAAAATGTACTCCAAAAAGGCAGATCTCTAAATCATTCTTTAGTATAATTGTTTGGTTCAATTATTAGTATACTACACTTCTGTAGGAAATTAACATCTTCAAATGTCTTTAAAAAGATTCTAGAACTACAGTCTTAGCGAATTCATTTAAACAACATTGAGATTGTAGCTTTAACATTCATTAGAATCCTTTGACTGTACAGTAAAAATGGGAAGAAACTGAATTCTTCAAGCCATCTGCTGAATTACAAAGTGTTCTGGACCAGTAAAATACTTGTAATTCCCAAGGGACTGTGGACCAAAGCTGGCAGCCCCTGCATTTGTGAATGGGAACACATTTCAGCTCCTCTCAACCCCCTGGGTGGCCTCTGGCTCTGCTATCTGATGTTTATGGTTTTAAGTGGTGGATTTTATTAGGATGCTCCTTGGGCCTGAGAACCAATCTGGTCCCCAACAACATTTTCTTCTGACTTTACAGAAGCACATTTCATTCCATCTGCTGCTTCCAGAAATCCTTTTCCCTCCACTTAGAGCAGAGCGTGAGAATGCATCCTTTATGGCATCCACTATTCCTTCCGAGAACACAGAGACACACACGTTATACAATACATACTACACACACACACACACACACACACACACACACACACACACAGAGGCATCCCATATGCCACACAAACACAGACCCTACCACACCCGGAACATCTCCCTGGACCCCCAGCCTGGCAGGGATTGGTGAGGGGCAGCTAAAACAGTCCTTATCACAGTAGATGCTGATGTTCTCAACAGGACTTCCAAAACACATAAAAACCTCCTCTCTCTTCAGTATCAATATTTTCTAAGCATAATTTAATTTAAAACAACTATTATTGCCCAGATGATAAAACCAACACTGCTATTCCATTATAAACAATATAAAATGATCAGGATAATTAAAAATTTTTCCTATTCTTGAATTTTGAATACATTTATTGTTATTGTGCCTATTCAAAACAATACAGAATTTAAATAAGGATAAAACATTCTCAGAGAGGACATCATCTGACTTAAAATCAAATGACATGGAAAGAGTAGCAATAAAGGCAGTAATTTGTGAAATGAATTAAATACAGCATAATACTAGTTTCATTTAAAGCTGGCATGAATGGGGGGTGACTGAAAAGAAGAGTGATTGGGAAATCAAATATTGTTGATTTCTTAAAACTCTCATATGACCTCAAGATTTTTCTTTTAAACAAACTCAGCTGTCACACTCTTAGGCAGTTGGTTTTCAAAACCAGGATAGACAGATAAAGGCTTTAATTGTTGAGCAGTTCCCTGGAGAAAAGAAACCATCATTACTCAGCCTTTGGGTCACATTCTCATTCACATGGTGTCTTAAAACCATCTTTGCTTGCAGACATACACTATGACTTACATCCTTTCCCCTCACTTGGCCTGACATCATCTTTGCCAGGGAAGCCAAAGCCCAAGCTCTCCGCACTATGTGATTCCCCAAAAGAAACCAAAAGAGTTTATTGATTTAACATCCACTGAGACCTGAAACCTTCTCCACACCCCTGTCTCAGCCAGTTAGGCCACTCTGGTGATAGCAAGCTACCCTTACTCCTGACCTCCAAGAGCTCCTGGTGCTGACCTGAGCAGTGATCTCACCTAGAGGGCAATCAAGAAGGCCAGCTACAACCCTAAGGTGACTGCCACTGATAACACTGTACTATCGTGCTATATAAGGGCCATATGCTATAAGAGTAGCATTTAAAATGTTGTCACTAAAAACAACTTCCTTGGATCATAGAGAAAGGGAATTTCAGAAAAACATCTACTTTTGCTTCATTGACTACACTAAAGCCTTTGACTATGTGGATCAAAACAAAGTGTGGAAAATTCTTAAAGACATGGAAATACCAGANAGGGGCAGCTAAAACAGTCCTTATCACAGTAGATGCTGATGTTCTCAACAGGACTTCCAAAACACATAAAAACCTCCTCTCTCTTCAGTATCAATATTTTCTAAGCATAATTTAATTTAAAACAACTATTATTGCCCAGATGATAAAACCAACACTGCTATTCCATTATAAACAATATAAAATGATCAGGATAATTAAAAATTTTTCCTATTCTTGAATTTTGAATACATTTATTGTTATTGTGCCTATTCAAAACAATACAGAATTTAAATAAGGATAAAACATTCTCAGAGAGGACATCATCTGACTTAAAATCAAATGACATGGAAAGAGTAGCAATAAAGGCAGTAATTTGTGAAATGAATTAAATACAGCATAATACTAGTTTCATTTAAAGCTGGCATGAATGGGGGGTGACTGAAAAGAAGAGTGATTGGGAAATCAAATATTGTTGATTTCTTAAAACTCTCATATGACCTCAAGATTTTTCTTTTAAACAAACTCAGCTGTCACACTCTTAGGCAGTTGGTTTTCAAAACCAGGATAGACAGATAAAGGCTTTAATTGTTGAGCAGTTCCCTGGAGAAAAGAAACCATCATTACTCAGCCTTTGGGTCACATTCTCATTCACATGGTGTCTTAAAACCATCTTTGCTTGCAGACATACACTATGACTTACATCCTTTCCCCTCACTTGGCCTGACATCATCTTTGCCAGGGAAGCCAAAGCCCAAGCTCTCCGCACTATGTGATTCCCCAAAAGAAACCAAAAGAGTTTATTGATTTAACATCCACTGAGACCTGAAACCTTCTCCACACCCCTGTCTCAGCCAGTTAGGCCACTCTGGTGATAGCAAGCTACCCTTACTCCTGACCTCCAAGAGCTCCTGGTGCTGACCTGAGCAGTGATCTCACCTAGAGGGCAATCAAGAAGGCCAGCTACAACCCTAAGGTGACTGCCACTGATAACACGGTACTATCGTGCTATATAAGGGCCATATGCTATAAGAGTAGCATTTAAAATGTTGTCACTAAAAACAACTTCCTTGGATCATAGAGAAAGGGAATTTCAGAAAAACATCTACTTTTGCTTCATTGACTACACTAAAGCCTTTGACTATGTGGATCAAAACAAAGTGTGGAAAATTCTTAAAGACATGGAAATACCAGAACACCATACTTGTCTCCTGAGAAACCCATATGCAGGTCAAGAAGGACCCATTAGAACTGGATATGGAACAAATGACTGGTTCAAAATTGGGAAAGGAGTACAACAAGACTGTATACAGTCATCCTGTTTATTTAACTTATATGCAGAGTACATCATGTGAAATACTGGACTGGATGAATCCCAAGCTGGAATCAAGATTCCCAGGAGAAGTATCAATAACTTCAGATTTGCTTACCAAGTGTCAATAGTGGTAAAGAACCCTTCTACTAGTGTAGTAGATGGAAGAGACATGGGTTCAATCCCTGGGTAGGGAAGATCCCCTGGAGTAGGAAATGGTAACCCGCTCCAGTATTCTTGCCTGGGAAACCCCATAGACAGAGAAGACTGGCAAGCTACAGTCCATGGGGTTGCAGAGAGTTGGACACTTGGACAAATAACATTTTCACTTTTTCAGATGTGCAGATGACACTACCCTAATGGCAGAAAGCAAAAAAGAAATAAAGAGCATCTTGATGAAGGTGAAAGAGGAGAATGAAAAAGCTGGCTTAAAACTCAACACTCAAAAAACAAAGATTGTGGCATCCGATCCCATCACTTCATGGCAAGTAAAAGAGGAAAAAGTGGAAGCAGTGACAGATTTTCTTTTCTTGGGCTCCAAAATCACAGTGGATGGTGACTGCAGCCATGAAATTAAAAGACACTTGCTCCTTGGAAAAAAAGCTAAGACAAATCTAGACAGCATATTAAAAAGCAGAGACGAGACTTTGCCAACAAAGTTCTGTCTAGTCAAAGCCATGGCTTTTCAGGTAGTCATGTATGGATGTGAGAGTTGGACCACAAAGAGGGCTGAGCACCAAAGAATTGATGTTTTTGAACTGTGGTGTTGAAGACACTTGAGAGTCCCTTGGACTGCAAGGATATTAAACCAATCAATCCTAAAGGAAATCAACCCTGAATATTCATTGGAAGGACTAACGCTGAAGCTCCAACAATTTGGTCACCTAATGTGAAGAGCTGACTCACTGGAAAAGACACTGATGCTGGGAAAGATTGAAGGCAAAAGAGGTGGGCAGCAGAGGATGAGATGGTTAGAGAGCATCACCGACTTAATGGACATGAATTTGAGCAAACTCCAGGAGACAGTGAAGGACAAGGGAACCCGACATGCTGCAGTCCATAGGGTCACAAAGAGTCAGACACAACTGAACAACAACAATATTATATATGTTTGTATCCCTGGTGGCTCAGCTGGTAAAGAAGCTGCCTGCCAATGCACGAGATGCAAGAGACATGGGTTTGATCCCTGGGTGGGGAAGATCTCCTAGAGCAGGAAATGGTAACCCACTCCAGTATTCTTGCCTGGGAAAATTCATGGATAGAGAAGCCTGGCAAGCTACAGTCCATGGGGTAACAAAGAGTTGGACGTGACTGAGCACACATGCACACACTGGCACATGTATACATATGCGCACACACACACACACACACACACACACACCCTAATGGGAGGAATCTTTTCACAATGCTTATCAAATCACCATGATATCCACTTTAAATATCTTAAAATTTTGTCAATTACATCTCAATAAAGCTTTAAAAATCCATTTATATGAGTTCTGCCTCACTTGGGAAGGAAGAAAAGCTGAGAGGTACTGTAACTGATTTTATTAAACAAAATCTATCATTTTAGTTTTTTTTTATTAGAGTAAAACATCTAATGTAGAAATTTCAGAAAATTGATGAGCAAAAGGGAAACAAAAATGACTAAGATGCAATTTTTTATGGAAAGATAACCACCACTGGCTTTTGATTTATATATCTAACCCTTTTCTTCCCTATACATATGAATATATTTAGCTGCCTTAATAGTATGTCTTAGGCAAAAGACATTTACTATATCATCATCTATTTTATAAAAAATAATACACATTTCATCTAATAATTTTGTAAGGAATTGGTGAAGCAAATTTATGGCTCTGGAAATTATGTCAATTATGTCCCTATCATACAAAGGGAAATAAAACTCTAAAGGACTATGTATTTAAATTAAAGAAGGCAAGACTATAACCTTGCTTAGAAAAGAAAATCATATTTATAGATAGTACTACATTAAAAAAGATTACATAGTTGACATCAAAGGAGACCTTCACACATAAGAACTCCACGTTAGGATCAACTGAACCCTGTAAGTTATTCTGAGTATCTATAATTTACAATATAAAATGCTGATTCCATACAAGAACCAGTTTCAAATTTATAGGACTTTTTTTTAACCACACTCAAAAGCTAGGACTTATAATTTTAAGTCAATATAAAATACAAATTAATTTCATGTCAATACTAGAAGTGAACACCAAGATAAATCTAAGAACACTGGTGATTCAGCATGTTCACAAGCAACTCTGCTGCTTTATGCTTGAAGCTGCTAAGGGAACAATAATCCAGGGTCAGGTAAACCCAGAAAAGGGGGCTAATGGAAGAGTTGTTTGTAAGCCATGGTGACAGCCACAGGGGCCATTTCAAAGGGATTAGCCTAGGCTAGAAGCACAGGGGACGAGGAAGAAAGCAAAGTGTCATCCGTTCATTTACATCACATAACCTCTAGGAGCTAAGAGCTGATGAAGTTTTATTTATTCTGTGTGTGTGTGTGTGTGTGTGTGTGTGTGNAATAAATATTCATAAGAACTTTGAGTTCTCTTCAATGAACTATCAAGAAAGCTGGCTTTATAAGTATCAATGAAGGTGATGTGAGGTGAAACATATATATATATATATATATATGAAATATATATTAATATATTTATAATATAAATATATATTATATATATGAAACATATATGTATATATGATAAAAGTCCCTCAGTCATGTCTGACTCTTTGTGACCCCATGAACTATACAATCCATGGAATTCTCCCGGCCAGAATACTGGAGTGGGTAGCCTTCTCCAGGGGAGTGTCCCAACCCAGGGATCGAGCCCAGGTCTCCCACATTACAGGTAGATTCTTTACCAGCTGAGCCACAAGGGAAACAAATCAAAGATAGTTAAGTTATACTGTATAAGCCCTTACTATGTGCCAGGTCCTTGTATGTATTATCTGTAATCGTTAGGACAGAACTGTGAGGCAGAGATTTCATAGAAAGAGAACCTGAGGCATGAGAGTGTATTGCTTTCTAGTAGCCCAGCTAAGAAAGATACATCACAAATTTTAACACGAATTCTATGCCTACATAACCTATTCAGGCAAATTGAATGCTATTTTGTAAACTGATATTTTATAACCTGAGGATATATGAGCATCATACAAAAAAAATTCATATGATCTTTGTCTGCATTACTCCATTCCCTGGTGGTTCAGAGGTTAAAGTGACTGCCTGGAATGTGGGAGACCCGNTATTCAGGCAAATTGAATGCTATTTTGTAAACTGATATTTTATAACCTGAGGATATATGAGCATCATACAAAAAAAATTCATATGATCTTTGTCTGCATTACTCCATTCCCTGGTGGTTCAGAGGTTAAAGTGACTGCCTGGAATGTGGGAGACCCGGATTCAATCCCTGGGTTGGGAAGATCC
The DNA here is from genome assembly GCA_006410875.1 of Neotragus pygmaeus. Taxonomy (NCBI): domain Eukaryota; kingdom Metazoa; phylum Chordata; class Mammalia; order Artiodactyla; family Bovidae; genus Neotragus; species Neotragus pygmaeus. The sequence continues at coordinate 206,753 of SJYV01011131.1, read as the reverse complement.
CCTGGAGAAGGAAATGGCAACCCACTCCAGTACTCTTGCCTGGAGAATTCCATGGAGGGAGGAGCCTGGTGGCAGAGTACATGGGGTCGCAAAGAGTCAGACACGACTGAGCGATAAACTACTACTGCTACTACTATAATTTATATTTACTTTTTACAGTTCTTGAATTAACAACAAATGTTTCACATGTATATTCTTTAACTACAATTCAATTGGACTAAACTAAAATGGACTGGAATGGGTGAATTTAACTCAGATGACAAAGTAATGCTCAAAATTCTCCAAGCGGACTGTGAACTTCCAGATGTTCAAGCTGGTTTTAGAAAAGGCAGAGGAACCAGAGATCAAATTGTCAACACCCATTGGATCATCAAAAAAGCAAGAGAGTTCCAGAAAAACATTTACTTCTGCTTTATTGACTATGACAAAACCTTTAACTGTGTGGATCACAATAAACTGTGGAAAATTCTGAAAGAGATGGGAAAACCAGACCACCCAACCTTCCTCTTGAGAAATCTGTATGCAGGTCAGGAAGCAACAGTTAGAACTGGACATGGAACAACAGANGAGTGGGGTGCCATTTTAAACTATATGTAATATCTAATCTCTGAATGAAATCCTTAAGGATCCCATGCCTTCTGCCAGGGAGGGAGTGGCTTTTCCTTAGCATTAAGAGAAAGTGATGACTTTTTTTCTACCTGTCTACCTGTCCTGGGTCACTAATCTCAGAGGTTTGCAGCGGCCTGAAACACACCAGCCTCTGCTGTCTGGCGACCAGGCTCTCACCCCAGCCTTTCCCTCTCACAGTTCACAAAGCCTTCAGATAATCTCATCTCACGACCCTTCTTTTTGCTATTTATTCTGTTTGCCCCAATTACTGTACAAAGGAAAACATGCTCAATAAAGAAAATGCAGGAAATTTCAAAGGAAAAAAAAAAATCAGGCTAGTTTTCAAATATTGCTTCTTCTTTGAACAACCAGGCCAGAGGCTGGTGGCCCAGTAATGCAGTTCAGTGGCCGATGGCAACGGCACAGGGCAGCCCCGCATTCGGAAGGGACGGTGCACAAGAGGGCTTGCGAACAAGCCACCATCCGCAATGGTGTGCACACAAAGCAAGGCCACTGTGCCCAACACAGAACCATCAGGCCATTTTTTTCCCCTAAGAATGCCTGACTCTTTCTCTTTCCTCCGTGCACCATCATTGCATAAATCCACCTCTTTCTAGTTTTCTTTCTCACTCTTCCGCTCTCTTCCCTCCCTCTCCATCTCCTTTGAGAGAAAGGGTTAGATAGATAGCTACTTTAAAATATATCCATGTCTCTACTCGACTTTCCAAAGGGTAAGCATTTCTTAAATTCATCAGTCTCTATTTTTAAAAGGCTTGATGCTAATTCTTGGCTCACAGCTGCTCCATCCCCCGGGGAAGGAAATTACTTAAAAACCTCCTTTGAAGGAGAGAACCGCATGAATATGAACAGGCCAAGGGTCTGGCCCCAATGACTATCTTTGTTCTAGGGAGCCTGACCTTCAAAAGGGCCCCTTAGGGATTGCCTGCTGTCCTTTCCCACCGGCCTGAGAAGGCTCCCCACTGTGTGTCCTTTCCATGTAGCAACACCCAACCCCTGAATCCAAGGTGTCCCCAAATGCCAGAATTCCACTGGAAAGTCGTGTCTAGAAATTAAAATTAAATAACATGCTTATCTTTTTAAGAGCCGTATTAATATTCCTCAGAGGAAAGCTGTTTCGGAGTTTTCTAAGAAATAACAGTGGATGAAAGAACTTTTCAGCCACTATTAAAACTAAAAGGGAGGGCATGCAGCTGCCTATTAACCATCTCTGCCAATTTCAAAATGGGTCCAGAAAAGAACTATTATTTGACCCTCAGAGAGACCAAGGTAGTCAATGGATGGTAGTCAGTGTGCTGAATATAAACTGTACATATGAAACAAACTTGAAATCAACCTGCAAACTTAAAATCAAGCTACCTTCCAAAAAACTAAAGGCATGAACTGAAAACACGACCTATGTTAGTAACACAAGCGTCTCTGAGGTTGATGCTAAAGGTCAAAAGAGCTCTCAACAGCTTCTTCCAGATATCTGACAACTGCACAAAAAGGACAGTCTCAATGTTCAGTTATTCCTCACATTCTGGAAAATGCTACTTTTCTATGGCCTAAGTTACGGTGAATAGAAGAATAACAACAAAACACAAGAGAAACCATATAGGTTCTTGTTGGAGAAAACAAGAGGGCAAGGTTTTTCTTAATTCTAAATAGGGATGGTAGCAGGGAGGAAGCAGGGAGCTTAAAAATTAATGACAGCAGTGCAATAAGAAGTTATGGACATTCTTTCACTTAATGCACACAGATCTCTAAGGCAGTTCTTAGGACTGTATTTTGCAGATGAGGAAGAAGGGGTTCTGAGAAGCAAAGGAGGCATCAGATACTCTACCACCCCACGTATTCTCATAAAACTCCAAATTTAAAGGGCCAGAGGCAACAAGGAGTAAATTTACAGCAAGAGACCAGATTCCAGTGCAAGGAGGAGATCTGCCCTGCACTAAGAGGCAGGTGGCCAGGACTCCTCCTCCTCCTGGGCTCTCTTGGTCCAGCCTGAGCCTCCTGAGGGTCACAGTTTCCTCACTTTAGGCAGCCTGAAAGCAGTCAGTTATCCCAAAAAGGAAAAGGGATGTGGACTGCAGCCCACGTAGAGCTTGGTCTCCTTCAGTGCAATCTGGGCCTTCCCACCAGCTTTGCAGGCAAGAATGAAAGCAAACAACTACGCCTTCATGCATATGTTCACGCCATCACTTTTTATTGAGCACTTATTATGTGTCAGGCCGATAAGGTTCTAGATACCTAGGATAAAAGAGACAGTGATCTCTGCCTAGAAAAAAAAGAAAACACATTCTTAACTTTAAAACATTGACTCAACAGACATGAGTTTGAACAAACTCCAGGAGACAGTGAGGGGCAGGGAAGTGAGGCGTGCTGCAGACCATGGGGTTGCAAAGAGTCGGACACAACTGAACAACTGAAGAACAACTTTAAAACGCTAAGGTTATATTAGTAGCATGTTAGAAAGTGCTAAGGGCTGGGGAAATACAGGGCAGAAAAATGGTGGGGGGGCGTGTAGGGTAAGAAGTGAGTTTAATAGGGTAGTAAAATTCCACTTCACTGAGACAGTTACACTTGACCAAACACTGAATAAGCTGAGGATTAACATGTGACCCTTGGCAAGAAAAGCATCCCCGGAAGAGGGAATAGACATCACATCTGTACGATAAGCTTAAGTGGACAAAGCATCCACATGTTGCTGAAGTACTCATAAGAATGATGAATGCAAAGGAGCATTCACTCTCAGGATTTTAGCCTTACACAGCGCATTCCTATATGTCACCAGCCTTCTCCGTACAAAGGTGGCTTAATATATCTATGTATGGAATGCAAACTACCAATGCACATGGGCATATGAAATAATGCGGGCTGGGCAGAGCACTGCGAATGCTTCTGAAATTTCACTTTCGGCCTCAAAGTCCCTAGAACACAGCAGCCAAGGAGGACTCACGGCTTCTGTATTCCAGTCGGCAAACGATCATTTGGAGATAAGACCTCAGCCAAAAGACCTCTGCCTGTCCTAGGATTTTCTCCTGGCTTACCATGGCGTGCTATCAAAGGAGAAGTGTTGATATTTTAAACGTCACTCACAAGAAAAGGAGGATGTGAAATAACCATCTGAGGTAAGTCCCAGTAATTCAGCCACTGACAGCTCAAAAAAAAAAAAAGCTCAGAATTTGGAAATGGTCCAAAAAACCCCACGAGATTTGTGTTCTGAAAGACAGTATTGCATGCACGTCTAAATAGGGGATTTTCAAAGGCTCTGGAGATCTTTGGCTAGACAGCCTTCCTCATAGGCCTGGATTCAAAAAGCATCAGAGAAGTTTCCTGGGAAGTTCCCCAGGGGAGCAAGCTGTACCTGCACTCTGTGATGGGAGCAGGGCCATCCTAGGCTTGTCCCACAACAGAGTTTGCCCCCTACCCACCATACCTGGTGAGCAGTGATGGCAGCAGGGACTGCCCCACAGTACAGAGCTGTCACTTCTGGACTTGCAGATGTAAAGGGCAAGGATGTACTGTGCTCTGAGAGGATGACATCAGTGTCAGAGACCCAGGAGGCCCATCCCCTCCAAGCCCTTCATTCTGGCAAAGAGGAACTAGAGAGTAGGTGATCCACCCAAGGACACACAAGTCAATGTCAAAAGATGAGTCTCCTCAATTTGTCTCTTGGATTTTTTTTTTTGGTCGCTGGGAGATCAACGTCTAGAGAGGCAGATGTGCATGCTCAGTCGCTAAGTTGTGGCTGGCTCTTTGAGACCCCCATGGATTACAGCCCGTCCGACTCCTCTGTCCATGGGATTTCTCAGGCAAGAACACTGCAGTGGATTGCCAATTCCTCCTCTAGGGAATCTTCCCAACCCAGGGATGGAACCCCCGTCTCCTGCATTAGAAGGTGGATTCTTTACCACTGAGCCACCTGGAAAGCCCAGAGAGGCAGAGAGTTGCCCCCAAACGAAACTCCCCATCCGTGAAGTATGCAGACCCCAGCTCTCCTCACTGGAGTGTTTAGCACATGTAGCCGGCTACCAGCCTTTGCTTTATGGAATGTTTGTGGAATTCTATTTCCCTCAGCTAAGTAAGTACAGAGGACTAATGTCACCTTTGACCCTCCACCCTTCAGGCGTCCACTTTCACAGACTGCCTGAGACCAGTGTGTTCTGTTCAGGGGGTTCTTCCCATCTCCTGCTCCTTGGCCCCACTGCCAAGAGTCTTCCCTGTTCTAATGGGAAGAAATCCTGTCGAACTAGCCTCCAACTGTCTTTGAAGCAGAAATCAGCATATGGAGATGGTTTAGTCTGGGTTCTGAGTTTTCAGAGAAATGCTTTTTATAACATTTCGAATTGGCCTCAACATCAAAGAAGGCATGTCACCCACAAGAGCGAGCAGCAGAGAACAGTTAAGGATAGCTGAAGGGTGAGAAGTCAGCTAGATTTGGGCACGGTGACAAGACCACACCACTATCACCTCAAAGGACCATCCACGGCACAGTTTCACAAGGGTGCCTTGGAGGATGCTGCTCAAAAAGCTTCGCCTTTGAAAAAGATGCCAAGCATACTAGGTTAGTACCATAACAATTCTCTAAAAGCTTCCCACCCATAGCAAATGGAGTCAAAGTGCTAATATTAGAAAAACTCAGGTGTCCCTCAGTTGGTAAATGGATACACTGTGGTGTATTCACATGACAAGATACTACTCAGCAATAAAAGGAATGAACTAAGATATCAACAACGTGAATGAATGTCAAATGCATTATGTTAGCCAGACTTAAAAGATATGTATGCTATGATTCTATTTCTATACCATTCTAGAAAAGGAGAGACTAGAAGAACAGAAAACTGATAGTGGTCAGATGCTGGGGACAGGGGGAGTGCTAACTATAAGGGGCACAGGGAAATTTGGGAGGGATTACAAAACTGCTGTATCTCTCAACTGCAGCAGTGGCTACATGACAATACGGATTTGTTAAAACTCATAACATTGTACAATATAAATTACAATATTACTACACACCAACTATGTCTGGAAGAAAAAAAAAAGGCCAACAAAAAAATCTAGTAGTGACCAGGAAAAAGTGCAAAACCCAATAAAGAACTTAAATATTTGCTGTTTCTAGGTAAGTTCCATTTTAATATTCAAAAACAAACTTAGATCTCTCTGTACTTTGGTGGCCGTGCCCTTCAGAACAACTGACTTCTCACCCGTGGTAGGAGCAACAGGGGCAGGTAATTAAGTTCCTTAAACATTCAAGCATTTAGTGCATGCCAAGCATAGGGAGAGCAGCTGGGCAAAGGAGTGATGTCCCAGACCAGGCCTTGGAGAGCTCACGGGGAAAGGGATGAAAGGAAAACACATGTTTTCTGGACATGGACCAGAAGCCCCCAATCTGGATGTGGCTGCTTTGTCAGAAGGTTCTGAAGTTCATATTGTGTCATTCATTTATTCAACACATTTTTGAGCTGCACACAGTGAAAAACAGAGATGGTGAAAGTCCTAGAACTCACCCTCATTCATAAAAAAGACATATCCTTCCAGCCCAGTTGCTTCCATGGACCACCCACAGATTTTCATGGGATAAGATGGGATCCTGGGGAGACTGCAAGGCACACCATTCGAACAGTCAGATGTGAATGTCCATGGCTGGTGTCCTCTGGAATACTGTGGGGAGGTGGTTCCGGCAGGGAACCCACCCCAGCTCCAACTGCAGGCTTCTGAGAAAGACACAAGTTCAAGAGGCCACGTCTGTGGTTTCCAGCTTTTCTCCCTCACCTCACGGACCATGCAGAAAAGATATATGTACTGCCCGCAGCCTGAGATAACCAGCCTCAGGACTCCGGTGCCCTCAGGCCATGCCCAGCTACCCTGAGGGTGAAGAGACCAATAACCCACGGCCCAGCCCACTTGGAACATGAAGGGTGCTCTTTGACCCTCCAGGGAGGACAGATCCAGAAGGGTACTTGCCAGTGGGTCTGGAGACCTGGGAAACTGAGCTCTTCCATTATTGCACCTCTTGCCTACTTGGTGCCTACAGGAGAATTAGACACAGGTGCCCCCTCTTCCAGGAAGATGCCGCTGAGCATCAGCTGGACTTCAGCCCTGACCTCACTGCTCCCCAGCCTGCTGCAGAGCCTCTGGCAGGACACAAACTGCGCGCCGTGCAGGACAGCCTTACCTAAGAGGCAGTTCTGTCCTGCGTGCTGCACGTAACCTACCTACCTGTCATCAGGGAGACTCTTTCAGCAAATTCAAAGTACTGACCAGCATGCCTGCGATTTTTTTTGAGGATAGCAAACATAAATACCTAGGAGCTCATATTTCCCAGAATGAGACTTCATCAGTCTAGGTCAAGCTTCATTTCTGAAGCCTCCCCTGCCCCAACTCACATGGACTGCTAAAAATGGCTTCTTCTGCTGCTCCCCTATAGCTAGATAGCTAGGGGCATCCAGCTAGTCCTCAAACCATGTTTGATGACCAAATGGTAATCAAGGAGCTCACTATCAGGAATAAGGACACTCGGAGTCACAGTTCACACTTTATACCCAAAGGAATTGCAAATGGGTCATAGAATTTAAACGTAAGTAATAAGACTTCCCCGGTGGCACAGTGGGTAAGAATCCACCTGCCAATGCAGAGGACATGGGTTTGATCCCTGGTCTGAGAGGATTCCACTTGTCACAGCACAACTAAGCTCGTGTGCCACAATACTGGGACCAAGCTCTAGAGCCCAGGAGCTAAGACTACCGAGCCCAAGTACTGCATTACTGAAGCCCACACACCCTAGGGCCCAGAGGCCACAACTACTGAGTCCTCGTGCTGCAGATACTAAACCCCATGCGCCTAGAGCCCGTGCCCCACGATAAAAGAAGACACGGCCATCAGAAGTCCACGCACTGCAACTAGACAGCAGCCCTGCTCACCACAACTAGAGAAAGCCCATGTAAAGCAGCGAAGAGCCAGCAGAGCCAAAAATAAGAAATAAGTAAATCAAAAAAGTAATAAACCAAACCATAAATAGTACGAGAAATGAGAGAAAATATTTTTAATAAACTCAAAGTGAGCAGAGACTCACTAAGTGTGATATACTCTCTAAAAAAGATGAGAAATCATTGATAAATTCAACTACTTAAAAAAAATAGAATGATGAAAATGTTCCAGAGCTAGATTGTGGTGTATAACCAGTGTGAAGGTACTTAATACCACTAAACCGTACACTTTAAAATGCTATGTTTTATTTTATGTATATTTGATATAATACAGAAAAACATACATATATGGGGAAGAGGCCAGAAACAAAGTCAAAAGACAAAGGACAACCTAGAGAAAAGATGTGTAAATCATGCAACAGACATAAAGCAATTTTCAATATATAAAGAGTTCCTACAAATTAATAGAGGTCTACAATGCTATTGAAAAATGAGCAAATAGTATGAACTGAAAGTTCACAACAAAGACAAATAGTTCTTAAACACATGAAGAGATGCTTATACTCATTCAGATTCAAAAATTAATGACAGAATCCTCCCTGGTGGTCAAGTGGTTAGGACTTGGCACTTTCACGCAGTGGCCCGGGTTCAATCCCTGGTTGGGGAACTAAGATACTGCAAGCCACGTGGTGGAGCCAAAAAAAAAAAAAAAAAAAATTAATGAAACCACATCTATCAAAGTAGCAAGTACCCAAAAGTTCCAGAAAAGGGAGGAGAAAGTGGCTCTCTCAATTGTACTGGGTTGCACTATGCTGTGCTTAGTCACTCAGTCATGTCCGACTCAGGGACCCCATGGACTGTAGCCCACCAGGCTCCTCTGTCCATGGGATTCTCCAGGGAAGAATATTGGAGTGGGTAGCCTTTCCCTTCTACAGGGGCTCTTCCCAACCCAGGGATCGAACCCAAGTCTCCTGCATTGCAGGCTGATTCTTTACCAGCTGAGTCACAAGGGAAGCCCGTACTGGGTGGTAAACTGGCTTATTTTCTATAAAGAGCAGCCTGGAGGATATCTATCAGAATAACAAATGTTCCCCTCTGACCCAGCTATTTCACTTCTGGGAATTTATCCTACAGATAATTTCAACCTTTTATGTAAAAGTTTTCATTACAGAATTATTTGTAATAAAAAACTGGAAACAAACTCTAAAAGTTCATAGATAGGGAGAGAGTTAAATAAATTACAGTAAACCTATAGAATAGAGTCATTTCTCTTTGTGCAATAATGGGCTGATTTTCAAAATATGTTGTCAGGTGAAAAAAACCAAGCGTAGAACAATGCATATAACATGATCCTATCTTAGTAAACACATGAAAATATGTAAAAAGGTTTTTGACTGAAATCTGCACAGGCTCCACCTGGAAGGATCCACAAGTAGCTGAGGAGCTGGTGGCTGGAAGATGGAAGGAGGGACCCGATTTTCCCTGCGCATCCTCTTTGACATCTGTGTCATGTGACAGGTATGACCTGTTCCATTTCAGACGATGTGATCTCTCTCTTGTTCCCATCACTGCTTACCCACATTGAGGACTGATGACTAAGGAAGTCTTCACACTGATACATAAGAAGGCCACGTCGAAGTTGGGGCAGAGAACTGTCAGGCCTGATAAAGCGGGAAGAAAGGGACACAGAAGGAAACGCCGTCGCTGTCCTCTCTCCTCTTCCCTGTGTCCCTGCTCGAGTGCTAACATCCCCCCAGAAGGCAGGGCTCTGTCGGCCAGCTCTGATGGTGGAGACAGTCTCTGCCGTCTCTTCTTTCTGGAGTTTCCTCACTGCCCACCAAGGACCTCGTCCTCATGGAGTCCCACAAACTGGCTCCAGGTCCCAGCTTTGAAATCTCACTCATCCCTGTGAACAACATGTCCTCCAAGCACACGTTTGGCAGCATCCTTGGGGCTGGGCTCAACAGTGAGTAAGACAGGCAAGCACTTGCCTTTTCAGACCTTAACAATGGAACTGGGAAGGGCTCTAGATGACCAGTGCTACTCACAAGAGCCCGCTGCTCATTCTGTAGGAATTTTGTGAACTGCTGGTTAAACACAGCCACTGCTAAAGAATGCTGCATCCAACAATGTATACTAATCCCAGCAACGACACCAAGAGCTGAAAACACAGCACTACCATAACCAGCAGTGCTGAAGGTGAAAGGGGTTCAATTTACTAAATATAATTTGTACAAGGGTGAGAAATAGTCTAACGGTAGATCACATATCAGATTTAGGAGCAATCAACTTATCAGGAAGAGAATTAGCAGATGGACAAGAACTAGCATTTGTCAAAACATCATCAAGCATAGGTTTGTCAAAAATTAACAAATGCATTCTGGCTATATACTGGCTATATGGAATTTATGATCATGAATATGGATATTTTGTATCATTTGTCAATTGTTATATATCCTTTACATCAGTAAGATTTACAATAAATGTATGTATGGTGTATATATATATATATATCCATGTGTATATTATATATATGTATATTTACATGTAAGTCATATATATACATACACATATTTCAATTCACTGTGAACTGACCTATGCTACCTGTAGCCTAACTTCTCTAAACTCTAGTTTCTCAAACTGAAAGAGAAACAAACAAAAAAAACACTTTCCACCTACCTTCAAGGGTCAAAAAAGGAACTCTAAGTTATAAAGTTGAACCCTAATTGTTTCCAACATCCTAATTTTTCCCATCTCTCAGTGGCTGATTTTTAAATATATACTCCCCACAACTGTCCCCTCGTCTTTGGCTTTCGAGCAGCTGTCTTCTTGCCTATAACCTCTTTTTTATCACAGGAAGAAATGCTACCTAAGAAACAAAAGCTTCTCTGCCCTGGAAACTGCTCTGGTTCCAGGTGTCCCTGTCCTCCAGAGCAGGGGTCTCCCATGCTGGCAATCCCCTTTCTTGCTCCCTGAGTGAGGAGGCTAATTGACCTCTTGTCGTAAGGCTGGCAGCGCGCCCAAATCCTCCGCAGCAGAAACCCATTTTCTCATCAATCCGTTTACGCGATTCCACCAGAGCCCTCTGTTTCTCCTCTCTGGGTACAACTCCAAGCGCTTCCTAGAGAACTAATTATAAACCAGAATTAAACCCTATCTTTTTAGAACACATGATACACCTTTCTACTTGCACTAGAATCAATTAAAATTTGGTGGAGAAGAAGTCAATTCAATATTCAGACCTCCTTTTTCCTTTCTGAAGTCCCAGTTTTCCAGCATCGTAAAAAAATAGCAAAGTTGACGGGACTGACTGACAGCAGGGAGACCGCCAATTGCAGAGAGCTTTAACATCAAGTCCCATGGGTTTTCACTTTTAAATTGCAAATGTTCTAGGGCAAACAGTTGTGGTGTAGAGGCTCCATTCACAGACTCAGCACACACGTGGGCTGCTTTCTCTAAGAGCCACACAAGCTGTGACACGGGCACATCAGTACCTGGTGCCTATCAGCTCTGATACCCGATTTCCCTTGAGTAACTGATAAGGAGTCAACCACAGCTTACTCCCACCAGGCTCCACCATGCTTTAAAATTTAAAAAAAAAAAAAAAAAAAAAAAAAATGAGAATAGGTTACTCGATTAAAAAAAAGAATGTACCACCAGATTTGGAGGAAATTATCAGGATGCCATGATGGAAAGGATATAGTCATTCTGTCCATACCCTACTCTCCAGCGAGCTACTGACACTGGGACCCACTCTATACCTTTAAGGGGCTGATGCTACCCCAGGGCTATTCCAAGGATGAAAACATACTACGCTTCTTAAGGAAGTTTTCAGTGATGACTTAGCCCCCTTTCAGAGAAGGCAATGGCACCCTACTCCAGTACTCTCGCCTGGAAAATCCCATGGACGGAGGAGCCTGGTGGGCTGCAGTCCATGGGGTCGCGAAGAGTCAGACACAACTGAGCGACTTCACCTTCACTTTTCACTTTCATGCACTAAAGAAGGAAATGACAACCCACTCCAGTGTTCTTGCCTGGAGAATCCCAGGGAAGGGGGAGCCTGGTGGGCTGCTGTCTATGGGGTCGCACAGAGTCGGACACAACTGAAGCGACTTAGCAGCAGCAGCAGCAGCAGCAGCAGTAGCCCCGTTTAAAATTCATAGCACTATGGTACAGTCAGGCATTTCAGAATTCTGTTGATTATGGCCAATGAAGGGAACTGATCACCAAACAACAGGTACTTCTGGAGTACTTTCTCTGCACAAGATGCTGGGAACAAAAGAACTATGACAACTTAAGTGGCTTACAATACAGGGAAGATACACACACAGAAGAAAGCCTCTTGATGACAGTGAAAGAGGAGGGTGAAAAAGTTGGCTTAAAGCTCAACATTCAGAAAACTAAGATCCTGGCATCTGGTCCCATCACTTCATGGCAAATAGATGAGGAGACAGTGGAAACAGTGACAGACTTTATTTTGGGGGGCTCCAAAATCACTGCAGATGGTGATTGCAGCCATGAAATTAAAAGACGCTTGCTTCTTGGAAGAAAAGTTATGACCAACCTAGATAGCATATTAAAAAAACAGAGACAATACTTTGTCAACAAAGGTCTGTCTGGTCAAAGCTATGGCTTTTCCAGCCGTCATGTATGGATGTGAGAGTTGGACTATAAAAGAAGCTCAGCGCCGAAGAATTGATGCTTTCAAACTGTGGTGTTGGAGAAGACTCTTGAGAGTCCCTTGGACTGCAAGGATATCCAACCTGTTCATCCTAAAGGAAAGCAGTCCTGTATATTCATTGGAAGGACTGATGTTGAAACTGAAACTCCAATACCTTGGCCACCTGATGGGAAGAACTGACTCATTTGAAAAGACCCTGATGCTGGGAAAGATTGAAGGCAGGAGGAGAAGGGGACAAGAGAGAACGAGATGGTTGGATGGCATCACTGACTCAATGAACATGAGTTTGAGTAGGCTCCGGGAGTTGGTGATGGACAGGGAGGCTTGGCGTGCTGCAGTCCACGGAGTCACAAAGAGTTGGACATGACTGAGTGACTGAACTGAACTGAACACACACAGGGACAGCCAGCGATGCAACATGGAGGGTCTAAATGCTAGATGACTGTGCCAAAGAGGAAATACCCAAGCTTTTGCAAGAGGAAGGAACACTTTGCAAGGGCATGGCCAAGAGTGACTTCCTGGGACAAATGGAATGGAGACCCAGTGTTCAGAGTAGAGAGGCAGGTCCTACATGCTGACAGTACAGATTCTGAGCCCCTGAACCTACAGAGGGGAACAGTTTCCATGACAAACCCAGTGCTATTTCACAGCTGTCATTAGTGGACGTCCTTCTCCTCCATCCGTCCACACAGCCAGCCCCCCCAAATCTGTTCTTCACTCTTCTCTGCCCAGCCAGAGGCTGCCCCACATCCTGCCCCACCCTGGCTCCCTGCAGGGGGTTAACAGGAGGCACTAGCAGGAAGGAGGATGGAGAGATTGGGGTGGTGTTCGTCCCCAGAGTGGCATGTGCTAAAGGCCTTCCTGGGTTCCTGGGTGGCTCCAGCTCAGCCCTAGGTGATGTATCATCTTCCCAGACAGTGCGTACTTGGCCATTCTTCACTGTGACCATCAGGAGTGGACTCACATCCTGCCAAACCCCTGACTGACCCATTTTCCTTCCCCACCATGCCCTCCCAATCAGCCTGGGTCCTTTCACATCCTCCACCACTGACAAGCTTCCTCGGGTAAACTCCACATAAGTGCCCCTTCCCCCAGGGAGCTGGAAGAGGGCAGAAAGCATTCTTCACACCTGCCACATCCCAAGACCCAACCTTTCACCTTCAAAAGCCCCCTGCCAGAAGGAGGGGATATGGCAGGCAATAACTAAGTTCTGTGGGTTCCCCACAGTCCCACAGCATGCTACGCCATCCAGCCTGCTGGAGAGGCTGGAAACGCACTGCAGGCTTAAGAGAATGTAAAGCGATTAAAAAGCAATGAGTTGAGAAGATCCCCTGGAGAAGATCCAATCCAGTATTCTTGGCTGGAGAATTCCATGGACAGAGGACCATGGTGGGCTACAGTTCATGGGTCACAAAGAGTCGGACACGACTGAGCAACTAACACACTTTTCTCTAGCTCTGACTAAAAATCAGAAATCAGTATTAAAAAGAAAACCACATAGCTATTCAGGTTAAAAACAGTCATGGAGGCAGTAGCAGAAGGCCACCCTTGGAAGAGAGCAGAGTGGACCAAGAAAGAGCAGGCCCTGATGGGGGCCCGGCTGAGCCATGACTCAGCAGCCTGCTCAGCGGGGAGGGGCAAGGCAGAAACTTCCATGTGCGCCATGGGTGGCTGTCACCCTGGGTAAGCAACGCCATGGAGTCTCTCCAGGTCTTACTCACTGTCTGTGTGCCACCCATACTACTGGGACACAACAGATCTGCCCACCACAGGGACAACATAAAAACCAGACCACAACAACACCTGCCCCAGAATTCTGGCTCACACCATCGGTAGCCTACTCTCTTCCTTCCCCAGTTCTGGACACCCAAGGCTAATACCTTCTTTCAGAGGCAGTTTCTTTGCTCACTGGGTGCAGGATCCTCCTTGCCTACCACCTGTTCCAACCCCTAGGTCCATTTGTTAACACTTCCCTGTCTGATCGTGTAGCCCAGTGGTTCTCAGTGGGCTGGGGTGGGGGTAGGATGAAATGTTACTAGCATCCAGAGGGCAGAAGCCAGGGATGCTGGCTTCCCACAACCACAAAGAATCATCTCGACCAAAATGTCACTAGTACTGAGGTTGAAACTTCCAGTTTAAAGGCAGGAAACATGTATTGAACATGTCATACGCCAGGCATTGCTCTGAATGTTTTAAAGTTCTTTGAACTTCCCCCTTCCATGACAGTGGCAGAGGAATAGGCCACAAAGTAAGCCCATCACCCAATTTCCAGTCATTGCTTAGCAATCTGGGGTGTCCAATGGTTGCCTCCACTATTTTAAACACATTATCCAAGGCCAATGTCTTTCTGCACCTCAGTTTTCTCATCTGTAAAATGCGGGTTACAAAACTTACCTTCAGTCACTGGTCTAGAATGGGTTTCCAGTAAATCTTAGTCTCCTAGTCTCTTCCTTCATGTCTGAGTTCCAATTTGTTCCAGGGAATAAACAAGTAGACACACACACACACACAAACACACACATCCACTTGGGCACCTACCTGCTTATGTTTTTAGTCTCCAGAAAATCTGAATGAATGAGTGAATAAACAAATGAACCCTCAAAGTCAGAACAGCCTCTCTTTGCTGGAACTCCAGAAACAGTTTCTCCTACCTGGTTCCTCTCACTTCTTATTTAGGTTTTCTATTATCATTTGTTATGTAAAGTCTGTCTGCCCCATTTGGAACTTGTTGAGATAAAAGGTTCTGCCCACTACCTTAGCCAGTGCCCTACCATTCAGACATCAATCAGCCCTGGATGAATGAATGCGTGATGGGCGGATATCACAGTTCACGCGACAGCTTTTGTTTAACAGGCCATTTAAGTTGCCTGTTTATAGTTAACATCGTCACTCCCTGATATTTCACCTGAACTCACCTTATAAGCCCAATTTCCAGGCATTCTGCTTTACAAATTTGTGAGCGCCAATGTTACTGTTACAAACTACAGATATCTCTACATAAGGGGTCCAAAGAATAAGGAAGCATCCTTTTAGAGTGGCCTCTTATGGGGCTGCCATATTCCTTGAACAAATGGGCCCCGAGTCCAGGGAACAAGGATGCACTCAAACGCCTAAGTGGGCATTCACTCCCAGCAGCTGGCAGAGCCTCACCATTAAGTAAATCCTAACAATTCAGCCTTTCAGCCACCAATCTAATAGGCTTTTCTTGGCACAGGAAACTCCGGCTTGGCCAAACACTCATTTTCACATCTTAAATCAGTACGTGTCAGAACTGAGCGGAGGCTCAGACCTGCTGTACGTCTTGCCTTCTGCAGCAAGCTCATCTTGGAATGGAACTCACACACTCATTCAGACTCCTTCCCCCATAAAGATCTGTAATGAAAATCAATGATTTGTTCGTTGGATCAAATACCTAGTCTCTTATTCAGCTGCTTAAGACAGTTTTTTTTAATTTTAAAAAGCAGCTATAAAAATGAAATTGACTTTTCAGGAAGCTACAGTACACCCCATTAAAACATGAATTTGTGTGCAGGCATACCTCAGGTTCTTAATAATGCCAGGATGACCATCCCCCTGCACNAAAAAAAAAAAAAAAGCTTTAAAGGAGGCAAAACAATTTAGAAAAACTTCTCAAAGTGGGGTGGAAACATCAGAGCAGAATCAGCACAACTACTTATCTCTTCTCCTCCAAGCCACTCCTTCCATGTGCCTCCGTATCCCTGACACAATTCTGTCCCATCACCTGAGCTGAGTCTTATCTACCCTCCCACACATATAGCCTAGTCTAAGACAGCAGCATGAGTTACTAGGCAGACACACAGACAGGCAGTTCCGAGGGAAATCTGACCCTCTTCATGATGGGACCAAAAAAGGTATTGATTACCTCTCCAAGGAAAAGTCTGCACTGGGAGGTGGACAAGAACATGGTGGACTGAAGTAAGGTCTCAAAAATCCTGACAATTTTTACAAGTTATAAAGGGAAGGGGTGCGAGGTTCTGAAGGTAGATAACAATGAGTGATGGAAAAATGGAAATTAGCTCATTACTTATAAGTGAAAATTTACTAAATCAACTGTCCTGAGATTTTTAAAAACCAGTCCCACTTATCACATGATATCTGAGTAGGAATAATCAAAACAGTTTTGACTGAAAATGTGTCCTGCAAAAGTCCACACACAGAGCCAAATTTTCCAGCTGAAAACCATCAGTCTTATGAATATCAACACCATCAATACAAACTTTTCAAACACCAGTGATCAGCAGTTCATAGCATTCATTTGTTCAAACATTATGTTCTTCATCCAAAGTTGAAGGTGTTTTTAAAGGGGGAAAAAAACAACTTTCTCCCCACCTCCTTCCCTTCCTGATGTCTCTGAACATAACATTATATTACTGAATAAAATCTCTCAAGCTCACAATTGAAATGTCGACAGGTGGAACACAAGGGAAAGATTCGGGGTCATTTCTCAGAGGTAAGCAACATTATACTTAAATGATCACACTGTGGTCTGTAAGCCACACGAGCGCCTAACGTCACCTCCAAAAGACAGGAATGATAAATAAGAGTCACTAAGGATCACACCCGTCGGCTATCACAAGAGATTAGTTACGGGCACATGACTGGTTTTGTTTTGTTTTGAACTAGGATTGAAAATGAGACCAGTGATTTTAGGTTATGGGTTTGGGCAAGCTCTGGGAGTTGGTGATGGACAGGGAAGCCTGGCGTGCTACAGCTCATGGGGTTGCAAAGAGTCAGACACGATGAGCAACTGAACTGAACTGAACATTAAACCTAGAATGGGGATATGGCACTTTCTGTTTTACCTAAGAAAGATGTACTAGTTAGACAGTTATTTTGGTTAGATGATGTAGAAAAACCAAAGATAAATAACTTTTTCCTCTACTCTCCCCTAACTGTATATTTAAAGGAATTCATTTAAAATATTAACAAAGTAATAATTGTATTTATTATAAAAAATTATACTACCGTATAGTCTCCTTCAATGCTGAGGGATGATGCATTCTGTGGTGATAACTTATCACAACAAACCAAAGCAAATAATCAGGTGTCACTTTCCACATAAAGATTTAAACAATCATATCCCAACCTTAAACCAGACAGACTAGTGATAGTTAATGAAATGAGAAGCTGTCATTTATAGGGTGGCCTATTAGGTAGAGCCACAACGCTCGCATATTCCAAGACTCAAAGGTTAAATAATAATGAAAGTGTTCTGTGAACTTTCTTAAAAGCTAAATTATTAACTTTGAGGCTTGGGTAAAACTATAGCAGGTTCTAGCGCCATTCATAACCATGGGGCGCAAGTCATTTGGAAAAGGCAAGAATGTCGCGTGTGTTGTCAAGTGCCCGTGAGTGTTCTGAACGCCAAGGGTCAACCTCTGCATGGGGTGAAAGTGAAAACCCACCATGAAATGATTACTGGTTACTCCTGAACACCCTGTCCAAGCAGATATTAAGATAGATGGGCATTAGATGGCTACCTAAACCCCTTCTCTTAAATATCAACGTTTCCTGGCTTCCAAAAAATACATGATCACCAAATCCTAAGTAGTATGAAGAATATAATGAAAACAGTCCTGCTCAGGAGTCCAGGTCCATCTCTTACTACTACCAAGCAGCTACCTCAAGAAAGCTACTGGACCTACAGTCTGATAAAATGAAACAAGAAGAAAGGACTCACTGGCGGCTCAGCTTCTTCTAAGCTCTAATTGTCCAAGGGTCTTGGGCTGCCCTTCACCAACCAAAGCTCCTCCCCTCCCCTCTATCGGTAGGTAGCTTTCTTTGTCTCCTGATCAGAAATAAGTTTCTACACTAAAATCACGTTTTATTTCATCCATATGAAATGCAAGATTAGGTTAGGTTAGGTACACAAAGCAACTGACTAGAATTAAAGGTGAAAGTTCATAACACATTCCCCAGCAGGGTGTCCCAGAAGTCAGACAACACAATCTTGACCTTGAGGTTCACCTCTCATCCCCCTACCACAGCATCTCTGAAGCCTCTCCCTTCCACCCCTTTCCTCAATGCACACACACACACACACACATACACACTCACACACTAATGCCTCAAGGAAATGCACTCTGCACTTCAGAGGTTACACATTTGCTGGGAGACCAGAGGATATGTCTGACAATGGCGCCTCTTCGGACATAATACCGTATTTGCAATTACTGAAATTAATCTGAGCATCCATCTCTGTACGCTTATCGTGTTTTTCATGGCTTTACAGGGGTGAGCCAATGCTATGGGGCTTTTAGGTTTCTAAGCAGCTGGGTGAGACACAAGCCTAGAGTAAAGAGCACAGAGGGGGCAAGAAACCTGCTTCAATGTTCCCTGGCTTCTCCATCAGTAAGCATGTCCATACCCTACATTCCTGGGGTACGCCCCACCAGGTTCCAGCGAGCTGAATTTCTGTGTTCCCAGGAGGTCCAGAGGCGCATTCCGCATTCTCAGTGCTGGCAGGCAAGCATGCAGCCCAAAGGCCACTCAGCACTGTCACCACACCCTCCCTTCACACTAGCAGACTATTATTAGATCTCCCTGAAATGCACAGAATTTTTAAATCCCTGACTGTTATCTCTAATAGATATATTTGAATTTTATCTCTCTTAAAGCTTGGCTGCCTTTCCCATCAGAGCAAACATCTGAGGGGACAAGAAAGCAGAAATGAAAAGAGAAAACTCACAATCAGCGAGGTCCTATGGGATGATCTCACTAGTCAACCCCACGAGCCCCACTTCCAAGGAGAAAACACGCTCGGAGGTCTCTCCTTCCACCCTCACCCCCATCCGCATGAGACTGCCAGTATTCTTAAGACTGATTTCTGCAGTTCACAGTAAATCAACTGAAAGATGTACTCAGACTGTCAGGTTTATTATCAATACAGCTCCTTATGTTGATTAAAATGCTCATGGATTTTATGCCAAAATGAGAATGTTTTAACTTTGAGTTATTATCTTCCAGTGACCATCCAAACAAATGTAGAATATGTAAGACTCCACTGTGTTTTGTTTAAAACTCATCTTGTGCTTAGAAATTTTGGCTGCTGTGCACATTACTGTTCAGCCAGAGAATACAAAAGCGGCTCTTATTTTGATGAGCTGCGGTCTTTAATATCCGGTTTATCCCCACCAGTCATCACTTATTGAGGGTCATATACATGTAAATATATATGGGGTGTTCATGATGCTTTATGAATATTAATCCATTCATTCATTCAATCAGCAAGCATTTATTGAGCACCTGGCATCACACATCTAATTAGGCTTAAGAGATAAAAAGTGATGAGAAAGTCCAAGGCCACAACCTTGTGACAAGTTGTGGGGAAAGTAGGCAATCAAACAAGTAATGAGTATGCACTGTGGTAAATGCTGTAATGAGGAAAAGAGGTTATTAAAAATAATATCTAGGGCAGTGACTATGTATCAATGTTTACAGCCACTGTCTCCAATTCTCACAACATCCTGCAAAGGTAGGTGTCTTCCCACTTTCCGGTGTACCAGGCTGTCTCATGCTCAACACTGCCTCTCCATCTGTGTCGGCATCCACATCATCGTTTGCATCTCAAATCCCCATTCCGGTCTCAATATTGTACCTGCAGCCCTGTATGAACTTATTCAGGCATCGATCAAATTTTTGCCCGGAATTATAAAGCACACTGTACACCTTGGGGAGAAAAGAGACCGGAACACACTCTAAAGGAACTTTCAAGTCGGCTACATGGAGTAATACAAGAACATTAATAACACAAAGCAAAGATGGAGCATGGACTGGGCAGTCTGTGGTCATGATCAGCGGAGTGCTTCAGACAAGCCATTTGGCTTCTGAAAGGGAGAGATCATTGTGGAAAGATTTATTCAGGAGGTAGGATCAAGGTCTTAAGATCACGTAAGGTCAGACTGGAAGAGAAACAAGGCCAGTCCTTAGGAAGGCAGTGTTCAGAGAGGTGCCCGGAAGGCTCACAGATTAGGCTGAACCAAAGCCAGGGGTGAAACTGGAGCCTGATGGTGGGACAAGCCAGACTTCAGCTGCCCCAAGCGCCCGCTGATAAGAGATGCTAAAGCACCTGGGGCATTAAAATGACCCAGTGTAACAGCACATGCAGAAATCCATATTTGTAAGAACTCCCAGAAACCACTACATATGACGGAAGCAGTTCTTCATTCCATCTCCTGGGATAGAGGCTGAGACCCAAAGGACCTCCTGGAGTCAACAGAGGTCACCAAACAATACTCTTAATGATGAAGTCCTTTTCACTGCAGGCGCTTGTCTCCACTTGACTTCAAGGCCAGAGCTGCATTATTCAGAATCAGAGTAGAGAGGCTGAGGGCCGTCAGCAATGGGTCTTCCTCACGGCCCTTTACCTACAGGCCCTTCCCCAAATTGGTAAACAGACACTGAAAAGAATATCGGATTGCAAACCAAGTTATTAGCGTGCCTGGAATACTCACGTCTCAACCAAGTTCTGCCGATGATATCTTAGTGTGTTTAACTTCTGACCGCTGATAAAATATTTTTACATGTCTTAGATTACTTGATACTCACAACAGTCATGAAATAAGCACTAGGCCTCTAATTTAATAGATGAAGATCCTGAAGGTCAGGGAGGATAAGCGACCTATTCAAAGTTATAAAGCTACTGAGCTCTAGAGCCAATTTTGGATCAGACTGTCTGTCCAGTGGTCTGTCTGCTCTGACACTACTGCAGATAATCGTAATACTTCAAAAAGCTTTTCAGACCCGACAAAGAGTTTTTATGGTAGTCCTGGCAGTATACACACAAATATACACAGACAGAGACACACACACACTCTCGCCCTTGTGCATACAAACTCTGTTTTCATAAAAGTGACAATAGTAATAATCATAATACTATATTCTACTTGTTAAAAAACCCACCTTTCCTCCTCTAGCTATGGATTTTTCTCAGCTCATTTATAAGGTGAAGAAGTGAAGTCCCTCAGTCCTGTCCGACTCTTTGTGACCCCGTGGACTATAGCGTATCAGGCTTCTCTGTCCATGGGATTTTCCAGGCAAGAGTACTAGAGTGGGTTGCCATTTCCTTCTCCAGCGGATCTTCCCTATCCAGGGATTGAACCCGGGTCTCCCGCATTGTGGGCAGACGCTTTATCCTCTAAGCCACCAGGGAAGCCCTAAGGTGAGTAGCTACTATTTAGATTACTGCTAAAGATACATGGGTGAAATCTTAAATCCTAGATGTTGGCCTATTTGTAACTCACCCTTAGAACAACCTTGCTTTTGTGTTAAATATCTGCCCATTTCCATTTTGCAACACTAAGCTCTTGCCTCCACTCCTAATCTCCTCGCAGTGAGACACAGAGCAGCATCTTTCCCAAATGTCCATCTTATGCCTGCATTTGTTTTCAGGAAGTGGCAATTTCCCAGCAGACATAAAATTCACAGGACTTGGAAAAAACTTCAAAAAAAAATCCAACTATTTACCACCTTTTTAGACAAAAACAAAAGACCTCTTAGACAGATGGGCACGTATACTTTCAGAGCACTTCTTTGAAATTCATAGGTCACACAAATTAAAATTCTCAATAAACAATTTGTCAGTTAGTCTTGCACAGTGGGGAGAAAATTATACACAGAAATGTAGAACGAGCCAGAATCAATGCCAACTGCTAGTGACAAATGAGCAAACCACGTCCCATAGCAGAGGCAGAGGGCCTGTCATCACACCCACGAAATAAAGGATCACAAACTCCTCCATCAGCCACAGGGAGTCCTCATTTTTTCGTTTTTCCTTCTCATCACACATAATTCTATCAAAAGATCTTCATGACAATAAGGTCAGCATATTTAATCTATAAAGCAGTCATCTCACCAACTTTTAATCATCTCTCTTTATGAGAGAATTTATATAATCAGGCCACACTACACAAACAGAATTTAAATATAGTTTTTCACCTTTCTCCCCTGCTCCCAAAGGAAAACTCCATGTACCACTCATCTTGCTAAAAGCCACAGGAATAAAGTGACTTAATTCTAGTTAAACCAAATATTTCAACCACATACTCTTAAACCTTAATCTTAAACATATCCACGAAATGTGATTTGGGAGAGCTTTCCTTCTTATTCATTCAGTAAATCTCCAGTATACAACAAACTTCCCCTAAGCACAAGCTCCCAGTGATGTTCTTAGTTCATACTAAATGTATACAGAAATATTTTATATAATAACTTTAAAAACACTGCTTTTAGCCTGAACTATTACTTGAACTTGAAAAATATTTTAAACTCAACTTCAGTTCTCATAAGGTAATCTAGGGTGTGGGTGTTTTTGAATTTCCTTTTCATGGGGAAAAAGGAAGCACTGAATCAGACAACAGATGTATATGGAAAAACACATATTTTGATACACATATTAAATAAAGACATAACTTTTTGTTTGTTTAAAGATTCTTCTGTCTACTTGACTCACAATACAAATAAACCACAGTCAAATTCCTTATGTTGAATTTAAATTAAGGTGTGAAACCTGGGTTTTCTGCTGAAGTCAGACCAGGGCACAACCCACCTTGTCAAATCCCCAGTCAAGAGGAGACCCATCCAGCCCTTCCATGTCCCCAAAGAAACGGTTCTTTGTTCACCTGGAATGGAAAGGCTCCACTTTCAGAATCACAGCTCCTGCAGCAATGGAAGTATGCTTTGAATCCAGATAGCCATATTAGACTCGCCATCAGGGATTTGTTAAAAATTTAACATCTTGAAAGAAAGCAAAGCAAGCAACCGCTGACACCAACTGGGTAATTAACTGCTGGTTCAAGGAAGTTTCAAAATCTAAACCCAACATCAACATCTGGTAAGTCTTCATGTGTGACCTACCAATGTTTGTGCATGCATGTTACTCTGAAAATTCATAAAGAGGGAAAGTATTAAGCTTTTAAAAGCCTATTAATTGGTTTGTTCTATCTGAATCACACATAAGCAGCTAACTCCAGTTCCAACTATGCATCAGCTTTTGCCTCATTGTCTCATAAGGGCAAAAGCTGACAAGAGTTACTGAAGACAATTAAATCTGTTCTTGTCCAGAGGTCTCGATCAATACACTGTATCATAATCTAACACTGAAATTGCTTCTCCACCCCCAACCCCTTGGATGAGGTAGTTTATTTCTGGTCCCTAGTCCTTGCTGGGTTAGTAACTCTTTTCTCTATAATTTGCACATCTCCTAGAAGGGCGAGGGAGACATCTGAATGGACAAACTCCATTTGTTTACCGCCCGCTACCCGCAATATTTTGCATTCCCACCACACAGAAGCTTGAGCTTTCTGCACCCCACCCCACCTGCCCCGTACCTGCCAAGTTCCTCGCCGGTGTCNCCTAGAAGGGCGAGGGAGACATCAGAATTCAAACTCCATTTGTTTACCGCCCGCTACCCGCAATATTTTGCATTCCCACCACACAGAAGCTTGAGCTTTCTGCACCCCACCCCACCTGCCCCGTACCTGCCAAGTTCCTCGCCGGTGTCGTAGTAATCATCCACGTTTTCCTGCCTGAACACGGTCATGATAAACTGTCACGCGTCACCAAAACCCAGCGCACTTCAGCTCCGCTTCCCAAACCATCACCACCACTCCTGCGCCTCCGTGGGCCCCTCATGCATCAGTCAGCAGTCCTTAAAAAAAAAAAAAAAAAAAGGCAATATAATAATAAAATGACAACCCCAAAAGGAAGTACCCTTCCCCTGGGCTAATTCTAGCTCGCTGAAGACCACCTCTCCGGAGCTGCCCCACCCCGCCGGGTGGAGAGGAGCACTCTTTGTTAAACCCCAGCATAGGGATGCCCCCAGCCCAGCATCGCTGGCGCACTCCTGTGGCCCGGCACCGCCGCACCCCAAGGTCTGAGTCTCCGAAAGCAAGGCGCGGAGCACCGATCAGCACCCGCTCCGGAAGTCGCTGGCCTCCCTGCCTCCTCTTTCTATGCACACACGCCCACCCAGCTCCCCACCTCCAGGGGCGCCGCGGAAGAATGAAGCCCTCGCCCGGGCGGAAAGCGCCGGGCTGGAGGCATCCCTCTCCTGCCAGCAGCAGCCGCGCAGCCCCCGCGCCACCTCTCGGCGCCCGCAGTTCCCCGGCCGCCACGGCCACCTCTCTCCTCCCTCGAGCCAAGCTGTCCCCAGAGGCACATTCCTGGCGACTCCCGCTCCGTTACCCAGCCGACCCGGCGTGCGGCCGCCCGGGGGAGCAAGGGAGGGAAGGGAGCGGCCGAAGGAGGCGCGGCCGCCGGCTCCCAGTCTTCGCGCCCCGAACACAAAGCGCCCGGCCCGCGCCACCTGTTCCCATCCGGCCCGCGAGGCGGGGGGAACCTCCTGGTGGCGATCCCACTTCTCCCCTCCGTCAAGTTTACCCTGCCTCGGCCTTCCCTCTTGTCTTGGGCGCTGCCCAGGCAAACCTCGTCGTGCCGCGGCCGCGAAAGCCAAAGCAGGCGGCGGGGCTCGGGAGGAGCAGAGTCGCGCGCGGCCACTCACCCGGGCGCCCGGGAGCTGCCCGGGTCCTTCCCGGGCGCTGTCGGGGGCCGACGGTAGGCGCCAGCGCCCGAGACGAGCTGGGCGGCGGCGGGAGTGCAAGGAGGCTGAGAGTGGGGGCGCGGAGCCCGCGCGTCCGCCCGGCGTCGGCTCGGCCTGGCTCTCCGGCTCCGGCTCCGGAGCAGCCCCGCGGCTCCTCGCCGCCTTCCGGGCTGAGGGCTGCCGACAGGCGGCCAATAGGGACCCCGCGGGAGGGCCGGCGACACGGCCCACCCACCTCCGAGCT
The DNA here is from genome assembly GCA_006410875.1 of Neotragus pygmaeus. NCBI lineage: Eukaryota > Metazoa > Chordata > Mammalia > Artiodactyla > Bovidae > Neotragus > Neotragus pygmaeus. The sequence continues at coordinate 181,731 of SJYV01011131.1, read as the reverse complement.
GCCCGGCGGGCCGGCGCTGCAGCTGCTGCGCTGGCGCTGGCTGCTCCTCCCCGCTCGGCTCCTGGGGCTCGCTGGCGCGCTCTACCGCGCACACCCCCACGCCAACCCACTTACCCTACACCCGCGCAGAGAGCGGTCGCGCGCAACGTGGGTGCCCCACCTGTGACACGCGGCTACGCTGCCCTCTTCCGCTAGAATCCAGAGGAATGCGACTCCTTCCTCCTGCGAAGGTGTTTTGAGCCCTCAGCGTGGGCCAGGCACGGTGCTTGGCACCGGAAAATCACAACAGACCATAATACGTTTTTAAAAATCTCTGCCCTTCTGAAACTTACATTTTGGCAGAGAAATTAGATAATAAGTATGTAAACAAGTAAATGAGATCATTTTGGAAAGGATGGGTTCTGTGGAGACAATGCTGAAGGATAACACTATAAAGAGGGACAAGAAAGGAGTCGACCTCATTAGAAGTTTCTCTTTGGGACTGGTGTTTTGAGCTGAGATCTGGACTGTGAAAAGATATGAAACCAAAGAATAAAGTTTGGGGTATCAGAAGCCCAACGTAACAGCAGAAACGAAAGGCTTACGTGTGCAGTCCAATACGCATTGATTATTGATGAGTTGAAATGTGGTTACTCCAGAATTAGGTGTGCAAGAACTGTGAAATATACACATGGGATTCCAAGACTTGGTATAGAAATAAGGATAAAAAACATTTATTGAATATTTTTTATGTTAAATGCATGTTCAAATAATAGTATTTTGGACTATTATTAAAATGAAAGTCACTTTTTACTTTTCGAAATGCAGATATTATAAAATATGAGTACCTACGTGGCTTGCAGATATTTCTATGGACTGTGCTGGTCTTCTTAGAGATCCCATACCTACTGGAGATCCATATCCATTCTCTCTGCTTCTTACCCCAGGCCCCCACCAAGCCCTGAGATGTGAGAAACAGAAAGGATGTTTCCCTATAAGGACTGCTGTACCTGAAAGCTCAGTCATGTCTGACTTCATGTGACCCCATGGACTGTAGCCCACCAGGCTCCTCTGTCCATGGGATTTCCCAGGCAAGAATACTGGAGTGGGTTGCAAATTCCCTCTTCAGGGGATCTTCCAGATGCAGGGACTGAGTCTTCTGAGTCTCCTGCACTGGCAGGCGGATGACTTTACCATTGAGCCTTCTGGGAAGTCCATAGAGACTGCTGGGAATCCTTAAAGAGAGAAAAGCTTCTATTGGAAAACTCTACCTTACCGCTGAGAGTTACTAAAAATGGTATGTGAACACACTGAGAATTCAGCTCCGTGTCATTGTTCAAATTTCCAGGTTTTCCAAAATGAGATGGTTTAAACTGTCTTTGTGCTAAGTCTCTTCAATTGGGTCCGACTCTGTGTGACACCATGGTCTGCAGCCTGCCAGCTGTCCGTGGGGATTCTCCAGGCAAAAATACTAGAGTGGGTTGACATTTCTTTCTCCAAAACTCTCTTTAGTTCAACAGAAATTCTTGGGGGTAAAAAAGAATACTCCTCAGATCTTATGTGAGATCCTCCTCTTAAAGAATATTTCATATAGTGACCCACCCACAAAAAGGGCACACATTCATTATGACAGAATCAAGGGAAGATTCCAAATTGGGAGGCATTATCAATCTAAGCGATGGGTTTCAGAATGAACACAAAAGGATCTTGAGAGGTGAGAAATACAGGCAAAAATAACAACAAAAAAAGTGATTCATTTTGGAAAAATGCAATTGAATACATCTGTTGGCGGAAGGGATTAAAAACTCAGACTTGAGCGCATGTGGATGGCTGCTTTAGGGGTAATATTTTCCCGCAAAATAAATGAATAAGTTTTCCAAAGCAGTGAGGAGAACCGGCTGTGTTTGGTGACCAGCATGTCTTCCCTACCCTGCTGGACATGATGATCACAGCGAATTTTCTAGAGTATTAAATACAAGTACAGACTTGGGAATTACACAGTTGGATCTAATATTATTGGAACCATTTAATCCTAGCTATGAATGACCCTGACTGTGTCCTTTACCTCTTAGTTTCATGTCTGCACTAATTTAGGCAAGCATTTTATACAGGGAAATGTGCCCAAAATTCAGTGAAGAAGCTGAGTCCAATTCTCCTCCAAGAATATGAAGTACTGTGGTGGCTTGAGTTTAAGAAAAAGTAGTAGAAGTTGACAGGGTGTAACAGCCTTCTGAGGCCGGGTCATAAGGTTTTAGAGCTTCTGCCTAATACTCTCTTATTCTCTCTCTCGCTCTTTCTCTCTCTTCCTCTTGTCCTTTCCACACACTCCAGAAGCCTTCAGCCGCCCTGGTTACACTGGGGCTGCCATGTGGAGGGACCATGTGGAGAGACCACAGAAAGAGAGAAGCCCAGAGAAGCCAGCTGTTCCAGCCCCACCCCCACTCTCAGCTATTTGTGCCTTCACAGCCCCAGTTTTGGGAGCAGAATAAAGGACTGTTACCATTCTAAGTCATTATTTTGGGGTGGTTTATTATGAGGTAATAGATAACTTATGTAAGCAAACCTAGCTCTTAACTTGTGCCAAATGATAATCAGACTGAATTATCCTCTTGCTTAATCTTCAAACAACTCTAAATTAATTGTTTTTTCCACTTTATGTTTAACCTTCTTAGTCTCAGTTTCATCACCTGCAAAATGGGAACAATAAATAGACCCTTGTGTTTTCCTCAGAGTTGCTGGAAGATTCTAAAGAGATGATGCATGAAACAAGGCTTTGTACATTATAAAATACATCAGAATGTTGGTATTGTATCTTCTAACATATTCCAAGCAAGAAGAGCTCTTAGGGACATCTCTTTCAAAGAAGATGACAATACTACAATCCTGAAATTATGAGATTCAATCTGGAAAGGACTTCCATTAAGAGAACTTGATTATGATATGGACTATGACTTATGATAATCATGATGATAACATTTAAAACAGACTCAGGTATAGAATTTAGGACATTATTTTACATCTGCATTAGTCAGGGTAAAATAACTGCTGCTGCTAAAAACTCCACAGATCTTAGAGGTTTGATGTATTTAAAGGTTTATTTCTTGTACTCAGGACAGATACTTGCAGCAGTTAGAGAAAGGGTTCCCCTCCACAGAGTCATTCAAGGATCCAGGCTTCTCTCCTCTAATAAGACCCATGGTTCCTTGGTACAATGAGTTTCTCACTTGATCCTTTTCATCTCTTGGCTGATGAGAGAAGAGAGAATTCAGAAAGGACTGCACTGAAGTTTTTTTAGGGGGTCAGGTTTGAAGTCTGAGGCTTAACAGTTTCTTGGAAAAGATGTTCTAATAGCGAAGAGAGTGGAATACACTAACTCAGTTCAACTTTGGGTTATTTTTTGTGACATGCCTTTGGCTTTTATCAAGGGCTAATATTTTTAAATGGCCGCAGGAAGAATGTTTCTGCACCTGTGGTTTCCCTGTTGAAGATGTTGCCCATTATGTAGTTGAGTGCCTCTTATGTAGACAGTCACATGACTGACTCCAATTCTTTTCAGCATTGAGCACTGAGAGAACTCATCACTTCTGACCAAACGATGTTTGTTTTTTGTGATAATGAAAAGTACAGAGCTCACTTTGTTTTCCATTTTCCCCTGGCTTCCAGAAAGCACATAGCAGGATCAGAAAATATAATCCTCCAAGTAATGTCCAATTTGCTATACTCTCTGAATCAATCAGTAAGCATTTATTGTCCAATATATATTAAAAACTAAGGATGCAAAGATAAATAAAACATTCTCTGTCCTCCAGTAACTCAATCCAGTGAAGGAGACTAAAGAACAAAGGGACAATTCTATTAAAGTGTGGTTGTGTTAGACATAATCCATTTATTTCTCTAGATGTACTTTCTACACTTCTCTACGTTTACAGGTCACCAGGCTGGTTGTAAGATTATTTTAATTCATTACCTTGTCCTCTGGTGGGTTTGGTACAATGAGGTACCAGGCATGGGGTGAAGGAGAAGGGAGGTAAAGGAGGCCAGGGTAATTAATGTCCTGCTTTTCTCACTGCAAGTTTGCCTTGGTCACTATCAAACAAAAGTCACTGCTCCTCACCAGGTAAATTTTCTTTGTGATTGTCTCTGTACAGGTGTTACTGGTAACTACTCTCTCCCCTAGTTTCTTCAGACCTAGAACTGATGGCAGCTCCACATTACAGACCTGGAGTTCCTGCCTCATCCTTCATGGCTCCTCTGTACCTCTTGCACACCTTGTTGAATCAACCTAATTTGAGTGTGCCATCTCTTTCCTCTGCAACGCCCACAGACTGCTGTGGAGACACAAAGGGAGGGCACTTAATTCAGATAAAAAATGGGGATGGAGGGTGACAGTGGGTGAATCTGAGGTTTCAGGGAAGTTTCCTGGGGGAGCTGATGATCCTTCTAAAAACCTGTGAACGCAGATTAAGAGCTAGCAGAATAAAAGTGGTGGGTGATGGGGTGGTGGGTTGTGGGGTGGGATGGCTGGGAGAGAAGGATATCTAGGGAGAGGAGAGCAGTGAGGGTGAAATCATGGATGTGAGGAAGATAATGGCTTGTTCAAGAATCTGTAAGTAACTAGAGTTTGGGCAGTGAAAAATTCCAATGTAAGAGTAGCATGGGGAAGGGTCTTTTGCGCTGTGTCCAGCACTTGGATAAGAGCAGAAAGGTAAACCAAGGGAGAGCTTGACAGTCTTGTCCATTGTGCTCAGCACTTGGGTCTTCACTCTGAAGACTCTTTGATACCCGGGGTGATTTGTGCTAACTTGGCACATCCTAGGAGACAGTGGGTAGAGAGAAACAATGAGAAACTTTAAGGAAATAGAACTCATAGGACTTGGGACCAGAGGAAAAGGACAGAATTTTGAGGTGCCCATGGGGCATTTAGATAACATCCCTGTAGAGAAGGGTTCCTATGGGAGAACAGAGGTAATTCTTGTGTACACCATGGGAGATGTGAGCATGAGTGAGTCAGCTGAGCAGCTCTGGGTTTTACTTGTATTTCTTGAGGTCAGAAAGAGTTCAGTTCAGTTCAGTCGCTCAGCCGTGTCTGATTCTTTGTGACCCCATGAACCGCAGCATGCCAGGCCTCCCTGTCCATCACCAACTCCCGGAGTTCACTCAAACTCATGTTCATTGAGTCGGTGATGTCATCCAACCATCTCATCCTCTGTCGTCCCCTTCTCCTTCTGCCCTCAATCTTTCCCAGCATTAGGGTCTTTTCAGATGAGCCAGCTCTTCCCATCAGGTGGCCCAAGTATTGGAATTTCAGCTTCATCAGTCCTTCCAATGAACACCCAGGACTGATCTCCTTCAGGATGGACTTGTTGGATCTCCTTGCAGTCCAAGGGACTCTCAAGAGTCTTTTCCAACACCACAGTTCAAAGCCATCAATTCTTCAGTGCTCAGCCTTCTTCATAGTCCAACTCTCACATCCATACACGACTACTGGCAAAACCATAGCCTTGACTAGATGGAGTTTGTTGGCAAAGTAATGTCTCTGCTTTT
>SJYV01011131.1:160932-176200 GCA_006410875.1 Neotragus pygmaeus | reverse complement strand
ACCACAGTTCAAAGCCATCAATTCTTCAGTGCTCAGCCTTCTTCATAGTCCAACTCTCACATCCATACACGACTACTGGCAAAACCATAGCCTTGACTAGACAGACCTTTGTTCACAAAGTAATGTCTCTGCTTTTTAATATGCTGTCTAGCAGAAAGGGTTAGAGTGGTGAATTGAGACATCATGAATATTGAATGCCTCGAATGCCTCCTGTATGTACAATGCATTATAAATATTTGCTGTCTTCTTGGTCTAATAGGTTACTAACTTCCTTATCTGTGCTTAACACATCTTGCAAGTTTAATCCATTCCATTTGTTTTCTTGTTTCTATAACAGAATTGAATATTCACAACCAAAATGTTGAATGCACATTGCACAACTCCTTCTGAGCTGTCAGATAAATGAAACACTTTTCTGATCCCTTCTCCCACCATTGCTCCAGACTCAGCCCCACATGCTCCTCAAACTTCATGTATCAAAGACTGACCTCATCTTCTCATCCCCCAAATAACTCATCCATCTGTATTTCAGCTCATATGGCAGCAATATCTACCTAATCACTTAACCCCAAATTTGAGTATTGCCCCGACTCTGTCCTTTTCCTCTGGTACCAAGTCCTATGAGTTCTACCTCCTTAAAGTTTCTCATTGTTTCTCTCTACCCACCGTCTCCTAGGATGTGCCAAGTTAGCACAAATCACCCCGGGTATCAAAGAGTCTTCAGAGCAAAGACCCAAGTGCTAAGCACAATGGACAAGGCTGTCAAGCTCTCCCTTGGTTTACCTTTCTGCTCTTATCCAAGTGCTGGACACAGCGCAAAAGACCCTTTCCTTCTCTACGATTTTGTAATGCATAATTGTAAAGATTAGGACTTGCCATTACCTGCCTGGCCCTCTGCACTGGAGTTTAAGACTCCGAGTTTGAGACCCTATGGCATGCATTCTGCCTACTTGGCTATGCCTACTTTCCTTTGACTCAGTTTCTTATTTTATGGTATTGAATACTTTGCTGCTTCTGCTGCTAAGTCGCTTCAGTCGTGTCCGACTCTGTGCGACCCCATAGATGGCAGCCCACCAGGCTGCACCATCCCTGGGATTCTCCAGGCAAGAACAGTGGAGTGGGTTGCCATTTCCTTCTCCAGTGCATGAAAGTGAAAAGTGAAAGTGAAGTCACTCAGTCGTGTCCTACTCTTAGTGACCCCATGGACTGTAGGCTACCAGGCTCCTCCATCCATGGGATTTTCCAGGCAAGAGTCTTGGAGTGGGTTGCCATTGCCTTCTCCAGAATACTTTGCTAACCTTCATTAAATCCTTTGTTTAAAAAAAAAAAAGTGGGATGTAAACAAACTCATACAAAACACTGACCAGTGTATGAAAGGCCATAGGAGACTATAAACATCTCCAGATACAGGCTTACTTTTGCCCTTAGCCTGATTTCTTTTATGCGTGGCCCAATTTCTTTTAGGTTCAGACACTTGCTGGAGCAAAAGATTGGTAACACTGAATCACTGAACAGCCCTCATAAAACTCATGGCCCAGAATGTCAGCCATGTTCTTAACTAGAGGTGCATAGAACTGTGTCTAAGCACTGTACATGTCACTCATTTTACTGTTAATTGCACACATAGCATTTGTACAACTCCTTATCTCTCCATAGAGTTCCTGATGTTGGGTTTTTAGTGCAGTTAGCCACCGGATTGTACAGCATTTCCCCGTTTGGATACAATGGATAAAGTTGGGACCATACCCATTTGGATATAGAGGGAAGGGGAAGAGTGGAACATTCAAGAGTTTCTGTTTTGTCAAACAAACTTAAAACAAGACTGAAAGAAAAGTTACCCCTAAGGAGGCACTTGACATTACTCTTCCATTAGAACTGGGTGTACAAATCATAATTACAGGTAAAATCTAAGCTTATAACTGCATTGATTTAGTGAAGGTAATTCTATTTATTTTCTACTGTTTCTAATCTTTTTTTTTCTCTATCAGTAACTAATGAACCTCTTTAAAATCATTTGATTTAATATCATTGTTTTATATTTATTTTCCTTTAAGACAAAATTATGGTAAAACTATTTTACCAAATTCTTTTTTTTTTTGGACACAGAAGTATTAAATATTACAGAAGGAAATTCAGTATCAATGAAAGCCTCCACGTGTCTTGGCATGGTTTCATGAAATATAGGTCCCATTACTCAAGCCAATGAAGTGATTTACAGCCTTGTTCATAGCAGTTTGGTAGGATTTATAGAAACATTGCTTTTTACAAAAGACAAACATCATAAATTTTTCAAGAAGGTTTTGTCAGTCTGAAGATTTGAAAATAAAGCAATAATCTTTGGCCCTTTCAATGCTGTATTCTCATAAATCTACACACCTATAAAATTGATAGCTTTTGCTTACATAGGCTTAATAAGTCCAAATATATTCTTTTTAAAAAGTTGCATTCTTACAATGGGCATAATTTAACTTGTTGCTTAAGTATTTCCTCCATTTTCTCTTAATTTTAAGAAATATTGAGATGATGAAAATTTCTGAGGAAATACTACTTAAGAACACTATACTGGATTTATAACTTCTTAGGAAATGGCAACCCACTCCAGTACTTTTGCCTGGAGAATCCCAGGAATGGGGGAGTCTGGTGGGCTGCCGTCTATGGGGTCGCACAGAGTTGGACATGACATGACTTAGCAGCAGTAGCAACAGCAGGAATCCAGAATTACTTCTAATAGTTTCATACTCACTCATTCATTTAACTATTTATTGAGTTATAAGGATATGGTGAATAAGACAGAACCAGGGAGTAATGACTTAGAAGTAGCTACGTTTTATATTTCTGTTTTAATAGAATCCTCTTAAAGAAAGGATTTACTTGGTTTTTCTGAAATTTCCTGATTAAGATTCCTAGAAGATATCTCCTCAATGGAGCTCTCCAACCACAATCGATAAGAGTAATTCCTGATCATGTTTATGCTATAAAAAGAAAAAGACATAATAGCTGAAAATGTACCTCCCACCTCTTCTGTAGACCTTCACACCACTGCCATATCTCCAGTCTACTGCACTGTCTTAATATTTAAAAAACATAGGATTCCTACCCCCATCCTATCCTTTTTGCAAAGGTGGTTAAATTTTCAAATATTAACTAAATAGATTCTTCCAAATATTAAAAATAATAATTTCATCTAGGGAGAATTCCCTGGCAATACAGTTGTTAGGACTCTAAGGGGAGTACGGGTTCAATCTTTGACCAGGTAATGAAGATCTGGCTTGCTGTGAGGTGTGACCAAAAAGAAAATTACATTTCGGTTGACTTAAATATGTCTTTTTAAAATGAGTTTTGCCCACTTGATTTGCAAAGTCAAATATTTTTCAAATATTTGATTAGATATTTGATTTATTTAAGTTTTTAAAATACTTACAGACTCCCTGAGTGTTAAAAGTCCATGTTTTGTATCTTTAAGAAGATCTCAAAAAGTTAGTACTAAAAAAGAGTGATGGGCTTCCCTCGTGGCTCAGCTGGTAAAGAATCTCCCAATGTGGGAGACCTGAGTTTGGTCCCTGGGTTGGGAAGCTTCCCTGGAGAAGGGAAAGGCTACCCACTCCAGTATTCTGGCCTAAAAAATTCCATGGACTGTATAGTCTATGGGGTCACAAAGAGTCAGGCACGACTGAACGACTTTCACTTCACGCACATAATGGCAGTGAAACTTTGGATTAATTGCCTTTTAGCTACAATGATGTTCTGATATACAAACAGTGCTTATAACCATAATGCATTTGAGGAAACTAGAACATCGTGCAACTCACAGTGTAAACATATAGTGCTTTTCCATCAGAAGAATGCAATAACTGGAGGTTGTACTACTGACCAAGGGTTTGGCATGATATAAAACATGGCAGTAAACAAAAATATGTCATAAAAATCAAGGCTCAGCAGCAATGACTTTATGAAGATACAAAAGAGCAAAATTATGTTCCAAGCCTAATAAAATGGGCATAAATGCACTGTAGATGTCACCACAGCACTCCACTGTTACAGATACATGTGTATATACATATGTATGTCACATAAAATGCATTTCACAGTACCATAACTTCTAGTTAAAATAGTATGCTGAATAAAATATGCATTAATTAAACAGTTCATCAATAATAATCATGTTTATTTTCTAAGTTTGAAAGGACTTTGGGGAGATAATTGGCATGGACCAGGTTTCTAATACCTGTTCAAGAAGGTTTAAGGTGATTCCCCTTTCTCTCTTAGAAAAGTTCCTTAAAACAGTGAGAAGCATTGAAATTCCTCAGTGCTGCTTCAAAGGATGGTATGAAGTTATCAACATGTGTTACTTGTTGACATCAATGGCTATGACACTGAAAAGTAATTTTTTAAGGATCTCAAGTTTGACCAAACATCTCTTCTTCACTGTTTGCTGCGTCATCAATTTATTTACAAATTCTGTTTATCATGAAATAAAAGGAAAGCTCCTAGAAAAGAATACAGAACAACATTTCCAGTTCACTGGAAAACCTTGAACTTATAATAATAGTTTTATGTATTCTAACAGAGTTAATCAAGAAAGGCATATAACAATCTGAGCAACCTGAGCTCTTTCCTTGTTTTCTAACAGAAGCCATGCAGTGAAAGCAAAAGACATTTTTAACTTGACTGTATAGCAAATAAGAAACCTTAAAACCCTCTAGCTATGAGTTATTAGAAACACTAATAACTTACAAAAAAAATCATTTAAATGTTCATCTTCAGCTGAAAGAAAGTGAGGAAGAAAAAAAAACAAAAAAGATAAAGCTANGAGTTATTAGAAACACTAATAACTTACAAAAAAAATCATTTAAATGTTCATCTTCAGCTGAAAGAAAGTGAGGAAGAAAAAAAAAACAAAAAAGATAAAGCTACTAAAATTTAAAAAATAAATGATAAAAATGAATCCTGACAGCACTGGAGATGGATGTCAGTCTCAGGAATATAAAGGGTTAGACTTTTAATACTCAAATGGGACAGTAGTTGAGACTTTGGGCAGTTTTAGATAAAACACTCTTCAAGAGATCAAACCTTCAGTAAGAGATGAACTAGATAAAAGCCCACCCTCTTACATGGGCGGATGACATAAAGCTGATCTGCGACAAGGTGTGTGGGGATTTGTAACTTTATGCCTCCTCCTTACATGAAATTGAGTTTAAAATTGATATTTTGTGTTGGTCCAGAATCACTTATGTCAGGAAAGTGGTCCTGAACTGGTAAAATCCTCTGAAGAGACCCAGCCTCATCTCCACCCCAGGGAGGATACTCAAGTCTCACTGAAGATGAGTTCACAATCAAAAGCTATAAAACTCTCCAAGAACCAGTGCAGCAGACTTAAGAATCCCTAGGCTTAGTCATGACTTCTCTGGTGGATGAGATGGTAAAGAATCTGCCTGCAAAGTGAGAAACCTGGGTTTGGTCCCTGGGTCAGGAAGATCCCCTGGAGAAGGGAATGGCCACCCACTACAGTATTCTTGTTTGGAGAATTTCATGGACAGAGGAGCCTGGTGAGCTACATACAGTCCACGGGGTCTCAAAAAGTTGGACATCACTGAATGACTAACACTTTCACTAGTTTTCAGGCTTAATCAATGGGGGAACAACCTCTCTCCCAAGAAATTTAGCTAATGGGATAATTGGATAAAGATTAGAAAGTAAGAATGTTAAAAATGACTAAAGACATTGAAGAAAGACTTAAAAAGTACACAAATGGAAAATGGTTGCTAGATGACTGCCAGGCAGTAGGGAATGCACAAACTTCTGTACTAAAAGAGATGAAAAGTGGGAGCTGTGGGTCTTACATGTTTGATTTAATCAGATCATTCTCCAAACACTGCATTCAGCCGCCACGTTCTTTAAAAATTACATCTGCTTTTTCAAGGTAAGAGTAGGGTGGAAGGATATCAGTCCTGAAGGAGAAATAATAGATTTATGTGGCTAAAAAGTGGACCAGAGGGAATTCCCTGGCAGTCCAGCGGTTAGAACTCCACACTTTTACCGCCCAGTGCAGAGGTTCAATCCCTGGTTAGGGAACAAAGATCCTTTTGCACAAACTGCAAAGTGCTACCCCCCCAAATATATGTAGACCAGAAATCCTTATGGAATTAGTGATTTCAGATTCTTATTGTGACCACCTTTATGCATTTGAGCAATTTTGACATTTTAAAAACCATAAAGCATTTTTTGTCATCACCTTGAAAATTATGTTTGGCCACATTTCAGCAGGTTACACTTCAGACTCCTATTTTTTTCCCTCTCAATATCAGTTGGAACATTGTTCTAATCTGTTCACCTGTCTTTCTGAGCATTTCAGGGTATTGATATGGAAGCCTCTATAAGGGAGAACTTTGCAGAAGCACAAGGACAGAATTGAGGAGATGTGAGTTTTATCATTTACTGTGCCACTAACACTGCCATGGGGCCTTGTGCAAGTCACTTAGCAGCTCCCAATGTCAGTTTCTCTCTCTCTTTTTTATACATGAAGCTGTGTGCCAGACAGCAAATGTAAGTAGGTAACGTATCAAGCAAAATACATGCATGGACCAGATTCCACTGATGTGTACTGCATGTCTGACTGGGTTAAGTTTTTTTTAAAGACTTTATTTTTTAGAGCAGTTTATATGGGAGATTTTAGGGGACGTGTACAAAGATTTCCCACATAGCTACGGCCCTGTACATGTACAGCTTCCCCTATTATCAACATCATCAACATCTTGCACCAGAGTGGTACATTTGTCACACTGATGAACTTATCTTGACACATCACTCAAAGCTCCTCGCTTACATTAGGCTTCATTCTTGTTGTACATTCTATGAAAGTGAAAGTGTTAGTCCTCAGTTGTGTCTGACTCTTTGTGACCCCACGGACTGTAGCCCTCCAGGCTCCTCTGTCCGTGGGATTCCCCAGGCAAGAATATTGGAGTTGGTAACCATTTCCTTCTCCAGGGGATCTTTCCTACCCAGGGACTGAACCCAGGTCTCCTGCACTGCAGGCAAATTCTTTACCATCTGAGCCACCTGGAACAAATTGATAATGACATGTATCTACTAATACGATATCATACAGAGTAGTTTCACTGCTGTTAAGATCTTTTGTGCTTTGAGTATTCATCTTCCCCATGCCCCACCTCCCATCCTGAAACCACCATCGTTTTATTGTCTTCATAGTTCTATCTTTTCCAGAGTGTCACTTATGTGGAATCATACAGTAGGCACCCTTTTCAAATTTTTTCACTTAAGAATATGTTTTTACCTTTCCTCCATGTCTCGTCATGGCTGGATAACTCATTTCTTTACAGCACTGAATGACCTTCCATGGTCAGCATGTGCCACATCATGTGCTGAGGACATCTTGTTTGTTTCTTTAAGTTTTGGCAATTGTGAACAAAGTTGCTATGAACATCCACGTGCAGGTGCTTGTGTGGACATACGTTTTCAGCTGGATATTGTGGAGGTTGGTTCTAAAGACTGAGTAACACGGTTACTGGATCCTGTTTAATTTTGTAAGACACTGCGAAGCTGTCTTTCAGAGTTGTTCCATTTTGCATTTAAAGTAGTGGTGAATGAGAGTTCCTGTTACTCCATATTCTCACCAGCATCTAATGTTGTCAGTGTTTGAATTTTAGTTATTCTGATAGCTGCATAGTGGTACCTTATTGCTTTAATTTGCACTCCCTGCTGACAAATGATATGGAGATCTTTTCATATCTTATTGTCCATCTACATATATTTTTACATTGCTTATTTATTTATTTTGACTGAGCTGAGTCATTGTTGTTGCACTCAGCCTTTCTCGAGTTATGAGTGAGGAGAGGCTACTCCTCATTGTGGTGGGTGGGCTTCTTCCCACAATGGCTTCTCCTGTTGCAGAGCACAGGCTCTAGGGCTCACGGCTTTAGTAGCTGTGGTGAATACTGGAATACTGGAGTGGACTGCCGTGCCCTCCACCAGGAGACCTTCTCAGACCAGGCATCAAACCCGTATCCCCTGCACTGGCAGGCAGATTCATATCTACTGTACCACTAAGGAAGTCATTCATGTTTTTAAATTTAATTTTTAAATTTTATATTGGAGTATAGTTGATTTACAATACTGTGTTAGTTTCAGATGTGCAGCAAAGTGACTCCATCATACAAATACATACATATCCATATATCTATTCTTTTTCATATTCTTTTCCAATATAGGTTATTATAGAATACTGAGTAGCGTTCCCTCTGTTGATTAGAACTCCTCTTAAAATTCCCTCCTACCTATACAGTAGGTCCTTGTTGGCTATCAATTTTGTATAGATAGTGTGTATATGTTAATGTATATCTTCTTTGATGAGATGTCTTAAAGGTCTTAGAGCTTCCCTGGTGACTCACCAGTAAAGAATATGCAGTGTGTCTATGTTAATGTATATCTTCTTTGACGAAGTGTCTTAAAGGTCTTAGAGTTTCCCTGGTGACTCGGTGGTAAACAATTCCCCTGCCAATGCAGAAGACCCTGGTTTGATCCCTTGGTTGGGAAGGTTACCTGGTATAAGGCATGGCAACCCTCTCTAGTATTCTTGCCTGGAAAGCCATGGACAGAAGAGCCTGGTGGGCTACAGTCCCCGGGGCCACAAAGAGTCAGACATGACTGAGCGCGTAAGCACTCTTTAAGGTCTTTGGCACATTAAAAAAAATCAGAGTGCTTGTTTTTCATTGTTATGGATTAATATTTCCAATCTGTTTGCCATGGAGTTCAGTTCCTTGACATGCATATTCTGTGTAACATGCATTCTGTGAGAAACAGTGCTTCACAGTCAGATAAGCAAGTAAACAGTTTCTCTTCCGCTTAACTTCCGAGAACTTTAATACACTAATGTGCAGGGCTCCAAGTCAGGAATTTGGTAAGCCTGGTCACCCTAAACTATTAGACCTCCTCTTTGCCCAGGAACTCTATATATGCAAAATTACTTCCAGTTCTATTATTCTTTATGTAAGGATATGGTTACACTTTTACTTATGTGCTATTTCTAAGTCAATTTCAGTTCAGTTCAGTTCAGTCACTCAGTGGTGTCCAACTCTTTGTGACCCCATGAATCGCAGCACGCCANTGAATATTCATTGGAAGGACTGATGCTTAGGCTGAAACTCCAATTCTTTGGTCACCTGATGCGAAAAGCCGACCCATTAGAAAAGACCCTGATGCTGATAAAGATTGAAGGCAGGAGGAGAAGGGGACGACAGAGGATGAGATGGTTGGATGGCATCACCGACTCAATATACATGAATTTGAGCAAGCTCCAGGAGATGGTGAAGGAGAGGGAAGCCTGGCGTGCTGCAGTCCATGGGGTTGCAAAGAGTAGGACATGACTGAGTGACTGAACAACAGCTGGTGGTACAGAGGATAATAGTCTGCCCGCCAATGCAGGGACATGAGTTTAAACCCTGGTCTGGGAGGATCCCATATACCATGGAGCAACAAAACACATGAGCTGTAGCTACTGAACCTCTGTTCAAACTGCTGAAGTCGGTGAGCCTAGAGCCTGTCCTCTGCAACAAGAGAAGCCACCACAGTGAGAAGCCTGTGCATTGCATCAAAGACCAAGCACAAGAAAAATTGATAAAATAATTTTAAAAAATATAGTAAATAGAAGCAAGTAAAATCAAAAGAGAGAGAGAGGTCCTAGAGAGCTGCCTTCTCCTCCTGCCATGTGAGGATACTGCAAGAAGCTGGCAGTTTGCAGCCTGTAAGAGGGCCCTTACTGGCACCCTGATCTTGGATTTCCAGTCTATAGAACTGCGAGAGATAAGTTTTTGTTGTTTACACTCAGTCAGTGGTATTTTGTTATAGAAGCCTGGACAGTCTAAGACAGGTGTCAAGCTCTATGACTATGATTTCTTATGTGTGTGCTCTTTCGCTTCAGTTGTGTCTGATTCTTTGTGGTAGCCTACCAGGCTTCTCTGTTCAGGGGATTCTCCAGGCAAGAATACTGGAGTGGGTTGCTGTACCATCCTCCAGGAGAACTTCCCTACTCCAAGATCAAATCTGGGAGGTAGGTGCTAAACCGTTGTCCCCATTTTTTGAAGGAAAAAACTGAGATGTATGGAACTTCAGTAGTTTGTGTGTACATGGAATGGAGTTGAGATTTAAAATGAAGCCTCTAACTGCAGAGACCATCTGTGGTTGTAACGATATATACAACTCCCACTAAAAGATAGTGAGGTTTTATTTTCTTGATTTTCTGTTCCTTCTTGGGAGTTTTAAACACCATTCAACAAGAGCAGAAGAGGCAAACACAAATACTCCAAAGGGAAACGCTGTGTATAAGTTGGTGGCTTTATCCTCATTCAGGGAAGACGCCAGTCAAGAGGTGAACTATGAATCTACACCAGACAATAAGCTATAACACAGAGGTGGAGGCTTGAAGGCCCTTTACACCAATCACACACAGTCCATGGGGTCGCAAAGAACCAGACACTACTGAGCGTCTAATACTTTCACTTTTTCATAAGGTTGATATAAGTTTAAAAAATGTGTATAGCCTGGTGCTTGACATATAGTACAGCTCAGTGAATACAAACTTTATTTTTATTATTCGATCTGCAATATCATGACTATCACATAAAATTATGAAGGGTTGGATGATTACTATTATAGAGAAAAAATTAGAATAAAAATAATACAATTACAGATGATTGTTTAGTCTTAGATAGTAGCTAAAATCATTAGCCTATCTCTCATGTAATCTTTATGACCATGGGAGGGATAAAGACCTAGCACTGACTTTAATATAAAGATCTGGAGAAGGATTAACAATCGAATAGACAACAGTTTGAGCTTAAAATTTATTCCTCGACAAAAATAGAATAGTACAGATTTCTCACATACTCTACGTTCTGAGGAGAGAAAAAATAACCCACAGAGAGAAAAGGATAAAAATGTGTGGGAGTGTTTCAAAATCGGGCTAGGAAAGAAGAGTCTCCTGGTTGCTCCTTTCAAGTTAGATTGAAATAAGTCTATTCCCTACCCAAGAAATGAAAGCATGATTTGCTGTGTATGTTTAATTTTCGCTAAAAATATGTAACTAAGAGAAAGCCAAAGAAATATTTTCATTTAAGAGAAGACAATTTTTGCTGTTGTTTTCTGTGTGGGTGGCTGTGTTTTTATTCTTGCCAATCAATAATCAAAATTCAAAGTCTTGATACACATTCCCACTAAATGACTATAACCTGTCTGGTCTTTAGGGAGTTCAATGTTGAAAGCAGCAGGTTTCCCAGGATAAATCTTTCTCTAGTCGAGATGTGTATTCCCTGATGTACAACCAAGAAGTTATTTCCAGTGCTCTATCAACGTTTTGTTCTGCTTGAATTTAAGCCCCATTCTTTTTGTGAGTCACATGTGAACATAAACCAAGCAGTTGACATGTTCTTTGCATATTCGTAGCTGACCCAGTTAGCACCTACAACTGTATTTGCTTTATGGAGAAATCAAAGACACAACCTTGCCTGCCCCCTGCTTGGCTCTCTTCATTTGGATCTGCATGGCATTTTTAGTTAATTAATCAGTTAGTTTTGGGCTGCTCTGGGTCTTTGCTCCTGTGCTCAGTCTTTCCCTAGTTGCAGTGAGCAAGGGCTACTCTCTAGTTGCCATGCCTGGGCTTCTCGTTGCAGTGGCTTCTCTCTCTCTTTTTTTTAAAAATGAAAATCTGACTTTTAAAAGAATTTCATTTATTTGCTTATTTTTGGCCGCACTGGGTCTTCTTTGCTGCACAGGCTTGTCTCTGGTTGCAGTCAGCAGGAGCTACTCTCTGGTTGCAGTGTGCGGACTCCTCATCGAGGTGGTTTTTCCTGTTGTGGAGCATTGGCTCTGGGGGCGTGGACTTAGTAGCTGTGGCACATGGGGCGCAGGCTCAGTGACTGGGGTACGAGCTTGGCTGCTCCATGGCCCGTGGGATCCTGACAGATCAGGGATTGAACTTGTGTCCCCTGCATTGGCAGGTGGATTCTTTACCACTGAGCCACCAGGGAAGCCCCGGTAGCATCTCTTGTTGCAGAGCACAGGTTCTAGGGCATGTGGGCTTCAGTGGTTGTGGCACGCAAGGGCTCTGTTGCCCCACATTATGTGGAATCTTGGTCCCTGACCAGGGATTGAACTCGTGTCCCCTTCATTGGCAGGCGAATTCTCAACCACTGGACCAGCAGAGAAGTCCTGCAAAGTGGTTTTACAAATTTTAAACATTTGTTGCCAATTTAAAACAAAAAAGGGATATTTCTCATAAAAGTCTGTGATGCAACTTCTCATATAAAGTCAGTAAATTAAGAAAGATGGCACCATGTTCCTTCATGGCAACAACTGGGGATCTTTATAGGGGTTCTTTGCCCAGACAGAGCTGTTATCTAACTCACTATGGACATCTGTGTTCTCCAACTCTTGATGTTTCACATGTGTTTGTTAAGTAGAGAAGGATCAGTGATTGGTGGGATTAATTTAAATTTACATGTTTTTTTATTGGAATATCCAGGTTATTCTTAAATTTATGATGGTCCAAATATTTACAGGACCTTTATATTATCTATTTAATTTATCTAAATTAAGCAACCTGGTTATTTATAACCTAAAAGTTTAATTAAATAACCTAAATATTTACATTACTTAAATTTCAGGAAAGGGAAATAAATGCTAAAATGTTAGATTGGGGGACAAGCTTGAATGCAAAGTTCCAGCAATGACCAATTATGACAGTGGTTTGGCCAAGTCCTCTGAAGGGAACCAGGGCCTTGACTGAAGTGAACTGTTCATGGAAAACACACACAGTTTTATGGTATCAAGTACACTTAAAATTACTATAAAGACTCCAGACTTCTCTGAATTCCATTCCCCCTGGATCAGCCATTTCTCATTTTCAATTTGTTTACTACTTCTGTCTAACTTGCCTTGCTTCATTGTGCTTAATGAAATTATTCTGGAGCCTCTCCTGATTTCAAATTAGAACCAGACAAAATTAACCTCCAAAAACAGAACTGCTATGGTCTGGTTTCTGTGAAATGACTTAATGCTGAGTGAAGTTATATGAACTAGCAATTTGAGACTATTTGTTAAAAGATTGAGCTGCCACCACTTCATGCATCACAAAAAGGTATCATTTCATGTGTACCTGTATTAAGGGCAATTCAAAGACAATGACTGGTCACATTCCTGGGTAACTATGCATTGTAGTGGAGAAACCAGAAGAAAAGAAATTGGCTGCCAATACCTGCCAAGGGTGTGCAAACAGGAGATGAAGGGTAGAGTTGTAACTCAGTGACAGCGAAGCTGGGGCCATCTTCAGTCAACTTTGGCAACTCTTCATTAAGGAATACTGAGTTCACAACTGGTAACCTCTTCCCAATATCCGTTTGGTAACTCTAGGATGGGATGGGAGGGCAAGAAGTGGGGGCGGGACAGAGGGGGCAACAAGTGAAGACTTGTCCAAGGATCCCAAAGGGGCTTTACTGACTGTCTTGTGGGCTGTGGAGAGCTGTATGACGGTGGTACCACTTTTAACTATTAGGTGATGGAATTAAGAATGGCTTGCTTTGAAAGAAACGATTGTCAACGGTCACTGGCTACGCCCCATCCCTCAGCTGTACCACTTTGGCACATGCCACATGCTGGCCCTGACGTCTCTTTGCCTGCTTGCTCTGTCTGCGCCATAGAGTAGGACGAGAGTGCCGGGGGTGAGCACATGCAGCCCTCCCAGCAGCTTTAAGTAACGATAGATAGGAATGGTGTAGAAATACCCTGGCAGAAGGAGATGCCTTCGAAGCACTGATTCTGAAGTTTCCCAGCAGGATCAAGTTTCTGTTCCCCATGCTGGCAACTGACTTGAGATCACACTCTTTATTAGCTTTCTTCCCTTCCCAGTTTCACTTCTCCACTCCCTGGCTCTTGTTTTTGGCCTTTCTAGGATGGAATGGGAGAGCAAGTATTAAGAGATAAATCCCAAATAGATCACTTGCACTTGATCTTTGTCTCAGGGACTGCTTCTGGGGGAACCCAAACCAATATAGCTTCTATTTTACAAAACTTTCTCCTTTGTCTGTGGGATAATACCGTGAATGCCTGGGCTGCCATATGTCTGTGTGCATTCATTAATTCACTGGCTCATTTTTCTCTTTTCAAAAAATATCAACGGAATGCCTATTTGATGCAAAGTTGCTGAGCTAGGTGCTAAAAAGACAGTAGTGAAGAGTCATAAGTCTTGTCCCCTAGAGTGGCCTGTCCCAAAGAAACAAGTTATGTGCTACAAGTGTAATTTAAATTTCTTAGAGGCCACACTGAAAAAAAAAAAAGGAAAAAGAGAGAAGGTCAACACAGCAAAATGCTGTCATTTCAATGTGTTCCCAGTCTTTGAAATCTAGTGTTTATTTTGTATTGGCAGCATCTCTCAATTTGAACTGGCCATAGTTCAAGTGCTATTTAGACACATGTGGCTAAAGGCTCCTGCCATTGAAAACAGCCCAGTTCCTGAGGTTTATGGTTAGTGAGCAGGAGGGAGGAGCAGGTCACTTAAGAGGCAATCATACGATAGGAGGTTGGTTACCTGAGTTGGTGGTCCCCCAACTTAGTATGTATCTGAATTGCCCAGAGAGCTAATACAGGATATAGAGTCTAAGGCTCATAGGAGACACCTGGGACTAAGCAGCCTCCCCAGGTTCCCCAGGGGACTGGGTACACAGCGAAGCTTGACAACCACTGCCCTACCTCACCCTCAACCAATCTCCTCACTCTCAGTTCTTTGTGAAAATGTGCGTGCATGCATGCTAAGTCGCTTCACTCGTGTCTGACTCTTTGTGACCCAATGGAGTGTAGCCCACCAGGCTCCTCTATCCATAGCATTCTCCAAGCAAAAATCCTGAAGTGGGTTGCCATGCCCTCCTCCAGGGGATCTTCCCAACCCAGGGATCAAACTTGTCTCTTGTGTTTCCTGCGTTGAGAGGTGGGTTCTTTCTACTAGCACCATCTGGGAAGCCCTTATATAAGTGTAGAGGAGGAGAAATCATTTCCCCTCAACCCTCCCAGGTTCTTGGCTGAGTCCCCCTGTAAAAAAAGACAGGTTAATGAGAGAAAAACAAATGAAAGTCTGTTAGTGTGTATACCTGACATATACATGGGAGATACCCAGGAAAACTGAGTAGAACTCCCTGAAATGGCCCAAGCCACCACTTTAAATATATCTTCAGTTAAAGACAAAAGGGTGGGTGGGGCAGAAGGGGAG
>SJYV01011131.1:140786-160780 GCA_006410875.1 Neotragus pygmaeus | reverse complement strand
TAGGAGGGTACCAGGAAAAGCCCACTAAAGGAGGACAAGGTTGTCATGCAGATTTAAGTGGTGCCTTTTCCACCGATAAGTTTTTTGTGATTTACAGTCATCCTATTCCTCCTGGTGTAGAGAGGGAGACACCAGCATGGATGGAGAGTTCCCTTAAGAAAGTAAATGCTCCTTGCTGCTACTGCTAAGTCACGCCAGTCATGTCCGACTCTGTGCGACCCCATAGATGCCAGCCTAACAGGCTCCTCTGTCCCTGGGATTCTCCAGGCAAGAACACTGGAGTGGGTTGCCATTTCCTTCTCCAATGCATGAAAGTGAAAAGTGAAAGCGAAGTCGTTCAGTTGTGTCTGACTCCTAGTGACCCCACGGACTGCAGCCTACCAGGCTCCTCTGTCCATGGGATTTTCCAGGCAAGAGTACTGGAGTGGGTCGCCAGTGCCTTCTCCATAGTAAATAGTAATTTCTACTCTGTTTTCAGACCTCCCATGCCTGCAGTTTCTCAAAACAATCCTTATGCCAAGGATGCATATGCATATTTAGGGGTTGTATACTCTGCTACTCTGCATGAGACTTACTCTCAAANAGTGCCTTCTCCATAGTAAATAGTAATTTCTACTCTGTTTTCAGACCTCCCATGCCTGCAGTTTCTCAAAACAATCCTTATGCCAAGGATGCATATGCATATTTAGGGGTTGTATACTCTGCTACTCTGCATGAGACTTACTCTCAAATTCATTTGCACCGTGGATGCACTTCAGAAGTATTAAAAAATACTGAAGCCTTGGTTTCATTCCAGAAATTCTAATTTGAAGGTCAGGATTGAGACCTATCCATCAAGGTATTAAAAGTGATTATAATGCATAGCCAAGTTTGAGAATCAAGGACCTAAAGTATGGTGTGTGACAGACAGCACTTACTTCAGGGGTCCAGTTTTGTAAAGATATTACCTATATGTATGGGTGTCCACAAGGAAGGATCTTGAAGGACATGTACAAACATGCCATTCCAGAAATGCGAGTGTGATTATGAAGATGTTCTTTGTAATTTTTCTGTGCTGGGTGTGCACAACATTTGAAATGGAAGCTAATGAAATGAAACCCAATGAAAAACACTATATAAGAGGTGGATCTAGATATATTTGGGCTTTTTTGGTTTGGGTTCTGCCTCTAATTTTCAACCTATTAAGTCTGCCCTGCTCTTTGGCAATACTTTCCTAAGTGTTTAACTTGATCTTGATTTGAATGGGTTGAATGCTTCCCATCTTTGCCCCTTGGAAGGATGGATGGCCCTGGAAGGTTGGCTCTGGCAGCCTCATAGAGATGTTTGGAGAGGGTCAGAGGTGGCAGAGAAACCAGTTAGGAAGCTGGTGTTTGCCTTTTCAGGACTGGATCGGATTTGTGAGCGTGCTTTCCTACACTGTTTCTGTATCCCTGGTCAAGAGGGCTTTGCAGTTGGGTTTCTGAAGTCTCCTTGGCATCTGGGAGTTAGCACAAGGCTTCACACTGGGTTGGGCTGTCAAGGATGAAAAAAACAACTCTGAAATATCAGGCTTTGGTTTCAGATATAAACCTGCTTGCATTTAAATTAAATATTGAATGAATTTAAGGCTATAAACATTGATCTTCTCTGAGAACAGTTGCATTTAAGTCTGAGTGATGAAATTCAGAGGTGCTAAATTTTGTGTGTTTGCATAGATAATTCCTGGTGTTCAAGATTGATCGGAGCACATTCACTCGGGTGCAACCATATATTTTTGAAATGAAGTCTGATCTTCTCTTTCAGCCACTGTGTAATGTCTTCAGTGTTTCAGTTTATTCATGGAAGTCACATTAAAGTATTTTAAGTTCAATTTGAAAATTGCAGTACAATTAAGCTTAAACTGTTGCTAACTTTTAAAAAGTCGTCTACAGGTGGTTTGATCTGTTCTGACAGAAATGAATTGAAACCAAAAAGAAAGAACACTGTTTTGATCGTTCAGTTCTTTTGTCTTCCTTGGTTTTCATGTCCACGTTCAAGTGTTTTGCTTTTTCTTTCCCAGTGAACTCACCCTGAAGGGACAGACTGCTCTACAGTAGTCAGATGCTGAATTTCTTTTAGCACAGTGCAAAATTTGTTTCATTCTTTCAAAATAGGCTTTTGCTTTGGAATATAGCATGATGAGGGAAATACATGCAGCCCACATCCTTCCTTGAGCCTCTTGCAAGGTTCAGACTGTCTGAGGAGCTAGAGGTGGGTGGGTCATTAGGAGGTGATATGCCTGATTTGGGCTATAGCCAGCCTGCTTTTGTTGCAGGGCATGGGGGCGGGGGGAGTGGGTGAGGAGGATTTGGGTGAGTTTGGGGAGAGACACACAAAGGAAATCAGTCCCAAATATTCATTGGAAGGACTGATGCTGAAGCTGAAGCTCCAATACTTTGGTCACCTGATGTGAAGAACCAACTCATTGGAAAAGACCCTGATGCTGTGAAAGATTGAAGGCAGGAGGAGAAGGGGACGACAGAGGATGAGATGGTTGGATGGCATCACTGACTTGGTGGACATGAGTTTGAGCAAGCTCCAGGAGTTGGTGATGAACAGGGAAGCCTGGCATGCTGCAGTCCATGGGATCACAAAGAGTCGGACACAACTGAGCAACTGAAATGAACTGAACTGGGGAGAGACAGGGGTGGGAGAAGGATGCCCTGGTGCTTGTCCTCTCTCTACCTTGCTGGCCTTGGGGAGTCCTTGGTGAGAGACTCAGCTCCCTCCAGCTCCTACTGACAAAATATGACCCAGAGTCAGTGATACTTTCTCCTCAGTCTTTTAGGGACTACATCACCAGGCTATCATTGAGACCTGGTGCCATTGGGAGCATCCAGAGAGAGCAAGAACATGGACTTGGGCCATCCTGTGGTGGGCGCTGAAAGCAGGGCTCAGTGTAGCTGAGGGCAGAGAGCATCAAAGAAGAGACAAGGAGAGAGGAAAAATGTGGGGGTGCCCCGCTTGAGGAATGTAGTTGATATGGGGGCCCAGATGAGACTCTAGCCGGGGGCACACAGAATTAATCTGTGACACTTTTCAGTGTTCTAGAAGATGTCAGTTCAAGGGTCAGAGAAATATGGACTTTCCCTTTTAATAAGACTCCATGTATACTCATCTCCTGTATTAAAGGCAAACAGAATGAAAACACTTTTATTCATGAGTAATGGCTTGTATTAGCAACAGAAATGCTTCCTGAGCTAAAAATGCCCCTATGTGGGAAGGTCAGGGGTGACAGGCTACAACATCCAGTCTTGGGTTTCTAGAAAGATTCCTAGAAATCTTGCACTGGAGCATAACAATAAACAAGCAGTGTTTGGATTTTCACAGAGGATATGCCCTCGGCCAGCATCCATCCTCAGAAAATCTTCAGAAATGCATGTGATGCCAAAAGAGGTGCTGCTTTGGGAGTACCTTGTAATCAGTTCCAAACTCTTACCAAACAGCAGCACAATCTATAATTTCTATGTAAACTCAGCTCATTGTTTGCATCGTGTTTGTTTCTTTGCTGAGGATGTGTCATCCAACAAAAAACTACAGTTTTGGCTATCCAAACTAGGCAGTCACCTGAAATTGCTGGAGGGAATGGTTGCTTTGTTCAAAGGGGGTGGTCTGTTTGGGTGAGACAACCAGGATACCCACCCAGGGTCAGGAAGCCTGGGGTCCTGACATTACTCATTGTGCAGATTTGTGCCACATATTTCCACAGACCTTTCTCAACCCAATCATCACCATTTCATTTCTGATTTCCAAGGTTCACTTCAGTCCTCAGAGTTTAGTGTGTTTGGGAACTTAAGTTTTGAATTCTCTGAGAAACTTACCTGGTGTGTAAAAAAAATGGAAACATCTCAGTTATTTTTCCTGATTTTAACTTGTCAGTTCTAAATATTCACACAACACAGAAATTTATAAAATAAAAACCACTTGGAAGCATCCCTGTCAGCAATAACCACAGTCCATATTTTGGTGTAGCCCTGCCTAGACCTGTTTCTGTGGAGCCTCATACACATTTATTTTTCCTAGGGTATTTTGAGAAGTCTTCCAAATCCCCATGTGTTTTTCTCCCTCACTTCATGTTATGTGGATATTTTTCCACATCAATGTGAAAACTTTTCATGTCAAAAAATATAGATCTACATCATCACTTTCAATGGCTTCAAAACACTCCATGATATGATTAAATCATAATCTATGTATTGTTGATAGACATTGAGGTTGATTCCACTTATTGTATGAAAACAAAAAGAAGATAAATATCACTGTAAATCCATCTTTGTGAATATGTATCTTCATTTCTCTATTTTTCCCCCCTTAGATGAATTCCTAGAACTGGAAATCNATATGATTAAATCATAATCTATGTATTGTTGATAGACATTGAGGTTGATTCCACTTATTGTATGAAAACAAAAAGAAGATAAATATCACTGTAAATCCATCTTTGTGAATATGTATCTTCATTTCTCTATTTTTCCCCCCTTAGATGAATTCCTAGAACTGGAAATCCTAATTCAAAAGATACTTAGTGAGCCTGTACCAATTTACATTCTTGCCACAGTGTATAAGGATGCCCATTTCTCTAAATTCTAGCTACATTGTTGTTTGTTATCCTTTAAAATTTTTACCAAATGCCAGACAAAAGATGGTAACTTTTTTTTTTATTCCTTTGATTATTAGCAAAGTTGAACATCCTTTTTCTGTGTTTACTGATTATTTTATTATTTTCTTTTGTAAATTGTCTATCTATAACTTTCATTCTTTTATAGGAAAATATTTTCTTATTGTTTTGTAAAGACTCTTTCTATATTAAGGACAATCTATAAGTGCTAACACAGACCACATACTTTTATCTCAAATTACTCTTATTTCAAATTAAAGCTCAATTCATTCCTTAGTATATGATATATAAATGGAAAACGAGGTATATTGAGAAGAATAGATTGCTAGATGAAGATCAAACCTTATTTTATATAATAATTTATTNTTTATCTCAAATTACTCTTATTTCAAATTAAAGCTCAATTCATTCCTTAGTATATGATATATAAATGGAAAACGAGGTATATTGAGAAGAATAGATTGCTAGATGAAGATCAAACCTTATTTTATATAATAATTTATTTCCAAATTTTACTTTTTTCTTAAATTTCACTCCCACTCATTGTACATAAGCCTTTCTGAGTCCCCAACTCCTACTTCAGTTCCCCCAAAGTGAGGCTATTAAGATACTAAGTGATTAGAAGATTTGAACATTTTGAAAGAGAAGTAGGTGGTGACGGCATGTTATTGAAACTTGAAAGAAAGCCAGTGTGATATAATTTCACATTGAGAGCTGATCACTATGGCAACAAAGAACAAATTTTGAAAAATAAGTTTCAATATAATAGAATTAGGGGAGAAAATTGATTAAAATAAAAGGACTGTGTATCTTTTGTTTTTTTCTTAACCTATTTATCATGTGCAAGAAAACTCTACATGAGCATCCAAAAACATATTTCTGCTTTCAAAAGCAAACAGATTTTAATTATGTTTACATTATATGAAGTCACAAGAAGGCAATACTTTTGGTAATATTGTTTTTGTTTCTAATAATAGTGACAGTATCTCTTTGGAGTCTTTTATTTGAGAAGAAATAGGGTAATTTACAATACATACATGGGCTTCCTTAGTGGCTCAGTGGTAAAGAATCTTCCTGTTAATGCAGGAGACGAGAGTTTGATTCCTGGGTTGGGAATATCCTCTGGAGAAAGAAATGGCAACCTACTCCAGCATTCTTGCCTGGAAAATTTTCAGGACAGAGGAGCCTGGCAGGCTATAGCCCATGGGGCTGCAAAAGATTCAGACATGATTTAGCAACTAAACCACAACAACAGCAAAATAAACATAGCTTTGAATTCTTTCTTTTTTTTAACTCAGTACTTCCATCCACCCATTCATTCATCCGATGAATACTTACTGAGCCACTGTTAACTCAAAATACAGTATCGAGGAAATTCAAACCTGTCCTCAGGAAGCTTACATTCTATAGGAAATATTGTACCATATTCTTTGAAACATGAATTCAATAGTACCTAATATTCCAGTGTATGTATATGTGATAACTTAATTATACTATTGTTTTACATTGATTGATTTTGTTATTATAATAGATGATTAAATGATGAGTAAACCTGTATATTAATGTGAGTTGCTGATTATATCCTTAAGATTGCTTCCTAGAAAGGGAATTACTAGCTAAAAATACCTAAACGCCTCTCTTAAAAAAATAAAAAATTTATAAATGATAAAAATCACAGTTTTCCCAGTGAAAAGATTATCCTAACTGTAACATTATTTCTAGAAACACAGCATGGTTAGGATAGGGCAATAAATTACTTTTTAAAATTAGTATCTCTTGAAGTAGATATGGAGTGTTGACTTTTGCTTTAGAAACCAAGCTGAAGTTTAATAAAATGTCAAAATTCAATCAGCTCAGTTCAGTCACTTAATTGTTTCCAACTCTTTGTGAGCCTATGGATGGCAGCACACCAGGCTTTCCTGTCCATCACCAACTCCCGGAGCCTGCTCAGACTGATGTCCATCAAGCCAGTGATGTCATTCAACCATCTCACCCTCTGTCATCCCTTTCTCCTCCTGCCTTCAGTCTTTCCTAGCATCAGGGTCTTTTGTACTGATTCAGTTCTTCACATCAGGTGGCCAAAGTATTGGAGCTTCAGCTTCAGCATCAGTCCTTCCAACGAATATTCAAGNATGTCATTCAACCATCTCACCCTCTGTCATCCCTTTCTCCTCCTGCCTTCAGTCTTTCCTAGCATCAGGGTCTTTTGTACTGATTCAGTTCTTCACATCAGGTGGCCAAAGTATTGGAGCTTCAGCTTCAGCATCAGTCCTTCCAACGAATATTCAAGATTGATTTCCTTTAGGATTGACTGGTTTGATTTCCTTGCAGTCCAAGTCCAAAATTCAATATTACTATTTGTTGCATAGAGGTTTTGTAGAGAAGGTCATCTTTTGATCAGAAAGAAAAGAGATGCCATATCTATGCATTAAGGGAAAAATATGATCCAGTTTAGATATTAATCTCCTTCTTTAGGAGATAAGTCCTTGTAGTCAACAGGCAAATTAAGAACATCAGAGTCCAGTGGTCTAAGGAGTCAGTCAAGAGTTAATTGTCTTACTGGTCTGTCATCACTCATGACCATAACTCCCCATGACGAGTGATAGCTTCTTGTCACCCCATTTTTAGCCCATAAAGACTTCTTGTTCCTTCTGTCAATTATGTTGTTTTCCAAAATATAGAGTATTTATTTGGAATCCATTTTACTTGCTCGAAAGACATCTCCATTACTTTTTACAAATCATCAGACCCGCCAACATAGTATTGTACAAAATTTGCATTTGCAAGAATCAAAATGATAAACTCTGCTACCTTTCACTTGGCTCAAAACATATGTACTCCAGTAAGTATTTTTCAAGTAATTACTTTTCCCTGATAAGGAAACAAGAAGGAAATTGCACAAATGTTAAGAGTCTAGGTTTCTGTTCTTGGATCTGAATTTACATGATTTCAGGTAAGTTACTGGGTCTCTGCACCTGAGTTTCCCCGCCTGTAAAATGAGGAGGTTGGACTCGATGGTTTTTAGTCATGTCTAGGGGTCCTTCTTTCCCTTTTCATGCCCCCCCACTCATAGTTTATTCCCATTTTTCAATCATATGGCAATTTTATTCCTAGTTTTTCAAGGAACCTCCATATTGTTCTCCATAGTGGCTGTATCAATTTACATTCCTACTGTATTGCTCTTCATCCTGTTCATGATGCCAGTGTCTCGCTGTTCACACTGTCCGCAATGCTGGCTGAACCCAGGGTAGGCAAGGTGCTAGCTGAGAGGCTGGAGGGAGCCATGGGAACGGCAGACACTTTTATTCTCTCCTGGTTGGCCTGGCAGCCATAACACAGCCTCTCTCCTGGCTGAGGCAGGAGCTGTAGCAGCGGCCACAGCATCACCATAACAGAGCCATAAAGGAGCCATGACATAACCTCATATAACATAATCACGATGCCACTCCAAGGTAGCCCCAAGGCAGCAGCAGCCAGGGCTTTCATGGTGAAGCTCATACCAGCATATTGCACACGCTAGCCTGCAACCAAACAAGTACCTCGTGACAAAGCAAGTACCTCATAGCGCACATGCACAGTGCTATAAGTTACATAGCCAGTAGTTACCAGACATTAGGTGAGTGAGAGGCTGTGGGGCGAGAGAGCCTGACCACACCATCTTGGCTAGTTTGNAAGTACCTCGTGACAAAGCAAGTACCTCATAGCGCACATGCACAGTGCTATAAGTTACATAGCCAGTAGTTACCAGACATTAGGTGAGTGAGAGGCTGTGGGGCGAGAGAGCCTGACCACACCATCTTGGCTAGTTTGATCTTGTCCTACACCTACCAGCAGTGCAAGAGGGCTCTCTTTTCTCTGCATCCTCTCCAGCACTTATTGTTTGCAGAATTTTTGATGATGGCCATTGTGACCAGTATGAGGTAATATCTCATTGTAGTTTTGATTTGCATTTCTCTAATAATCAGCAGTGTAAAGCACCTTTTCATGCATTTATTGGCTATCTGTGTGTCTTGTTTGAAGAAATATCTGTTTATGCCTCTTGCCTAGTTTTTGATTTGGTTGATTGTTTTTTTCTGATATTGAGCTGTATAAACTGCTTATATATTTTGGAGACTAATCCTTTGTCAGTTGCTTAATTTCAATTATTTTCTCCTATTCTGAGGGTTGTCTTTTCATCTTGTTTATGGTTTCCTAGTACTGATAAACCTATTTGCAGGGAAGGAATGGAGGTGAAGAAATAGATAATGGATTTGTGGACACAGTAGGGGAAGGAGAGGGTGGAACAAATTGAGAAAGTAGCATTGACACATATACACTGTCATGTGTAAATTAGATATCTAGTGGGAAGCTGTTATATAACACAGGAATCCCAAGCTGGAGCTCTGTGATGACCCAGTGGGTGAAATGGAGGGGAGGGGAGGGAGGCTCATGATGGAGGGGATGTATATATGATTATGACTGATGTGCAAAGGAGATCCAACCAGTCTATCCTAAAGGAAATCAGTCCTGAGTGTTCATTGGCAGGACTGATGCTGAAGCTGAAACTCCAATACTTTGGCCACCTGATGCAAAGAGCTGACTCATTTGAAAAGACTCTGATTCTGGGAAAGATTGAATGCAGGAAGAGAAGGGGATGACAGAGGATGGGACGGTTGGATGGCATCACCAACTCAATCGACATGAGTTTGGGTAAACTCCGAGAGTTGGTGATGGACAGGGAGGCCTGGTGTGCTGCGGTCCATGGGGTTGCAAAGAGTTAGACACGACTGAGAGACTGAACTGAACTGAGCTGAACAAAAGAAAACAGCACACCATTGTAAAGCAATTTTCCTCCAATTGAAATAAAAATCTGGATCTCCTAGGAAGCATAGGGGTTGATTATGGAGGAAATAGCAAAACTGCCAATAAGGCAAGGCTAAACGAGAAAGAAGGGAATACATATGCCCTTGAACTTCTATTCACGAATCAGACTCCAAGTCCAAAGCTCGTGAAGAAAGCTGATGCTGGAAAAGATAGGGAATAAATTCAGCAATTGGCTGAGGAATTTACTCCCAAGGAGCAATCTGAATATGACTTTAAAATAAGTATGTCTACAGATGGCCAATAGTCACACGAAAAGATGCTCAGTATCACCAAAGATTGTGCTGTGTGCTCAGTCTCTCAGTTGTGTCCAACTCTCTGCTACCCTTTGGACCACATCCTACCAGGCTCCTCTGTCCATGGGATTTTTTAGGCAAGAATACTGGAGTGAGTTGCCCTTTCTTTCTCCAGAAGATCTTCCTGACCCAGGGTTCAAACCCATGTCTCCTGTGACTCCTGCATTGCAGGCAGATTCTATATCCACTGAGCACCAGGGAAACCCTCACTAATGACTGCTGCTGCTGCTAAGTCGCTTCAGTCATGTCTGACTCTGTGTGACCCCATAGACGGCAGCCCACCAGGCTCCGCTGTCCCTGGGATTCTCCAGGCAAGAACAATGGAGTGGGTTGCAAGGTTGCCATTTCCTTTTCCAATGTATGAAAGTGAAAAGGGAAAGTGAAATCACTCAGTCATGTCTGACTCTTTGTGACCCCATGGACTGCAGCCTACCAGGCTCTTCCGCCCTTGGGATTTTCCAGGCAAGAGTACTAGACAAATGCAAATCAAAACTATAATGAAGTATTACCTCATACCATCAAAATGGCCATCATCAAAAAGTACAAAAAAAAACAAATGATGGATAAGATGTGGAGAAAAGTGAAATCTCCTGCACTGTTGGTGGGAGTGTAAATTGGTACAGCCACTGTGGAAAACACTATGAAGATTCCTTAAGAAACTTAAACTAGAATTACCATATGATCCTGCAATCCCACTCTTGGGCATATACCTGGAGAACTCTCTAATTGGAAAAGATACTTGCACCCCAGTATTCATATCAGCACTGTTCACAATATGCAAGACATGGAAGCAACCTAAATGTCCGTTAACAAGTGAGTAGATAAAGAAGATAGTGTATATATACAATGAGTGCTACTCAGCTATAAAAGGAATAAAATAATGCCATTTGCAGTAATATGGATGGACCTATAGATTATCATACTAAATGAAGTAAGTCATAGAAAAATAAATATCATATGATATCACCTATATATGGAGTCTAAAAAAATGATACAAACAAACTTATTTACAAAACAGAAACAGAGTCCAGAGATAGAAAACAAATTCATGGTTTCCAGGAGGGAAGGGAAAGAGGGATAAATAATGAGTTTGGGATTAGCAAAGCTATATATGAATATAAGTAAAATAAACACTATATATATAAACAACAAGGTCCTACTGTATAGCATAGGGAACTGTATTTAATATCTTTTAATAAACTGTAATGAAAAGAAAATGAAAAAGAATATATATATCCATATATTATATATACATATACATGTAACTGAATCCATTTGCTGTACACCAGAAACTAACACAGCATTGTAAATTGACCACACTTAAAAAGGTTTTTAAAATGTCTAAAATCAAAAGAGACAGAGAAAGGAAAAATATTCATTTGAGCCTTGCAATCACTCTGCATGGGGGTGTCAATTTGTTCTTTGGTAATTAGAGTCTGAGGCTTAGACAGATTAAGAAACTAGCTCAATGTCCCACAGCCAGTAAGTAGGAGAGCCAGGTGTCACAGTCAGGGCTTTGAGTACAAAGCTAATTACTTAAGCACTGCTTTATTATCCCTATCAGTGTGTACAAAGTAAAATGTCTTTACATGTTTCAGACTATCCCAAAGGAAGAAATACAACACAGCACTTCTTGAAAAATAAATTGGGCATGCAGAAATTTGGCCTCCACTGCTGAACTAGAAAACAAAAACTCATTCCATGGAATTTCAATTCAATAAATGTTTACTGAGCATCTACATCTTGTCCATCTCCTTGCTAAGTGCTGTGACGGTGGATGATAGTGGTGGGGAGAGAAAATGGTAGAATTTGAAGTCTCATAGAGGGAAGGACCTGGGCCTGCCCACCAGTTTACAATAATGTTCAGCAAGATGAGCTCACAGGAAAAAAGAATGGTGTGGTCAGTCAGACAATCAGGATGCCAGAGAAAGCAGTGGCAAGGGGAGGCATTCAAGCACAGTATTGAACCATGTGCACAGTCTGGATGGAGTGATCTGCCAGGAACACAACTCCAGGGAATAGGAATAAGTTGTCAAACAGAAAGATGTAGGGAAAACAGAGCCACTTTCAGGGCCCAGTAAATATACCAATTAGCAATTAAAGAGGAAAGATTCCACAGGAGGGGCAAGAATGCATTTGTACAGATCAGATTAAGTCCAGGTTACACCTATCCCTCACTTAGTGATTATCATTCATTCTGCAAAGCTTGCTATAAAGTGAAAAGCCAGTAAGGGAAGAAAAGTCTTCATTAATTTTAACAGGAAAAATTAGAATGTGTTCCAGATCAGAGCTAAGATGCCTAATGTGCAGAGGTAGAAAGCATATCAGTTGAACAATGATACCTTTATATAGGTCCTAAAGAACAATCTTAAGGTTAATAAATATCATTTGTACATGACTCACAAAAGGTTTTGGTCCGCAGGATGAAAGAGAAGATGACAGCTAGTGTTAGTTGATGGAGGAAAGACACCATGAAGTCATTTTCTTTCTGCTCCATTTTCTTTATCAACTTTTCAACTTTAGCGAGACCCAAGATTTTCTTGCAAAAGTTCAGTTCAGTTCAGTTGCTCAGTCATGTCTGACTCTTTGCGAACTCATGAATTGCAGCATGCCAGGTCTCCCTATTCATCACCATCTCTCGGAGTTCACTCAGACTCATCTCCATCGAGTCTGTGATGCCATCCAGCCATCTCATTCTCGGTCGTCCCCTTCTCCTCCTGCTCCCAATCCCTCCCAGCATCAAAGTCTTTTCCAATGAGTCAACTCTTCGCATGAGGTGGCCAAAGTACTGGAGTTTCAGCTTTAGTATTATTCCTTCCAAAGAAATCTCAGGGTTGATCTCCTTCAGAATGGACTGGTTGGATCTCCTTGCAGTCCAAGGGACTCAAGAGTCTTCTCCAACACCACAGTTCAAAAGCATCAATTCTTCACTGCACAGGAAAATAAAATTTTAACTCAGAAAACATCTTTTGGGCAAAATGAAAGCTGTGATGAAACACCTGGAAAAAAAGGCTGCACGGGTCAGGTGGAGGAGTTGTCAGAGATGGCAGTTCTGCATCCTTCCCACTCAGTGGGATCTAGGCAAAGCCAATCATCTGCAAGTCACCCGAACATGTACCCACTAGCCTCAGTTATCCCCCAAGGGAGTCTGTGGATAAACTCATGAGTATGGCTTTGTTGGAAATGTAATGTTGAGCAATCTATTTGCTATTTAAGTTTGGAGGTTAAAACTCATCATGTTAGAAAAACAGAAATTGGTATTTGCAGAATGAACCTTTTCAAGAGCCCTTAGTGTGAAAAGTCGCTAAGGAACAGTTCTTAACCCTGTGAAATAGGTTTGTGCTTGTGAGGTGGGAATTTCTGGTGAGATAACTAAACTCTTCCGCTTGGAGACAGATGCACTACTAAGAAAATACCTCCTTCTACCTGTGTACAGGGAACCTCCCATTGTACTTGGAGGCAGTGGTCTCAATCCTCAGAATATTCTGGTGGGCTTTTCCTATAAATATTTAAAGAATGGGATGTTTGACTTGGAAACAATTATGTGTCACATATTCATAATATTTGTATCCTTGTGAAAAGTGTGTTACTTCTGTGTATAACATTTTTGATAAATATCTGCTGAGGCCCTAATGATCTTGTTATTAAAATAGCACAACAAAATTATGAAGACCAATTCATGTGTTATAACAGGAGTTGTTTGGTTTTCTAGGTTGATATGTAGCTAAGACAAATATTGACTTCACTTTCAACTTGATGCTTCCAGCATATATGCCACTAACCTCCTAATGAGGGGACAAATGCTCAAAGGGAGAAATTAAAGAAAATATGAAGTGAGAGGGAAATTCTTAGTTACTATCATGAAGAAAGAAAATAGATAAGCTAATCAGTAATCTTTAGTAATTGGTTTTTTCTGTTTGGTCATTTGTCTCNGAGTTTCAGCTTTAGCATCATTCCTTCCAAAGAAATCCCAGGGTTGATCTCGTTTAGAATGGACTGGTTGGATCTCCTTGCAGTCTAAGGGACTCTCAAGAGTCTTTTCCAACACCACAGTTCAAAAGCATCAATTCTTCGGTGCTCAGCTTTCTTCACAGTCCAACTCTCACATCCATACATGACCACTGGAAAAACAATAGCCTTGACTAGAGGGACCTTTGTTGGCAAAGTAACGTCTCTGCTTTTGAATATGCTATCTAGGTTGGTCATAACTTTTCTTCCAAGGAGTAAGCATCTTTTAATTTCATGGCTGCAGTCACCATCTGCAGTGATTTTGGAGCCTCCAAAGGTCTATATATCAAAAGTTTCCGACTTATCTCTGATTCCTAACTCTTCTCTTAGAATTTTTTCCCCCTAACATGTTAGTAGCTAGGAGGGGTTAATATTCAAGCTTATCTGGAGAATGAACTGTTAAAGGTCAGAATTTCAGATAATTATGGTGAACTGAAGATAAGATGAGTGGAGAAGAGAAATTATTAGATGAATATACTTTATACAGAGAAGACGTCACTGTATGTCACCTCCTTCCCCTAGTCTCCCCTTTTTGTGATTTTCAAAACTGGGTCATACAGTGCTTCTCACCTGACACTTTGGGCTGCTCTGATTTCCAAGTCAGTGAGTTTTAACCCTGGCTATGCTTGAGGACCCTGGAGGAAATGGCAACCCACTCCAGTATTCTTCCCTGGAGAATCCCATGGACAGAGGAGCCTGGCGGATTATAGTCCATAGGGTCGCAAAGAGTCATGTCTCACTCTTTGCACCTAAATACACACACGCATGCTTGAGGAATACCTCTCTGTCCACAGCACTGTATCTGGTTTCCATCACACTCTCTGAGGTTTTTATCATGATCACGTTTATTTTGAAAGAGCACTCCAGTTTACACTGGTGGGCATTCTGTCTTGATAACTACTGTTTTTAGACATTTTTGATTAAGGTGGGAATTTTTCTTAATGCCTCAGCCTCATATCAAACATAATGAGGGGAACTTAGCATTGAGAATGCCACCCACCCCAAGTCCTATTAGTCTAACCAGGGCAGCAGTGCCTGCTGGAACATGGGGCATCTGGAGTTCTCCATCAGTGACTGAATCACAGAGCCCTGTCACTGAGTGGTCCCTGCTCTGAGAATGGGGAACATCTGTCTGAATTCCTGGAAAGGGATTCTGAAGTTTGATGGATTAGACTTTCCTTGAACTCAGCTCTGAAATGACGGCTATCCTGATTATACAGCTTACCATAGTGAGCATCTGTGATCTGTGTCTGGGAACATCTCTTTCCTGATCTACGTGATTCTGGTAGGGCTGCCATCAGAAGACGCTGTTGCCGTGCCCACCACAGGGCTGGCACACCACATCAAGTGGGGTCAATCAGACTCTTTTCCACAAATTTGAATCATTAGCAAATGTGGCTGGAAGAGAACCTTCAGGAGATAGTCTATACATTCCTAAAGTTAAGGGTCTTGAAACTTTTTCCAAAGTTTGATTGTTAAGAAGTTCTTTTGATTTTGTTATTGAGTTTATTCCTGAGTAGCCTCTTTTTCCTTACTTGGGTTAGTCAGAATGAATTGTTGTTATTTTCATCCAAAGAACTCTGAAATATACAGAAATTGACAAGAAAGAGAGTAATGGATGGATTGCATAATATAGATCCTCAAGGAAATGGAGATTGTTAGAATTCATTCATTATTAGAATTCAACCCAATTTTTAAAAAATGAGAAATTCTGGGAGCATAGAAATAAGATGGTTTCTTCTAACATCATTGGATATTTTAATAGCTGTATCAAACTTTGAAATTATTACCTCAAGACTTGGGATAAAACTCAGAATCTTCATGAGATTGTGGTAGAAATCCATTAATATGTAGTCATGACCAAGGATTTAAACATAGCATATAACAGAAGAGAAAATATCAAAGTACATTACATACAGCTCGAATAAGAAATATTTCATATAATTTTTCATTCAGTTGTTTGTTTGTGTGAATTTATTTGTGATAGAGAATTTATTTTACATGAATAATGTAGGTTATGGCCGAAAGTGCTTGAAACACAGTGAATATTTGCAGCTTGCTTTTGGTTTGTAGACACGGGGCTAAAACAGCTAAAAATGAAATTTGTAGACTGACTCTGCAGGTTGCTAATTTAAGTACCAGTTTAATACACAATCTGACCA
Organism: Neotragus pygmaeus; assembly: GCA_006410875.1. Taxonomy (NCBI): domain Eukaryota; kingdom Metazoa; phylum Chordata; class Mammalia; order Artiodactyla; family Bovidae; genus Neotragus; species Neotragus pygmaeus. The sequence continues at coordinate 144,818 of SJYV01011131.1, read as the reverse complement.
GACCTTTTACTAACCATTAGGACTTTGACCGGGGACCTCAGTAATTGAAATAGGAGATACAGTGAGATTCAATGTGCTCTTCAGATTCTCCAGTCTTTCTAAAGGCAGTGTTTCCTTTGACAGAGGAATCTTCTGTGGAGAAGGAAGACAGTAATTTTCCATATGCCCCATCTCTTATTGATGTTCCAGAGGTCACCAGGATTTAAACATAATGTGATTAGGAAGATGAAGTGCAAAATTTAGATGTTGTGTTTAGGGGAACCTGAAAGGATTTGTAAATCTTAATTATTAAAAGTCTAGATAGATTTTTTTTTTTTGAAATGGATTTTGAGAATGCTTCATCAGAGATGGGACTCAAAGTATTTAATGGGTGTATTTACTAGAGATTCAGTGTGAAGTGGGCTAGGGTCAGCTGACCATCTGTGGTTCTACTTGTTTTCTTGGTTAACTTATATAATCTTGGATTAAATGCCGGCCCTTACTCAATAACACAGAAAGGCCAATGAGGGTCTTATAATGCAAGAACAGTAGTTTCAAGAATTTGTATAACAGACGCTGAACTGGATCCATCACATACACCTTGCCTGCCCCCTTGTTCTGTCTCCAGATAGAACTGAAAAGACTCTCCCTCTACTCTTGCTATGAAGATTATGCTGATGAGAAAAGCATCACAATATTTAGAAAGAGCTTTAAACCTGTTCTTGAGAGATCAAAAATGCTGATGAAAAATCCTGCTATTGAGTCAAGCTTCTTGATTTTAGTGTGGTTGAAGGAAGCTCAGAATGCCTGAGTTCAAATGACAGCAGAAACCAAGTGGATGTGGTCATTTCATTTTGCAGCAGGGCAGGCACAGAGTGAAGATTTTAAGAGATTCTTAGTTTAAAGCGTGTATACATTTCTGGCCATGGTTTTTAAATTATGAAGTCCTTAGAAATGAAATCAACAGGCAACCCATGAATGAAGGGAAAGAGATATTTGGCTCAAGCTATTACATTAGAAAATAAGATTTCTTACCCACCTCCATAGTATGAGTCAGTCAAAAAAAATCTAGAGCCTCTTGAATAAAGGTGAAACTGGGTACCACCAATGAAAGGATGTGCTGTATTATAGCGTACACCTAACAGGTTCCTTCTGGCATCCCTCCTGAATAATTGTGGCTATTTTATTGTAAAAGCTATTATATGCCAAGATCAAATGAATTCTCAGTAGTATAGAATGCCATTGTACTTTTCTGATGAGAATAATTGGCTAAACGGACTAAATAGTACATGGAAAGCAAAATTCTATTTCTAGGAAAATTTCAGAGCTTATATGACAATCAAACATTTGAATATGAATGTCTAATGGTCTTTATTGCATTCTGACATGTTTCCCAGTTTGGCAAATTCAAAAAATGGAATGATCCTATACAATAAAGGTAAATTATAAATTTTATTGGGTAGTAATTCCCATTGTGGATGCTCATCCACACTAAATTTTATTACTGGAGCAAATTTATAAGCCTCTTACATTTGATGGGCAGCTGTTTAGCTGAAATATATTTTTTAATTTGTTTCATTAAGTGGAGAACACCAGAAATATATTGCTTTTACCTGACAGGTCAGCAATATACATTTGCTACCCTCCCACAGGGATGTATCATCTCTGACTCTGTGCTCCAATCTAATCCATAAAGATTGAAACCAGATTATCATTTTAAAGTAAATACCACTAATGCTTGCACTAATGACATTAGGCTAGTAGAACATGGAGAATAAGAAGTAGCAGGTTCTTTAGTTACTCTAGTAAGGCAGGTGAACCAAAGACATTGTAAAATAACTTATGTAAAATTTCTGGAGCTCCAATGGGCTGGGAAAGATTCAGTTATTATTTTTTCAGTAGGAAACAACTTCTGCTTAATATTATGTCTCCTACCACCAAGAAAGAGGCATGGTCCATAATGAGGCTCTTTGGATATTGGGTGTTCTGTTTGGACCAATTTACCAAGGACACCAAAGCTGTCAGCGTTGTATGGAGCCCAGAATAAGATATGACTCTCTAATGGACTTGCCTCAGAACATTCAATGATTTCTAGACTATCTGTGGCATATCAGAATGTGTATGAAACTCATGTTAAGTTCTGATGGGAGAATCACTACAGAGACCCCAGGGAATACAGAGCAATTTTATGCTCCTGTAGGCAAGTAACTGTGCTCTTTTGAGAAACAACTCTTGACTTGCTATTGGGATTTTTAATTATTTTTAAAATTAACTTGTTTATTTTAATTGGAGGCTAATTACTTTATAATATTGTGGTGTTTTTTGCCATACATATGAATGATAATGAATTGATATGAATCAGCCATGAGTGTACATGTGTCCCCCATCCTGATACCCTCTCCCACCTCCCTCCCCATCCCATCCCTCTGGGTTGCCCCAATGCACCAGCTTTGAGTGCCATTTCAAGCCTTGAACTTGGACTGGTCATCTGCTTCATATATGGTAATATACATGTTTCAGTGTTATTCTCTCAAATCATCCCACCCTCGCCTTCTCCCAGAGAGTCCAAAAGTCTGTTATTTATATCTGTGTCTCTTTTGCTGTCTCATGTGTAGGGTTGTCCTTACCATCTTTCTAAATTCCATATATATGTGTTAATATATTGTATTGGTGTTTTTCTTTCTGACTTACTTCACTCTGTATAACAGGGTCCAGGTTTATCTATCTCATTAGAACTGATTCAAATGCATTCTTTTTAATAGCTGAGTAATATTCTATTGTGTATATGTGCCACAACTTTCTTATCCATTCATTTGCTGATGGACATTTAGGTTGCTTCCATGCCCTAGCTATTGTAAACGGTGCTGCGATGAACATTGGGGTACACGTGTCTCTTTCAATTCCAGTTTCTTTGGTGTGTATGCCTAGAAGTGGAATTGCTGGGTCGTATGGTAGTTCTGTTTCCAATTTTTTTTTTAAGGAATCTCCACACTGTTCTCCATAGTGGCTGTACTAGTTTGCATTTCCGCCAACAGTATAAGAGTGTTCCCTTTTCTCCACACCCTCTCCAGCATTTATTGTTTGTAGACTTATTAATGGCAGCCATTCTGACCACTGTGAGATGGTACCTCATTGTGGTTTTGATTTTCATTTCTCTGATAATGAGTGATGTTGAGCATCTTTTCATGTGTTTGTTAGCCATTTGTATATCTTATTTGGAGAAATGCCTGTTTAGTCCTTTGCCCCATTTTTTTTATTGGGTCATTTATTTTTCTGATATTGAGCTGCATGAACTACTTGTATATTTTTGAGATTAATTCTTTGTCAGTTGCTTCATTTGCTATTATTTTCTCCCATTCAGAAGGCTATCTTTTCACCTTGCTTATAGTTTCCTTCATTGTGCAAGAACTTTTAAATTTAATTAGGTCCCATTGTTTATTTTTGCTTTTGTTTCCATTACTCTGTAAATGGGTCATAGACGATCTTGCTGTGATTTATGTCAGAAAGGTTTCTGGTCTTACATTTAGATCTTTAATCCATTTTGGGTTTATTTTTGTGTATGGTGTTAGAACATATTCTAATTTCATTCTTTTACAAGTGGTTGACCAGTTTTCCCAGCACCACTTGTTAAAGAGATTGTCTTTCCTCCATTGTATATTCTTGCCGCCTTTGTCAAAGATAAGGCATTCATAGCTGCATGGATTTATCTCTGGGTTTTCTATTTTGTTCCATTGATCTATATTTCTGTCTTTGTACCAGCACTATACTGTCTTGATGACTGTAATTTTGTAGCATAGTCTGAAGTCAAGCAGGTTGATTCCTCCAGTTCCATTCTTCTTTCTTAAGATTGCTTTGGCTGTTCAAGATTTTTCGTATTTCCATACAAATTATAAGATTATTTGTTTTAGTTCTGTGAAAAATACCATTGGTAGCTTGATAGGGATTGCATTGAATCTATAGATTGCTTTGGGTAGTATACTTATTTTCACTATATTGATTCTTCCAATCCACGGACATGATATATTTCTCCATATATTTGTGTCATCTTTGATT
>SJYV01011131.1:128328-140668 GCA_006410875.1 Neotragus pygmaeus | reverse complement strand
TTATGACCAACCTAGACAGCATATTAAAAAGCAGAGACATTACTTTGTCAACAAAGGTCCATCTAGTCAAGGCTATGGTTTTCCCAGTTGTCATATATGGATGTGAGAGTTGGACTATAAAGAAAGCTAAGTGCCGAAGAATTGATGCTTTTGAACTGTGGTGTTGGAGGAGACTCTTGAGAGTCCCTTGGACTGCAAGGATATCCAACCAGTGCATCCTAAAGGAGATCAGTCCTGAGTGTTCATTGGAAGGACTGATGTTGAAGCCGAAACTCCAATATTTTGGCCACTTGATGTGAAGAGCTGACTCATTTGAAGACTCTAATGTTGAGAAAGATTGAGGGCATGAGGAAAAGGGGATAACAGAGGATGAGATGGTTGGATGTCATCACCGACTCAATGGACATGAGTTTGTGAAACTCTGGGAGTTGATGATGGACAGGGAGGCCTGGCATGCTGCAGTTCATGGGGTCGCAAAGAGTCAGACATGACTGAGTGACTGAACTAAACTGAACTGAGTAAGGGAAACCCTTCCTGTGGGCAGGATTTTTAACAGTGTATTTCTTTGTCCACTTTCCTAGAAGGTGAGGTATGTGAAGTAATAAGGATTTACTCTGATTGCTGAATGGTGGTTCTGGCCACATAATCAGGGGATTGGAAAGAACAAGATTGGAAGATCTGGCCAAAGAAGCCTAAAGAAGGAACAGTCTTCTCAGAATGTACACAGAATATGAGAATCCTTGTATCTTGTTTGGATGATGGGAAAGAACTTGTCTGGAAGTTCTCTGGGCTTCCCAAGGTATAGAATGAAGAGAATCCTCCTTGATGAGGTCATAGAAGATCCTCAACCTCAGAAGAGGGCATGGAGATGGAGTCTATAATCATGAAAGCATTGTGGATATAAAGAGCCACCAAACGTTTTGGGAGGGAGGAAAAGAAAGTTTACACTGGTGGAGCACAGAGCAATACAGGGTAGGAGGCTCTAGGCTTAACAAGGGACTTACATTCTGGGTTTTGATCAAGGTTAATAGAAAGGTAAGACATGGTGGGTTTATTTGTCTGAGGGAGTCCTAAATCCGATAAGAGTTAAATCCAACTAGTTGTTAAGTACTCTAGCTGGAGTACTAGTTGCTAGGACTCTAGCTGGAGAAGAAACCCTGACCTCTATAGAAGGATCCAGACATGTTCAGGACTAGTGGTCTAGGGTTCTAGGGAGTGATTCCAGTCTGGGGATTGATACCACCCATTAGCCATTTTGGTCTTCTTTCTTGCTAACATAACCCATCTTTTGTTCTGGATGGCATGCGCCCCTGCCCTAAATCACTTGATTTCTCAGGCTTCCTAGAGATAGGAATAGCTATATGACATAGACCAGCAAGTCCCATAGGTAAGGTTTCTTGGAAAGCTATTATTTTCCTGGTGAAAAGAAAGACTCCACAGGCATCCTCTGCTTGTCCATTGGCTGGCCCCCTTTCTCCTGCCTGCCTGAACCCAATTGTGATGCCATCTTGTCACCAGAGGATCAATGCTTCAAGAAAATGATGGTCTAGAAAAATGTTAGGGGGGTCCTAGGTCTTGGATGATCTCTGCAATCTACTATAGCAGCTCTGGGCTTCTTGGTCAGTGAGGAAATTAACCCCTTACTTGTTTAAGGCACATGGTTGTCATCACTAGTGATATCAGCCCCCTCCCTTTCCTCACCACCATGCTTATTGCCTTCTTGTGATGTCTATGCATCTTTCTTCTTTTGATATTAGCTTCATGTTTATCATGAATCAGATTTCACTTAGATACAATAGTTTAGGAGTGGTTGTAGCCTGAGAGAGTAGACAGAAGTTTGATTACCCATATAGCTGAATGCAATCTTAGCTGAAAAATCTTTGTGGATGAAGATAGATGCCTGGATAGAGGCTTGAATGACTGGAAACTGGTCTCTAAATGTTGAAATAATTTTCTTTCTCAGTGTCTCATTGTTGGAGTTGGGACAGGATGAGAAGGTGATATTGGGGCTGAAAGAAAAGGACACCAATTCGGTTATTTGGTGAGGTATAGACTTATACAATCAGTTCAACAAATAATGAAATGGTAGCAAGGCCTCTTGGTAGCCAGCAGCCCCAAATCAACCATATCTCCATGATCCTGTATATTCTGGGTTCTGTCTACATGAGAGTCCTGACCTGGGAAGATTTAAAGTACAGGAGGCAGAGGAGAGATTGGAAAAACTACACGTGACCAGGCTCACCAGCCAGCGAAATCACCTTTACCTCCTCAGGGGCAGAGTGGATAAGAGAAGTATGTATTGTGCTCTGAAGCAAAGAGAGACATTGACTCCAACTGCGTTCACACTTAGACCTTCTAAAACTGCCAACTTCTTTCTTATGACTTGTCCAAGTGTAGAGCCCTAGGCTCCTCAGGCCCATAGCTTATTCCATCCATCATGTTTATGGAAATGTATGTAAATCATCAAATATGCAGAGCCCGGCCCATAGTAAATGTTCAGTTTGGTAAGGGGGCATCATTTTTTTCTGTGGATATTATTAGTAAATATGGGAGGACATCTGTGTAGTAGAAAGATTATGATGCAAGGACCTGGGGTGTGATCCCACTTCTGCTGGTAGTAGCTAAACAATGTGGAGAAACCAGCTTCTCTAAGGATCTTGCTCTCTTCACCTGTGAGTGTTGGATAATCTGTGTGCAGCACACAATTCTCGGAGTCACCAACACATAGAAGACAACATAAAATGTATCCCCTGCAGCTGGGTGGTGTGAAGGGCCTGCAGTTACTAACCTCCCTCCATGCTAGAGCCCAGGAAGAACTGTGACTTTGCTTGGCTTGTGGTCAATACTATCTGATCGCCCTCCCTGCAATTATGGTGTAATCTATTAGTCAATGGGATGTGCTTGAAATCAGTGATGAAATGTGCACCCGGGAATTAGCCAGCCTTACTATAATGAGCTTCAGGCTGGTGAGCCTGTATTATCTGTCAGGCAGAAGGAAGCAAGTATAAATCTAAGAGGGAAGCAGAATGCCTACACGTGTTTTGAAGTTCTGATCTCTACAGGAGACAACCGATCAGGCTGACCCCTGGGCTCTTGAACGCTGGAGTTTTCAAGACCTCTGAGACAATCTCTGACAGGCTACTGGAACATCACAGGAGATGGGGTAGAAATAGGAGGCCAGTTTATGCTGAGAAAACCTTGAAGCTCCTGTACACATACAGGTGAATTAACTACTGGGATGGTTGTCATCACTAGCGACATTACTCCCCTCCTGCTCCTCACCACCATGCTTATTGCCTTCGTGTGATGTCTATGCATCTTTCCTCTTTTGATATTAGTTTGATGTTTGTCATGAATCAGACTTCACTTAGATACAATAATTTAGGAGTAGTTGTAGCCTGAAAGAGTAGAGAGCAGTTTGATTTCCCAGTGTTATTTAGAAAATATACAATCCAGATAGCTGTGTTAAAAAGTTAATGGTCCACTTCTGGTCAAGTAACAAAAGATGACATTTTGATTGGAAGAAGAACTTTTCAAAAGAAAATACCTAGAAAGCATGTCCTTTATGAAGGTCCCATTCTATGTTGCACTCCTCTGTTATTGTATTCTATTTATTTCAGAGTGACCAGGCTGGGTTCTTGTTGTTGTTCAGTCACTAAATCGTGTCCAACTCCTTGTGATTCACAGACTGAAGCATGCCAAGCAGGCTTCTCTGTTCTCCACTATCTCCAGGAGTTTGCTAAAATTCACGTCCATTGAGTTGGTGATGCTATCTAACCATCTCATCCTCTGCCGCCCTCTTCTCCTTTTGCCAGACTATGTTTTAAAACAAGCACAGGCTTCTCATGTGGTTTGGTGGTAAAGAATCCATCCTCCAATGTAGGAGACATAGGAAACAAGGGTTTGACCCCAGGATTGGGAAGATCTTTTGGAGGAGGAAGTGGCAACCCACTCCAATATTCTTGCCTGGATAATCCCATGGACAGAGGAGCCTACTTGCCTACAGTCTATGGGGTCACAAAGAGTTGGACACAACTGAGCATGTACACACGTAACATTTTAAAGCAAATAATGTGGGTACATACAAAGTAGATGTATGTTGCTGCTACAAACTGTTACATCCATTGTCTCTCCACTTGCCCTTTATGTTCCATTAAAACATCCTTCATTCACTTCCCCTCAACTGCCAGGTGCATTAATAAAATAAAATGCATTAATTAAATAATATAATCCTTACTCTGCTGCTATTATGTTCTTAGCAGATGTTTGAGTGGATATTTCTGGTTGCACAAGAGCCCAATGATTTGTTGCAGGAAGACTTTAAAATAGAGTTAAATAAAATTTCATTTTGGTAAGTTTAACAACCAATTATCTAGAGGAAAAGAGCAACCAAATCCCAATTTTAGTATTTGTCAATATCTGTGGTGTAAATACTCTCACTGTGGCCAATTTCAAGCTACCAAAGTGCTTCCCCTGGATAAAGAGTTGGGAAGAGAAGCATAAAAACAACTCCCATGGGCAAGTATGAGCTGCTGTCTCACCACCAAACAAATTTCAAAGCTCACTGTTTAATGCAGGAGAATTTCAGACAGCTGCCAACAATTTGGCAAAATCCAAAATCCAAGAGGATTTAGTTCAAAGGGTAATGTGTTCAGAAAACAAAACCAAACCCAAAGGGTTCAGCTCTACCAACTCACAGATATGATTAACTTGAGCTGAAGAAACAGAGGATGGAGCAGAAACCATAATCCTTTAGCAAAGTATCTGAACATCATAAGCATCAAATTACTGCTTGCAAAACTTCAGCCATATTTGGTTTTTGTCTGTACTCTTATTTACTTGAGTATCTTAGTTAATTTTATTTAACTCATTTAAAAAACTTAGCTTCATCNTTAACTTGAGCTGAAGAAACAGAGGATGGAGCAGAAACCATAATCCTTTAGCAAAGTATCTGAACATCATAAGCATCAAATTACTGCTTGCAAAACTTCAGCCATATTTGGTTTTTGTCTGTACTCTTATTTACTTGAGTATCTTAGTTAATTTTATTTAACTCATTTAAAAAACTTAGCTTCATCTTAAGCAACTATATTCATTAAAGCATGGAGATGGTGAAGTAATTATGCTTTCAAATATACATTTAAACAAATATATAACCTTTAAATTAAACATTCATTGTAGGGGAAGGGATAAATTAGGAAGTTGGGCTTAACATATACACACTACCATTTATAATATAGATAACCAACAAGGACCTACTGTATAGCACAGGAAAATATAGTAAGAATTTTGTAATAACTTGTAAGGGAAAAGAATCTGAAAAAGACTGTATACATGAGTGCATATAACTGAATCACTGTGCTATGCATCTGAAACTGGCACAACACTGTAAATCGACTATATTTCAAAGAAAAATAATTCATCAGATAAGGCCTAAAATCACTTTGTATACCATCTGTAGTATCTGAACAGGTACTTGGGCCATACTTTGTGAAACAATGCACCAAATAAATGACGTCCATTATTAATATTTACCTTTGGAGCCTGAGTATTGAAATGTTCTGTATAATAATGCAGGTGGTAAATTCTCAGTCCTATATTTAGAAAAATCATCAGAAAACCTGGCTCCAAGTACCCTGAAAACCTTTAGGAAAAATGTATCTGACCTTTCTTTAAAAGGTCACTGCTGCTAAGCACATCTTTCTTCTGGGATGCTGACTACATTTCTTAGGTTTTATTAAAGCACCTGCCTTGGTGGGGTTGAGGTGGAGGTGGAGGAATGTTTTCTGTTTGTCTGATACGTTGATACAATAAAAGCACAGAGAGGACCACAGGACTGTGTACAGAAGGGTTCCTGGATTTCCTTCCCTGCTCTTGAACATCTGCGGGAGTCTGTGCTATAGGCAACACTCAGTAAATTGGAAAATGAAGAGCTCCGCGTGTCTACCTTGGGCCTGCCACCTCCTCTCTGGGCAATCACTGGGCAGCCGCCCAAACTTAGGTTCCCTGTTTGTCAAACCAGTTAGAGCAGGAGCCTGTTTCCAACTGTGGGGAAGATCAGATTTCAGAAATGGAAGATATTTTGCCCCATCCTCCCTCCTGAGTTATCAGTGGTAATTATTAACGGCAGCAACACACTGTGGGTGATTTTCTTTGAATCTGTTGATTTCTAACCGTGATAGAGAGAGCTCCTCCATTGTAAATCTGGAAGAGAGGTACTGTGCTCTGGAATTTAAAAATCTCCTCCCAGCCCCCGTTTTAAGAGAGACTATTGCATTCAAACAAACAAACAAATCAAAACCCAGTTTCTTCTTTCTTCAAAAGAAGAGTTGCTCATAATCACCAGCTGTCTCCTGATTGCAGACTTATCTGTATTCATCTATGTCTAGTGAATTCATAATTTATGAGGCCCTACACAGCCACTTGCCTTAATAGCAAGTCATTTGAAAAAGCTGATGTCTTCCAGCCAAAGGATGCTTAACACAATGTTTACTGATGTTGCTATGCCTTGATCAACTGTTCCTGAAGTAAGTGGCTGTAGAGAAGGAAGTCATTTCTGATTCATCTCTGTTTCTCTTTTGAGCCAGTCCTCCCCAGGTCTTTCCCCCAGGCACAGAAGCATAAGTCTGGAAGGTACAGGAAAACCTTCAGTTGTTGAAACTGACTTCACTGAAGAAGCTAAAACAGTTCAGTGCATTTTCAGCCCTCCAAATATTAGCTGGTGAGTGACTGATCCTCTAATATGTCACATTTTTATGTTCAATGATTGAAACTTCTTTTTTGGCAAGAGGTTACCAGAACTTCCAGTTTCTCAAGACGTCAGTCATGAGAAAGGGCCCAACAGGAAGTAAACTCTTGCCTCTGGCAAGATTTAACCACAAATTTAGAGCAAGTTACAGTCATGCTTTCTGTAAAGAAGGCTGTTCCTGGATCCAAGAGAAGGCTCGTGTTAGCAAATTTGAGCATAAAGGGCCCATATGGATGGCCACAAAAATGCCAAATGCATCGCAGAGAAGACCCCCAAACAAAATGGATTTAACTAGTGGGCAACTATGATCTAAGAACATATTTAAAGTCTCAAAGATTCTGACTTAAAATCCTCCTGAGTAGGAGGGAAAACTACAGTCTTTGTGATGCATGGGGTTGGCAGTGACCTGGTTACACCCGATGTTACCACCTACCTTTGTGATGTTAGGCAAGGCTCTTAACTTTGTTTGAGTCTGTTTTCTAAGTAGAAAATGAGTTGGGCAAAATAATTTCTGAAATATCACTCAATTATGCATCTTTGGCCACCTCATGCGAAGAGTTGACTCATTGGAAAAGACCCTGATGCTAGGAGGGATTGGGGACAGAAGGCGAAGGGGACGACATAGGATAAGATGGCTGGATGGCATCACTGACTTGATGGACATGAGTTTGAGTAAACTCCAGGAGTTGGTGATGGACAGGGAGGCCTGGTATGCTGTGATTCATGGAGTCGCAAAGAGTCAGACACGACTGAGCGAATGAACTGAACTGAACTGAACTGATGCATCTTTACTTCTTGAATCTCCCTTATTACTCTGAACAATTAAGTAACATTTCCAGTGGAGATTGCAGTGTCCAGAAATTAAGGATATTGAGATTAAGAGATCCTAGAGTCTGAATCTTCTTCCCTAAGACATTTCAGTACTGCCTTTTATTTTTTCTACTGGGCTTAGAATTCACTGCCCAGGATTGCCATGGGTCATGTCTGAACTCATTTCTGCTCAGTCTCACCAATGAAAAGTGGAAGATGCACACTGGCATAAAAAGAGCGTAATAAGCTTTGGAGCCAAAGAGACTTAGGTTCAAATCCCAAGTCAATCGCATACTCTCTGAGTGGTGTTAGGTAAGTAATCAAGGTACCTTGCCGTGTAAGGTGGACATTAAAATGTCATGCCATGTGGAACTGTTGAGAGGATCAAATGCCTTTCATACCGCAAAGGTCTTTAATGGCTCATTCACTTAAAATTCACTCTCCTACTTCATTCTTGGAGATTTCCACAATCACATGAAAGATCTGCCTTTCACATTAGAAGTTCAGTTCCTCTACCTCTTCACATTCATTATTTTCTTCAATCCCAGCTAAGCTGTTGACTACCATGGCCAAAACGTGAACTTTTCATCATCCTTAACAGCATGATCACTGCAAATCAACTTCAGTGTCCCATTCTCTGACCACCACCTTCTACCTCCCTTACGTGAGAACATCCGCTCCAACAATTCGTCAACCTCAGAAAGAACTCTAATCCTTTGGTCCTATTAGATTTTCACTATCAGGGATTTATCGTATTCCCAGACTAGAGTGCATGGTCCATTCTCTTCTTGCACATGCCATGAACTTTCGTAGACCCTCTCCCCAGTAGCTCACTTGCTTAGCAAACCTGAAATCTTGATTAAACCCAACTTTCCACCTCCTCCATAGCTTCATTTCAGCAGCTAGTTATTGCTGGAAAATAACACATAACTGTCGATGGATTCTTGCTTTAGTTTCATGATGATAAACCTCTATTATACATTCAATGTTAACCTTGTGAAGCTTTCCTAAGGACTTTGATTTCCCAGTTTTTAATTCCACTGCTTAATACCTTTTTCACCTGTCTCAAATCTTTTACATTCTTCCCTGTTTGCCTCATATTCAGTTGAGGAAATGGAACCCCTTAAGCACACACTCCCTTATCTGCCTATGCATTCCTGTTAATTACTACAAAGGAGGGTCAGCACCTTCACTTTGCTCTTGTGTTTCATCTCCTCTTACCTGCTCAATGGTTTTATTTTTGCAGTTACTGATCCTCCCCCTCCCCCAGACCTCTCTTCCCCACCTTGTAACCTGCTTTGTGACAAATTTTGAGCTGACCCTGGAGTATAGCAACAAACAAGACACCATTCTTTCCCTGAGGCTCTCCCAGAAAAATGCCTGGACCGCTAGCTGGAAGACTATGGAATTGTTGCCTTTCTTAGGGAATGTACAAAGCTCTGTGTGGACACAGGTAGTTCCAGGGTACTTTGGGGTTGGGGATTGGGCTCAGGGAAATAATTCCAGTGTTCACTGAAGATTTAGTGGTAAGGCCATAAATCATCTTTGTTTGTTTGGAGACTATTAACTTTCCCATTGTTATTAATGATAATCTTACTCTTATTCGGACTCTGGACTTCTTTTCACTTTTTATAAAGTGAAATCCTTCTCATTTATGTATGACCGGTCCCCTAAATTGGTGGGAAATCACTAATAAACCAATGTCTGTTGTGTTAATTCCAGGATACCCCCCCGACCCNGAGTGGTGCGATTCATGGGGTTGCAAAGAGTCAGACACGACTGAGCGACTGAACTGAACTGAACTGAAGAGAGTATATATTAAAAGTTCTCATTATAGGAAAAAAAAGTTTTGTAACTATATATAGTGATAGATGTTAGTTAGACAATAAAATAAATCTAGATAATAACTCTAATGGCAGAAAGTGAAGAGGAACTAAAGAGCCTCTTGATGAGGGTGAAGGAGGAGAGGGAAAACAATAAAAAACTAAGATCATGGCACCTGGTTCCATCACTTCATGGCAAAAAGAAGGGGAAAAAGTGGAAACAATGACAGATTTTATTTTCTTGGGCTCCAAAATCATTGTGGACCATGACTGCAGCCATGAAAGAACAAGACACTTGCTCCTTGGAAGACAAGTTGTGACAAACCTAGACAGCATATTAAAAAGCAGAGACATTCCTTTGTTGGCAAAAGTCATCTAGCCAAAGCTATGGTTTTTCCAATAGTCATGTACAGATGTGAGAGTTGGACCATAAAGTAAGGTGAGTGCTGAAGAATTGATGCTTTCAAATTGTGGTACTGGAGAAGAGTCTTGAGAGTCCCTTGGACTGCAAGGAGATCAAACTAGTCATTTCCTAAAGGAAATCAGTCCTGAATATTCATTGGAAGGACTGATGCTGAAGCTGAAGCTCTAGTATTTTGACCACCTCATGAGAAGAACATATTCACTGGAAAAGACCCTGATTCTGGGAAAGATTGTTGGCAGGAGAAGGTGGTGACAGAGTATGATATAGTTGGATGGCCTCACCAACTCAGTAGACATGAATCTGAGTAAACTCCAGGAGACAGTGAAAGACAGGGAAGCCTGGCATGCTGTAGTCCACGGAGTCACAAAGAGTCAAACACAGCTTGGCTACTGAACAGCTACAACAGACAACAACTAGATAATAAGATCATTTTGCAATGCACACAAATGTCAAATCATAGTTTTTGTGCAGCAAAAGCTAATATGTTATAGATCAACTATATTTCAATACAAAATAAATGCTATGCAAATATATTATTTAAGTAATCTCATTTTTCCTATTTTCCATGGGAAAGCTGACCTATGATAGAAAACTGCTTAGCGTTTGATGTTGCACCCAAGATTAGCCATTCTCAACTTTAGGTTGTTTTCAGAAGGATGGGGTAGGAACCAGAGTGGGGAGAGAATGATCAACCTCCGAAGATTTATTAGGATATTCTTTCTTACAGTATGTAAAAGCTTTCCTTCTTTCTAGAACTTGTGTTAATTTTGATTTTGGGGCTTACCTCGCCATACTTTCTCAAAATTTTCTAAATGACAACACTTTATCCTATTACATATTGTTTTGTTAGATTTCCCTATCTTTCTATAGCATCCTATAGTATCCTGAAAAAGAAAAAAAAAAACTAGAATGTGAACATAATTACTTGTTTACATAAAAAAAAGAAAACATAATATAAAGAATTACACCAAAATCCTTTAGATACTCTCTCTAGATGGTGGCATTTTGGATGTACAATTTTCTGTATTTTGTAGATGAACTACAAAAAGCAGGTATTTTTGTATAATCAGGGAAAACTGAAAAAATTTGAATAGTCCATATATTGACATTTATATGTAAAAAATATGCACAACAAAAATAACAGATTGCCATGGTTGTATCTGGATGTTAGATACACTGATGACTTTTTTCCCCTTCTGTTTTTTTTTCCCCCCAAGTTTTCTGTGATAAGCATGTTTAAACCTTAAAGGTCCACCTAGTCAAGGCTATGGTTTTTCCTGTGGTCATGTATGGATGTGAGAGTTGGATTGTGAAGAAGGCTGAGCACCGAAGAATTGATGCTTTTGAAGTGTGGTGTTGGAGAAGACTCTTGAGAGTCCCTTGGACTGCAAGGAGATCCAACCAGTCCATTCTGAAGGAGATCAGTCCTGGGTGTTCTTTGGAAGAAATGATACTAAAGCTGAAACTCTAGTACTTTGGCCACCTGATGTGAAGAGTTGACTCATTGGAAAAGACTCTGATGCTGGGAGGGATTGGGAGCAGGAGGAAAAGAGGATGACAGAGGATGAGATGGTTGGATGGCATCACTGACTCGATGAACATGAGTATGAGTGAACTCCGGGAGTTGGTAATGGACAGGGAGGCCTGGCATGCTGCAATTCATGGGGTCGCAAATAGTCAGACATGACTGAGCTACTGAACTGACTGACTGATATATATTTTTAAAAGAATGCATTGCATGTAAATAAAATAGTTGCTGTGAATGTGTTTTGTTTCAAATAATTATTCATAAGTTATTTCTTTCCTTTCAACTTAAAATTTAATTTATTTTTAATGCTGGGTCTTTGTTGTTGCTTGCACTTTTCTTTAGTTGCGGTGAGCAGGGGCTGCTCTCTAGTTGCAGTGTGAGGGCTTCTCCTTTTGGTGGCTTCTCTTGATGCTGAGCACAGGCTCTAGGGTGTGTAGGCTTCAGCTGCTGCGCTAGGACTAAGTAACTGTAGTTCCTGGGCTTTAGAGCAGAGACTCAGTAGCTGTGGAGCACTGACTTAGTTGTGATCCCCATGGCATGTGGGATCTTCCCAGGCCAGGGATCAAACCAATGTCTCCTGCATTGGCAGGTAGATTTTCTACCACTGAGCCACCGGGGAAGCCTCTTTACAATTTTTTAAACTTAAGATGAAACTATAGGTGACCACATGTGTACACATGTCAGTTCAGGGAATTCCTTGGCTATAATCTTTGATGGATGAATAGAATGAGGACTCACACCTCCCAACATGCAACGTCCTACGCTGACTTTTTGGAATTAGTAAGAACCTTACAGATGTGGCCCAACTCCCACCCCAGACTTTTCAGTTCAGTTCAGTCACTCAGTCGTGTCTGACTCTTTGCGACCCCATGAATTGCAGCACTCCAGGCCTCCCAGTTCATTACCATTTCTTGGAGTTCACTCAGACTCACGTCCATAGAGTCCGTGATGCCATCCAGCCATCTCATCCTCGGTCATCCCCTTCTCCTCCTGCCCTCAATCCCTCC
>SJYV01011131.1:106118-128086 GCA_006410875.1 Neotragus pygmaeus | reverse complement strand
TGACCCCATATACAGCAGCCCACCAGGCTCCCCCATCCCTGGGATTCTCCAGGCAAGAACACTGGAGAGGGTTGCCATTTCCTTCTCCAATGCATGAAAGTGAAAAGTGAAAGTGAAGTTGCTCAGTCGTATCTGACTCTTTGTGACCCCGTGGACTGCAGCCTACCAGGCTCCTCCATCCATGGGATTTTCCAGGCAAGAGTACAGGAGTGGGTTGCCATTGCCTTCTCCGCCTCATCATGCTAATCCCACAAAAACACCAAATCTTTGTGCCCAGAGAGGGATGAGTTTGTGTTCCATTCCTTTGGGCTGCAGTATTTCCACCTCTCCAAATGCAAACGCATGCACACTTCCATTTATAGCTCAGCACCCACAGAAGAGGGCTCTCCTAGTGCCTCAGTGGTAAATAATCCATCTGCAATGCAGAAGATGTGGATTCAATCCCTGGGTCAGGAAGATCCCCCCAAGAAGGAAATGGCTCCAGTATTCTTGCCTGGGAAATGCCATGGACAGAAGACCCTGGCAGGGTCCATGGGGTTACTGGAGTCAGACATAACTGAGCGACTAAACCACTACCACACAGAGAGGAGTGGTTATTACTTCAGTGGGACTTTTCTGAGGATGCTTCCTGGGAATGATAGTGAAGGGTAAGACAGATGCCGCTGACAGCAG
Source organism: Neotragus pygmaeus (assembly GCA_006410875.1). Taxonomy (NCBI): domain Eukaryota; kingdom Metazoa; phylum Chordata; class Mammalia; order Artiodactyla; family Bovidae; genus Neotragus; species Neotragus pygmaeus. The sequence goes on along the minus strand of SJYV01011131.1, from coordinate 127,414 downwards.
AAAAGTCTGACTACCTCATTTCTACCCCTCTGGTTTCTGAGGACAAGCTTCACCACTTCACAACCCTCCCAAGGCTGTTTCTAATGTTCAAATTAGCAGAAACAAGGACCATTCTGGAAGCAAAATAGCTTTTGAGAGCAAGAGCTGTGGGCACCTCACAGTTTCAAGTGTTTGGGTTGCGAGACATATTGCACCCAGAGTGAAATGATTGTCGAATAAGTTCTAAAATTTCCTTTAAAACCTTTGTGTACTTCCCTTAATATTGCACGCAATACCCACTCTGTCCAATTTCCCTGGGAGTATCATTGCTCCCGTGCTTGTATAAGTGTGAAAATCAATTTAAGCATATTCAGTAAAAACCTAAACCCTTTCCTCTTAAAAGCAAATATTTGATTTTTCTTTCAGAAGTAACTATTTTTACACCATTCTGTCCAACTTCTGAAACCTAAGTCTAGCCAAAGAAATAAGGAAGAGAAAAATGCCACTGGCTTCTAATAGAGTACATTAGAAGCAATGAGAATAATATAGACATCTTAGTAAAACATCAATCTTCTTTTCTGATACTTTTGAAAATACATCTCCTCTAAAACCACATTATCCTTCAAGTGGCCTTTGGAGAAACTGAAACATTGAAGAAATCCTTGGATTGCAATAGAGAACATTCTCCATGGACAATTCTAATCAATTATAGAAACATAACTGTACCCAGATCATAAAATATACCACAGTGATGATCCTGGCTTCTGTCCATACTCTAAAATGCTGCAACCCAAAAACATAATATGTGCTGCTGTTTGTAGCTCTCCAACCCAGAAAGACTTACTCTCAACTGATTGTTACTTTTTGTGCAGAAAATGATTATACATCTGCATCTTCTATTTCAGTTTTGTCACTTTGTTATCTTTGCCCACTGTGTTAATTATTTTTGAATGCCTCAATCCTGTCTCCAAACAATGTATTTAAAACACTCATGAGGATGCATTGCATAAATATTGAATGTGTTAAAGACAGAGTCTGAGGTAATTCAGAATGAATTTAAGTAAATTGATTGGAATCAGCTTTTATTTAGGAAATCTTCTAGGGACAATTCTGACATATTTAAAATAACTAACTGTTCACAGAGATGCAGTCTGTATGTGCATTCTAACAAATTCATGAATAAGCAATGAGAACAGAAATACATGCCTTTGAGATGCTGAAAAACAGCTAAAAAGAGATACCAATTACAGTAATAAAATACCTGCAAATATTCTTCAGAAGAAAAATGTTTTAATAAAATCAGATAAAGATGATGTGACAATGATGAGGTGTTAAAAAGAGGAATAGTAAAAGATAAAGAACCTGCCTGCCAATGCAGGAGACTGCCTGCAAAGCAGGAGAAGTGGGTCCGATTCCTGAATTGGGAAGACTCCCTGGAGAAGGGCATGGCAACCCATTCCAGTGTTCTTGTCTGGAGAATCCCCATGGACAGAGGAGCCCAGTGGGCTATATAGTCCTTGCCGTGACAAAGAGTCGGACACAACTGAAGTGACATAGTTCAGTTCATTTCAGTCGCTCAGTCGTGTCCGACTCTTTGCGACCCCATGAATCATAGCATGCCAGGCCTTCCTGTTCATCACCATAAGCACATGTGACATAAGCACATGTGAATGCAGTACACCTAAGCTGTAATGACATGGGTTTTACAGATTCAGGAGATAGAAACATGAGATCTGTTCCTCCCTGTGAACAGTGAGGGAAAGAGAAGTAACAACTGTAATTAAAAGTCAGATGTCCTGCACTGGATTTGGCAATGATTTTTTGGATATGACACCAACGGCACAGGCAACGAAAGGAAAAAAAGCAAACTGAGCTTCATAAAAATGTTATGCATGAAAAGATACTATCTGGGACTTCCCTAGTGGTCCAGGGGCTAAGACGGCACTGCCAATGCAGGGGCTGGGGTGCAATCTCTGGTTAGGGAACTAGAGCCCACGTGCCAAAACTAGGAGTCCACACACAACTAAAGACCCCACTTGGCTGCAGCTAAGACGAGGTGCAGCCAAGCAAGCAAAAATATTTTTTAAAAGGACACTATGTGTTAGCAGCTTGGGCTTCCCAGCTAGCGCAGTGGTAAAGAATCCACCTGCCAATGCAAGAGATGCAAGTTCNTATTGAGTGCAGCACTTTCACAGCATCATCTTTCAAGATTTGAAATAGCTCAACTGGAATTCCATCACCTCCACTAGCTTTGTTTGTAGTGATGCTTTCTAAGGCCCACTTGACTTCACATTCCAAGATGTCTGGCTCTAGGTGAGTGATCACATCATCACGATTATCTGGGTCTTGAAACTCTTTTTTGTACAGTTCTTCCGTGTATTCCTGCCACCTCTTCTTAATATCTTCTGCTTCTGTTAGGTCCAGACCATTTCTGTCCTTTATTGAGCCCATCTTTGCATGAAATGTTCCCTTGGTATCTCTAATTTTCTTGAAGAGATCTCTAGTCTTTCCCATCCTGTCGTTTTCCTCTATTTCTTTGCATTGATTGCTGAAGAAGGCTTTCTTATCTCTTCTTGCTATTCTTTTGAACTCTGCATTCAGATGCTTATATCTTTCCTTTTCTCCTTTGCTTTTCACTTCTCTTCTTTTCACAGCTATTTGTAAGGCCTCCCCAGACAGCCATTTTGCTTTTTTGCATTTCTTTTCCATGGGGATGGTCTTGATCCCTGTCTCCTGTACAATGTCACGAACCTCGTAAACATGTAAGTAACATTTAAAGTAAAACTGTAGTCTTTTTTTTTTATCATGTTATAAGACTCACCAAAGAAATCAGCCATTCCCCAGCATTGTTGTCTCACTGCTCAGTAGCTGTTGGCTTCCAGAAGTTAAAAGGGGGGCATTGCGTTTTCAATAACCATAAGTCTGGTATAGGCTTCAGAAGAGAATTCTGACCTTCCACCTTATAGGGAAAAAAGCCCTTTAAGACATGGCCTCTGGGCATATTAGATCATTAATTTTTGTTCAGCAAGGTCAAAGCAAAGAAAATAAGTGGTGACTTGTGTTTTAATTTTTGTGTATTAACATTTCTTTAAATTTTCTTTTGGGGAATGGTGGTTTTTATGGAGTTAATGAAAAGGAATCTTGATCCTCACTTATAATTAATTTCTTTCTATTCTCATTTGCATTTTATTTGTGAATGTCCTTGCTAAGCTGCATTTGAATGAAACAAGAAGTCCAGCAGACAGGGGTGCTCTCTCCTTATTTGAAAATCTCCCTGTGAAAGAAAGCAGCACAGAACAGGGAAACTTGGAATTAACGTTATCGCACATTTGCATCCTGTATCCCAAAGAACTTTTCTGGCTAAAAGCTATTTTGTGTAAATTTTGATGGCTGAGCACTTACACCCACAGAGACACCTGAAACTTGCATGTGGCATAACCTGATGGCTCCTTGCACTATTTTACTACCTTTGTTCAATTTCTTTGTGAAAATCCCAGAAATTGGAATCTTTTCATAAATCCAACTCTCCTTTTAAGGACCTGTGGGCCACATTTCCAAAACTGCAGCAAAGTCACCTTTGAGATCTGAAGCTATTTTCTGTATCTTTCATATACTGCAGCTACAACCCCAAGATGGGGGAGTTCTTTTCCTTCAGCTAAAGAGATGCCATTACCTAAGCTTCCCTCAGGTTCTTGTGACATGAAATGGCAGGACTTTTATGAAAATGTGTTCAGTGTTGCTGAAGCACTGCCTCTGGCTCTTTTAGTCACTGGAGCTCTATGTTTGTTCAGCTGGAGAGGTCAAATGATTTGTTCTTCCAGGAGTTAATCATTTATGACAAATGTGCTTGGTTGACACGTGAATGCTGGATTGCACCTTAGCTGGAGAAGCACAGTAGAGTGCATTTGCCTCTTAAAACACGCTCATATTCTTTAGGGCACCCCTGCCCCATACACTGGCCTCAGGCTGCCAGTGTGTTCTTGTCAACTTCTCTCCACTGCTTCCTTCTGTCCCCTCTGCTTTCCTCTTTTCCTCAGTTGTCAATTAAGGGTCCAGAACTTACCTTCACCTGCCAGGGTGCATCAGGGACTCACACCTGATTTCTCATGCTTGGTTGGAAGTGGATTTTCTGAGGAAGCTTAGGGACCCCTGGCTTGCACTGGCCCTAGCAGCATGTTCACAATGTCACGTAGTGTGAAAGGTGCAAGTGCCACATACTTTGGCCTATTTCTACTTCAACTTCTCCTCAGGTACATCTCCTCTCATACAACTGGAGGTCATGGCTGAGACATTTTTGAGAACCATCTAAGGGAAAGTTGAGTTGGGGATCCATTTAATTTGGGTTTAGTGGAATATACTTGGTGTACTCTTCTGAGTGTCTACAGTTCAGTAATTGCTCCTGTCCTCACAGAGGAATGGCCCACTCTGCTGCTCCCCTGTGGGGAGGCCCAGAGGATCCTGGGACCTAAATATGTGGGAGGCGGGGAGGAGCACTGTCAACTGGGCATGGAGCCTGGAGCCAGTCTGTGAAAATTTTTCAGATTGGAAAGCTCATATGTGAAGGCAACTTGATAGAAATCTTCCCAAATTTGACAAGCAATTTGAAACATGATCAATAATGGTTGTGATGCTGCAGAGTTTTCTAAGCTATCAATTAAAAAAATTTGACCAACCGTGCTAGAGAAAAGATCTATGATCTTGTATTTTCTGCTACAAAACTTTTATCATGTGAAGAGGTAATCAGAAAGCATGCAGCCAAAAATGTAGGGAAGAAAGTATTTTTGAGATGTGTCGGGACTTTATTACTTTTAATGTTATTTCCTCCTGGGTTTTATGATGCTTGTGATATTCATCAGTTTTCCAAAATTTGTACTTTGTTGTAATTTCTGATTTCCCCTCACATCCTACCTAGTTTTGTACCTTTTCAGAAAAGAGGAATCCTGAGATTGTTTAAGCTCTAGAGACTTCAACACCTAGATCTATCCCGGGTTTCAACTGTTTGAAACCCACTGCAATACTTCTAAAAAAATAATTTTTTAGTAAAGCTTTTAAATCAGGTAGTTTCAACTTGTAAGTTAAAACCTTGAAGACAAAATTCCTCCTCTTCATCTTTCTCATCTACTGTGTTCCAAGGCACTTGAAACCAATATTATCAGCCTGGAAAGAAGTCCGTTGATATTGGAAACTGCTATTCTGAATCCGATCTCAGATATTTCTGGCTTCTATAAAATAAGATTTCCGCTTAGAGGACATTCACTTCCACAATGTTAGACCAACACTCAGAAATCTCTAAAAATATAAAATAGCAGTCAGTAGGAAGGAAGTCATGTCACAAGAATATTTTGGCTGGTTCTTAAGAACAGTTAGTAACTGGGCACAGCCAAAAATCAGTGTGTTTGTCTTCTAACAGATCATAATACCAGGTGGCCCAGAAAAAGGAGAGGAAATGCATGTGGCTTGTTGCAGAGGGGATCGCTGTATTATACAAAAGGAACGGATCCCAGAAGAGGGAGTTGCCATTCCTGCTGTTCAAATGGGGCTTGTCTGGTACTTAGTGGCAATGACTCAGGGGATATCTGCCTGGGAGGACCTTCTCATGGGGAGGGAGCCTTATGGCTCCACTTGTGAGTAAAGGATTAATGCCTTTGGGACATAAAGTAATTCAGATCCCATCATAATGTTGTTCTCAAACCACATGGCACCTGGAGGTCTTGTTCAAATAGACTGTAGTTCCCCCCCATTAGAGTTTCTGATTCAGTAGGTCTCGCATAAGGCTTGAGAATTTGTGTTTCTAACAAGTTCCCAAGTGATTCTGATGCTGCTATCCAAGTTCAACAGGAACCACTAGAAGCTGATCACATTTGCCTTGTTCTTTATTCAGCGTGTGCTGTAGCAAGGGACAGCCCTTGGCATTTACATGTTGACAGAGCTTCAAAAGCAGGCAGAGAAGTAGGGAAGCTTTAGAGTGGACTGACTAGAAGTGGGCATCCTATGTGATTGGTTTCGGTTACATATATTTAGCTTCCTCTGGCTGGTCCTTAGTTAAAAGTGGGATGCATATTAGAGACACTGTCCATTAAAAATTAAGTCCTGGCTATTTAGGGTCATGGAGAAGGCAACGGGAATCCACACCAGTACTCTTGCCTAGGAAGTCCCATGGATGGAGGAGCCTGGTAGGCTGAAGTCCATGGGGTCGCTAAGAGTCGGACATGACTAAGCTACTTCACTTTCACTTTTCACTTTCATGCATTGGAGAAGGAAATGACAACCCACTCCAGTGTTCTGCCTGGAGAATCCCAGGGACAGAGGACCCTGGTGGGCTGCTGTCCATGGGATCACACAGAGTCGGACACGACTGAAGCGACTTAGCAGGAGCATTTAGGGTCAGTTGTTAAATGGGTTATTGTTTGACATCCTGGCTGGATTACTAGAGATAGTTGTCTGATTTCCTACTAGGCTGACTTACAGATTTACAGACCAGCTGATTTCTTGGGCTGGTTACTGTAGATTGTGGGAAAAGTTTCTATTTTTACATATTGTTTGGTCATTGTCCATTTGCATACTAAATCTCTCAGCTATTCAATAAAAGTTTATTGTCTCAATGAGAAAAATCATGTTGACATTTACAGAAGCTGAAAACCAAGTCCCTGTTCATTCATTCACTCTAAAATATTGGTTAAGCACCTGTTCGCAAACACCCTCTTCCAACAACACAAGAGAAGACTCTACACATGGACATCACCAGATGGTCAACACCGAAATCAGANATTTGGCACAGAAAACCCTCACAATGGGAGACATCAGCCTAAAAATTTGGAATTCAAGTGGTAATAGATTCTAGCGGTTCTCTGGCTCTGTCAGTGCCAGAGAGTAACAGACAGTGTTATGTCTGTTTTTGAGAAAATTGCTTGCATGATTGAGCATTCTCTTGGCTGCTCCATCAGAAACAAGAAAGGACCTAACCACGGATTCACTCTGTAGGCACACAAGGTAAGCAAAGTCAAGGGAATATCTCCCAAAGGGTATCGATAAAGTAAATGCCTTCTTCTAAGCATGTTTCCTACATGATCCAGGAAACTTAAACAGGTCACTGGATGAGAGTTTAGAGAGTCTTTTTCATCTGCCCATTTCCCCACCTTCCCATCCACAGTTGCTTTCATCATTTCATATGGGATAACAACTTATCTTTTCTGATTTAACCACAAAGCCTCTTACTGCATGGAAGAGTTGGTATTCTCTTTTATTTTTTTAAACTTTCAAGGGTAACACAATACAGTAGATTTTGAAGGCTTCACTAACTCTGTTGCATTAGGTTTACTTATGAAATAATTTCTGTAGCTATATGTTACACAAAGTCAACAATTTGAAAACTGTTTACTTCTTTTGCAGACTCTTGATGCTAACAGTCTGTAGCGATTTTCAGGATGTAAAGAATGAATTGGTGAATGGCTGTGTTGTCTTTTTTTTTTTTTTTTAAGTCAGGGGTGCCTTAGGAAACACAATCCACAGAAAAGATCCATGCCTCAGTTCTGTTGGCCTCTGTTTAGATCATGGCCACATTATTTCCAGGTCTTGGCTGGAAAGATTAGACTTATTAAAAATCTGTTTTTCACATTCTATTAGGATTTTTAGAAAGTCTTAACTTACAAATTAATAGATAAGAGTATGATTGTGTAACTTCACAGGGTGCCCCTAGTACTTCATGAGGCTTTGACTTCATGGCAGGGATGGAAATTTAAGATAAAAACCATATGTAAGTAGGACTCTTAAGATTTTTCTTATTACCTGATTATAAAAGTAACTTAGGCCCATGCTCATTGTCTTAGTTCACTGGGTTACTATAATAAAAATACCATAGATGGGGGTGGCTTATAAACAACAAACATTTATTTCTCACAGTTCTGAGGCTGGGAATTCTAAGCTATGGCACTGGCAGCTTTGGTGTTTGCTGTAAAGTGTTAGTTGCTCAATTGTGTCCAACTCTGCAACCCCATAGACTATAACCTACCAGGCTCCTCTGTCCATGGAATAGACAATTCTCCAGGCAAGAATACTGGAGTGGGTTGCCATTCCCTTCTCCAGGAGATCATTCTGACTCAGGGGTCAAATCTGGGTCTCCAGCATTGCAAGAGGACCATCTGAGCCACAAGACAGGCTTCCTACTTCATAAAGAGCACTTTCCCACCATGTTCACACATGTTAGAGGAGGTGAGAGAGAGCTCTCTGGGGTTCTTCTATAAGACAATAATCCTACTCATGAGAGCTCCACCTTCAGGACTGAAGGACCTTGCAAAGGCCTGCCTCTGTACTGCTATCACTTTGGACATTAGGATTTCAACATGCAAATTTTGGGGGGCTACAGACATTCAGACCATAGCACTTATTGAAAACAAAACAAAAATTACAAACAAGTCAAGTGAGATTTTAGAACGTTTCATCTAATGTAGACTATATTGTGTATCACTGACTTTGTCATGACTATTTCTTCCATGTCGTTAATATTTCTTTGCAGATACTTTTAATGACTATAATATTCTGCCTTATGAAATTTTATAATTTAATTAACCATTTAAGTAGCCATCTATTGGCTGATGCTTAGGTTGTTTCTAGTTTTGACAGTTACATGTAATACTGAGAAAATTCCCTGGTGGTCCAGTGGTTAGGATTTAATGCTAGCAGCACCAAGGGCCCAGGTTCAATCCCTGGTCAGGGAACAGATAGGTATCAATGATGTGACTGCTTTAATCATTATCTGGATTAGTTTTGAAACAATACTTTTTTGCCTTATGTTTGTGTTGGTGTGTTTACAGTTTGTTAATGCAAGGCCTTTTAGCCTTGCTGCTTTTGCTTCTTGAGATATTGCAGTAATATCTGCCCTGAGTTCAGATATGTGCTATGTTAAGAGTCACATATTCTAAGATACAAGTTTACATGTCATGAATTTGATACAGGAAGTTTACTCACTACCAGATATTCCTCATTTGCCTTTTCCCCTTTTTTCTCCTCCACATTTTCTACCTCCTGTTTGTTCTCTACTTTTCTATAATCCTCTTTTTCTTACCATCATCCATTTGTGACTCCACGAGCCACCAAAACAAGCACTGGGAGGATTTCAACTTCAGGAGAGTAAATCTACTTGCAATTACTGGGAGAATGAGTTGGGCTCCCGCTGGAAACTCAATCTTGGTATGAAATGTGGTGGGATTCTTCTTGAAGTTTCGGGATATTGGGAGATGGGGCTTGTGATGGGGGTGACAGGGGGATGTCCCCCATCCGATTCCTCCTCAGGTGCCTCCCCTGTGCTCTCCCCTGACTGCACATCCCTGCAGGACTCACCCTCGTACTTCCTTCAGGCCCCAGTGGTGTTTATCAGAGGCTTTCCTGTCTGTCCTAGAGAACAACACCCTCTCCATTCCCCAGCCGAGCCTCTTCCTCTTTCCTTGCTTTGTTTTTCTCCATAGAACTTATCAGTCAGCACTCATGTAAGCTACTTATCTCATCTACTGAAGTACCACTGGTTTGCGCGCCTCTGTATCCTAGCATGTGGGGCAATGCTGAATATAGGGAGTACTCAGTGAGTGTTTGCTGAATGAATACATGTTGACAGTGTCCCTGAAATTTAACAGTTGCTGCTGCCTTTGTAGATGTTCCCACTGACCGATGCTTGTGCACTGATAAAGATCTAGACACACCAGCCTTTCTGAATAGTGCATATGGGTGAATTCTTCTTGCACTTGTGAGCATAGACATTCTTTTCAGGAAATGTCACTGTCTGTCTTCCCCCTGTTGGTGTGCTCCTGGGATGCAAACTTGATGATGAATGCCCAGGAGATCTGGGAATACCCACAGTCCCTCTCAGAGCATTGCCAGTCCACCCCCTCACCTCCCAGTCTCCAGAGGGAGCTCTATGCACAAGAGATGTACAGGAATATATCTGTCATGATTGGTTGACAGTTTGTCCCCAAATCCTAGTTTGAAAGAGTTGAGCTGGACCACAGGGACGGGCAGATCACCTTGGGTGAGAACTTGAGTGTTTCTTTTCAGTGACCATCTGAGGTTGCAGTGGGTAAGCATGGTTTTAGCTGTCATACGTGCAGAGGTGAAAGCATATACAAAACAGAGAGAATAGTATATTGAGGGATATGTCGCTGGATGGTGGCGAGGACTGACTTTGGAATTCAATGGAGTTCGGGGGGTACTTCTAGAGGACTGCTCATATATTAGTTGTCATATTGGATGACTCAGGTCAGCCAGCCTCCAGGAAGGCAAGTCTGTAATGCTCAGCCAGCTGATGGGCACCAGACATTGTGCATCATCTCAGCCTTCTCTAGAAGCCCTTGCAGGGTGCAATCTGAGACCCCCTCATGGGTTGTTTGGAGAAGGAAATGGCAACCCATTCCAGTATTCTTGCCTGGAAAATCCCAGGAGGAGGAGCCTGGAGGGCTACAGTACATGGGGTTGCAGAGTTGGACATGACTGAGCGACTAACACTTTCACTTTTCATGGGTTGTATGTGTACTTTGCTGCCCTGGTGGGATTTAGGATGGGCTCTCAGCTACACACAAATGGTAGATGTGTTCAATGAGCGTTGCCGTGAGACACCCAGGGTCTTCAGGCAGCATCAGTCTGTGGCTGTCATAAATCCTGCAAAGAGGCCTCTACACCCTGGGGTGGATTTGCTGGCATTCTTTCTGCCACGTTCACAGAAGGGCTGTCATGAGCAGCAAGACACTGGAACTTTCTTTGCTTATAGTGGAAGATTTAAAGTGAAAGTGGCTCAGTCATTTCCAACTCTTTGAGATCACATGGACTATACAGTCCATGGAATTCTCCAGGCCAAAAGACTGGAGTGGGTGGCCATTTCCTTCTCCAGAGGATCTTCCCAACCCAGGGATCGAACACAGGTCTCTCATACTGCAGGCAGATTCTTTACCAGAGGAGCCACCAGGGAAGCCCTGGGAAGCCACTGAGGAATCCACCAGGGAAGATTTAAAAGGTAGATGAAAATTGAGAAGAATTTTAAAAATGGAAGGAATGGTCACCGTGATAGTGTATATTTTATTTCAAATAATTTTATTGAATATCTTGTCTTGAGGGTTTTAACACTAGTCTGGCTGCCTCATTTCTGAAACCTGGGGTCTTTCTATTCTACTGCTCTGAAATGGACTGGCAGGTGCAAAAGTGCAGATGGACTGAAGAACCATCCTTGGGAATGTGAGTCTGGAGACAGGACAATGAAAAGTCTTTCCTGAATATGCGCTTGAGGTTGTCAAGAGGAGATAGTGGGGGACACACAATTAATTTGGAGCAGGTTGAAATTGTTGAAAGTGAAGTCACACAATCGTGTCCTACTCTTTGTGACCCCATGGAATGTATTGGAGTGGGAGGGTATATTTATATCTGAGCAGAGATATAAAGACATGAGGATAGGTCTTTGATCAGGTATTTGAAACCCCTGACCTGAAATTTGGGTAAAATGCATTCAGAAACCATAGAAATCTTGTCAGAATTAGAAAGGTAGGCAATGTTTGAGAAGGAAATTTCAGTCACTAAATTTGAAGGGACAGTGGTGATATGGATAGTCATGTAGAAGGTGCCAGTCCAGAAAAGAGAGGACTGGTGCCAGAGAGAGTTTAGGTGATGTGGAGAAGACTACTAGTATGTGGGAGTTTCATATTGGTCTTGGAGACTTACAGGATGCAAAGAATCTCAAAGATGATGTCAGCCAGTGGCTACTAGGAACAGTGTTGTGGTTGAAAGAGCAGGATATTTTGAAGAAAATAAACTCATCCTCCATCAAGTCTCCCTATTGTGGAAACTGTGGCTTTCTTGTGGTTAGTGGTCTTGCTCTCAGAGCCCACGACAGGAGATATTTAGGAAGAGAGAGAGGATATGTTAGAGCTGCTTTGCATCATCAACGTATTGGTGAGGAAGGCATTGATCATCAGAGCAAAAATAAAGCAGAGAGACCTAATGTCTGATGCAAGCTGAGCCTTGATGAGTTTGTCTTTTTTAATACTTAATCATGGTTTTGAAAGGGACAAGGAAATGTATGACAAGGTGGTGTTTTCAAACCACATCCACATATTCTTTGATACTCCTCTAATCAGGAGTCTAATTCCCCTTCCCTGGAAAACAGACTCAATCCTGATGAGCAGATTGTGGTCCAGTGGCACAGTGACCCAGAGTCTGACCTGGCTCTTTCTCCTGGGATTCTTGCTCTTATGACCCAGCTGTCTTGCTGAGAGAAGCCCAGGATGCCTGGGCCACCATGGGCAGATGTTCTTCCAGCTGAGCTCCCAGCCAAGAGCCAGCATTATTTACTAGACTTGTGAGCGATGAAGTGTCCAGAAGGTCCCAGCCCCTGTCCTCTCTGACAGCAGCCTCACAACAGACCCTGAGTGGGAATCACCTAGCTGACCCAGGTCAACCCCTGGAAACCAGAGAGACTGAACTCCTCTCCTCCGTTTCCTCCTCCTCTTCTTCCTAATGAAAATTGTTGTGTTGCTTAGTTGCTAAGTTCTGTTTCTTTCATGACCCCATGGACTGTAGCCCTCCAGGCTCCTCTGCCCATGGAATTTTCCAGGCAAGAATACTGGAGTGGGTTGCCATTTCCTTCTCCAGGGGATTTTCCCGATCCAGGGATCGAACCTGTGTCTCCATCATTGAAGGCAGATTCTTTACCTTCTGAGCAACCAGCGAAGTCGTTTACCACTGAGCCACCTGGGAAATGAAAATTGTTGCCATTTTATCTACTAAGTTTGGGCTGGTTTACTGTACAGTAATAGATAATGAAAACACTAATCAATGGCAGATTTTAAAAATGATCAAAGGCCTCCTACTAATTTCCTCTTAATGCTTTTTCTTTCTCGTTTACTTTTTTGTATCTTTGTAAGAAAGTGTCCTGATGATAAAAGGTGGGTGGCGGTGCAGAGATGAATTTTGGCTAAGCATTGCCCCAGAGGCCCAGGGTGTCTGACTTGGCAGCATCTGTTAGCATCTGTGAGCAAGACCAGGTCACAAAGCTGCTCATGTCCATTCAGAATTTCCCCTTGTTCTCATATGGTGGTTCTCAGATAAAGGATGAGATATACTTAGTTGGATATTTGTTTTGTTTCTTAAGATAATCATGATCCTCTGCTTTGGTGCAATTTCTTTCTATGACTTTCATTGGACTTGGGGTCAGACTGTGGGTATCACTTGGCAGTGTGCAAACACCAAGTTTCTGAGGGAGGTTTGTGTAAGAGAGAGGAAAGCTCTAGATGGTGAGGGCAAGAGGAAAAGTGGAATTCATGTAGGAGGGAGTAATAATAATTATTACTCCCATTGTACCTGTTGTCACATTCTTCTTTTTACATAATATATGTTTTACCCTGTGAATAAGATTTAAAAACTTTCAGAACCACTTTTCTCACCTTAAATGGTGAATTTTTGGTATCATTAGATTTGCAATTATATAAAAGTCATAGCTATTTTATATCTGGTATGGAGCGCTTAGAAATACCTTGCTCAGACATTCACCCCGCCTTTTGAAGAAAGAACATTTTTTGGTTTCCTGAGAGTCTTGCAATGAGCCGAAGAATAGAGCGTTTGTGAAGTCCTCTTTAAAGATGGAGAAGAGGGGGCTTACTACTGCCAGTGAGGCTGCACCCCTGAGGAGAATTCTGGAAGACTCAGAGAGGGACCTGACTGATACTCTGCCAGCCTGAGCGAGATGGGCGAGGAATGGCTTTAAGATGGAGCTGCTGGGGGCTGCTGGCAGAACTAAGGAAAGAGGAAGAACATCGCCTTGTCTGCTTTCTCTAATCACTCTCTATACTTTCCACATTTACAGAGCGCTGTGCCACCGCAGAGGGAGACAAGATGAGTAGCTCAGCTGACCCTCTGTTTATCTGAGGACATTCTAGGTGCAGGGCTCAGGGGGACAAAGAAGAGTATGCACAGTCCCTGCCCTAGACAGACTTTGAATGGTGATATCTATGTAATGTGCTGAGAAGTGATTGGGGGCCCCTCCAGTGCCCTGGTTTAAAGAGTCTGCTCTTACTGAGTGATTGGAACGCTGACATTAAAAAGCATTACTCACCACCTTAGGATACATTCTTTTTCTCACTCTCCAGAGGTTATACTCCTGTCTTGTCGCTTAACAATTTTCAGGATGATCGACACCATTTCTTAGGAAATAAAAGAGATCTGCACATGTGACTAAACTAAAATACTGTATTTGAGGCTTCCTAAGTGAGACATCATACGAAGGCTCCTATCAACAGCTTCTCCTTGAATCCTCAGAAGAACTCTACCAGAAAGGTTCCATGGTTATCTTTGTTTTACAGATGCACTAAATAAGGTACAGAGAGGTTCAGTCAGTTGCTCAAGGTCCCACAGCTGGCCCATGGTAGAGTGAGGCTTCCGATCCAGTTCCAGAACCTGTTCTTTGTACTTCTGCTTCCAACTGAATGCTGGTGTCCCTCCTAATCATGAGATTTTATCACTCAGCTCGTAAACTGATCCATCCATAGACCAATAGTTTGGCATCTCTGGAGGACCTCTTGGAGGTCCCAGGTAGCTCTGAGGGGTGCTTCCTGAGAAGGCAGCTGGGCATGACACATGGGTTGGAGCCCTCGCTCTCTTAGGACTTGGACCAGGATCATACTGTACCTACCCTGGGTTTCTTACAGTTTTGGATCAGTATCGTTTCTTTCTGGATTTCCCAGGTGGTGTTAGTGGTAAAGAACCTATCTGCCAATGCAGGAGATGTAAGAGACNAGGTAGCTCTGAGGGGTGCTTCCTGAGAAGGCAGCTGGGCATGACACATGGGTTGGAGCCCTCGCTCTCTTGGGACTTGGACCAGGATCATACTGTACCTACCCTGGGTTTCTTACAGTTTTGGATCAGTATCATTTCTTTCTGGATTTCCCAGGTGGTGTAAGTGGTAAAGAACTTATCTGCCAATGCAGGAGATGTAAGAGACGTGGGTTTGATCCCTAGGTTTGGAAGATCCCCTGGAAGAAGGCACAGCAACCCACTCCAGTATTCTTGTGAAGAGAAGCCCATGGGCAGAGGAACTGGATGGGCTACAGTACAAAGAGTCACAAAGAGTTGGTCACGACTGAAGTGACTACACATGCATGCGTCCTTTACTTTTTAGCTGATGTCAGGATTTAATTTGTTTTGAGATGTCTGTTAGGCTCACTGCCAAGCCAGAAGCCTTTATTTTGCATGAGAACCCAAGCTAGCTTTGTCTTAACTGGCTTCCCAAAATATGTAAGTTGAAAACAAAGATTTTTCCAAATATTCTTACAGGACCTATTCTGCTTTCAGATATCCTGAGTCACAAAAAAGAGAAAAGTTACAGGCACTTGTGGTTGATAATGTTTTCATCAGTTCAGGTGTTCAGTCATGTCCAATTCTTTGCGACCCCATGGAATGCAGCACACGAGGCCTCCCTGTCCATCACCAACTCCCAGAGCTTATTCAAACTCATGTCCATTGAGTTGGTGATGCCATCCAACCATCTCATCCTCTGTCGTCCCCTTCTCCTCTCGCCTTCAATCTTTCCCAGCATCAGGGTCTTTTCCAATGAGTCAATTCTTCACACCAGGTGACCGAAGTATTGGAGCTTCAGCTTCAGCATCAGTCCTTTCAATGAATATTCAAGATTGATTTCCTTTAGGATGGATTGGTTGGATGTCATTGCAGTCCAAGCGACTCTCCAGAGTCTTCTCCAACACCACAGTTCAAAAGCATCAATTCTTCGGCACTCAGCTTTCTTTATAGTCCAACTCTCACATCCATACATGACCACTGGAAAGAAAAACTATAGCTTTGACTAGATGGACCTTTGTGGGCAAAGCAATGTCTCTGCTTTTTAATAGGCTGTCTAGGTTGGTTAGTCATAGCTTTTCTTCCATGGAGCAAGCATCTTTTAATTTCATGGCTGCAGTCACCATTTGCAGTGATTTTGGAGTCCAAAAATTCTGTCATTGTTTCCCCATCTATTTCCCATGAAGTGATGGGACCAGATGCCATGATTTTCGTTTTCTGAATGTTNTGTCTAGGTTGGTTAGTCATAGCTTTTCTTCCATGGAGCAAGCATCTTTTAATTTCATGGCTGCAGTCACCATTTGCAGTGATTTTGGAGTCCAAAAATTCTGTCATTGTTTCCCCATCTATTTCCCATGAAGTGATGGGACCAGATGCCATGATTTTCGTTTTCTGAATGTTGAGTTTTAAGCCAACTTTTTCACTTTCATCAAGAGGCTCTTTAGTTCTTCTTTGCTTTATTAGAACTTAACAATAGAAAGATCCTACCAGATCCACTCTCATAATTTACATTCTAAGATATTAGGTTTAGTCAGAAGGTTTTCAGGAAGGAGAAACTGTCTTCAAGGAGGATACATTGTTGTTATATAATCCCTAGTACAGAGTTTAAACTGAGTTGTTTGTTGTATAATCATCAGTTCCAGGTTTAAAGAAAAAAAAACTTTTTATGTGATTAAGACTAAGGAATGTAGAGAAAAAAAAAAAAAGTTTGTTCTTTCCTCCTCCTTGAGAATTCCAGATTCCTATTTCCTTCCCAAGAACCCCAGAAACCCTCTCTCCTCGGGGACTCCTAGACTTCTTATCAACCTGCCAAGGAACTGACTCTCTCACTGGCATTTGTACACATTGCCTTTGGACCGGTCTTTTGGTAGAAAGGATAATGAGGAAGGCTCTCTTCTGTTGGGCCTGCTAATTTTGCTTATCATCAGTGGATTTACCTTTTGCCACCTGGTAACTAGGCCAGAAAGTGAAGAGGAACTAAAAAGCCTCTTGATGAAAGTGAAAGGGGAGAGTGAAAAAGTTGGCTTAAAGCTGAACATTCAGAAAACTAAGATCATGGCATTTGGTCCCATCACTTCATAGGAAATAGACGGGGAAACAGTGGAAACAGTGTCAGACTTTATTTTGGGGGCCTCCAAAGTCACTGCAGATAGTGATTGCAGCCACGAAATTAAAAGACGCTTACTCCTTGGAAGAAAAGTTATGACCAACCTAGATAGCATATTCAAAGGCAGAGACATTACTTTGACAACAAAGGTCCGTTTAGTCAAGGCTATGGTTTTTCCGGTGGTCATGTATGGATGCGAGAGTTGGACTGTCAAGAAAACTGAGCACTGAAGAATTGATGCTTTTAAACTGTGGTGTTGGAGAAGACTCTTGAGAGTCCCTTGGACTGCAAAGAGATCCATCCAGTCCATTCTAAAGGAGATCAGCCCTGGGTGTTCTTTGGAAGGAATGATGTTAAAGCTGAAACTCCAGTACTTTGACCACCTCATGCAAAGAGTTGACTCATTGGAAAAGACCCTGATGCTGGGAGGGATTGGGGCTGTCTCTTATACACATCTAGATNCGAGAGTTGGACTGTCAAGAAAACTGAGCACTGAAGAATTGATGCTTTTAAACTGTGGTGTTGGAGAAGACTCTTGAGAGTCCCTTGGACTGCAAAGAGATCCATCCAGTCCATTCTAAAGGAGATCAGCCCTGGGTGTTCTTTGGAAGGAATGATGTTAAAGCTGAAACTCCAGTACTTTGACCACCTCATGCAAAGAGTTGACTCATTGGAAAAGACCCTGATTCTGGGAGGGATTGGGGGCAGGAGGAAAGGGGACGACAGAGGATGAGATGGCTGGATGGCATCACGGACTCAATGGACGTTAGTTTGAGTGAACTCCAGGAGTTGGTGATGGACAGGGAGGCCTGGCATGCTGCAATACATGGGGTCGCAAAGAGTCAGACACAACTGAGCGACTGAACTGAACTGAACTGAATCTTTTATGTTCTCAACAGGGGCCCAAAGCAACAACAGCAGGGTGTTGTAGAAAGTTGGTTCCATTTTAGTATGAATGTACTTTACCACACTGACCACATTTCTATGGGAAGCACTGCCAGGGAGTTCTGAACTTAATATCTCATAATCTCATCCATTATTAGAAGCAATGCAAGGAATTTAGAATTTTAAAATTCATTTTATTTCTATATTGAATATACACAAAAAAATGTGTATTCACATTATTTTAATCCAAGGGGAGAAAAAAAAAAAGACATATAGTAAAAATCTCCTTTTAGTCCTGCTGCCCAGCTCCCCAGCTTTCTTCAGAAGCAACTAGTATTACCAGTTTCTGATGTGTCATTTGGAGATGTTCAATGCAAATAGAAACAAATGAGCAAACAATTTCTTATTTATTTCTATTTTTTTCTTCATGGCAGCTAATATAAACTAATCTAGACCTAATTTCTATATCAGGGCATTATGGGCACCTTCATTCTTTTTTAATTGTATGCCATTAAAATGATACATCTGAGTTTTTTTTTTAAACCAGTCCTTATGGATGGGCAGTTTTCTGTTGTTTCTATTCATTAAGCATTTAAAAAAATGATCGAAGATCTAGGATCCTCTGAAGATTTTCATTTCTTCCTCCTTCTCTAGAATGACCAGTTTGATAATAATGTATATGTAATGAATTTCAACTGCTGTTACTTGAGCAGNATTGTTTCTATTCATTAAGCATTTAAAAAAATGATCGAAGATCTAGGATCCTCTGAAGATTTTCATTTCTTCCTCCTTCTCTAGAATGACCAGTTTGATAATAATGTATATGTAATGAATTTCAACTGCTATTACTTGAGCAGTGTTTCAGTTCATTTACAAAGGATTTTAATTTTACACATTAAAAGATACTTAATCACTAATTGTTACATTTAGACTCTTATGAAGTTTTATGAGCTTTTTATTCCTCTTTGCTAACCTCATAAAGCTTTTATGTTCCCAATTTTTGCCATTTTGGATAATGTCTGTTTTAGTGCAATTGATAGTATGCTTCACGTTCTTCCACTACATCAAAGTATGTACATGTGTGTGTTGGTCATTCAGTCATGTCTGAATCTTTGTGACCCCATGGATTGTAACCCTCAAGGGTCCTCTGTACTGGAGTAGATCAAGGCTATATATTTCACTATTTCACTATATATTTCATTATTTAAGTTATATGCAGAGTACATCATGAAAAATGCCAGGCTGGATGAAGCACAAACTGGAATCAAGATTGCCAGGAGAAATATCAATAACCTCAGATATGCAGATGACACCACCCTTATGGCAGAAAGCCAAGAAGAACTAAAGAGCCTCTTGATAAAAGTGAAAGAGGAGAGTAAAAAAGTTGGCTTAAAACTCAACATTCAGAAAACTACGGTCATGGCATCTGGTCCCATCACTTCATGGGAAATAAATGGGGAAACATTGGAAACAGTGAGAGACTTTATTTTGGGGGGCTCCAAAATCACTGCAGATGGGACTGCAGCCATGAAATTAAAAGATGCTTGCTCCGTGGAAGAAAAGCTATGACCCACATAGACAGCCTATTAAAAAACAGAGACATTAATTTCCCAAAAAATATCCATTTAGTCAAAGCTATGTTTTTTTCAGTAGTCATGTGTGGATGTGAGAGTTGGACTATAAAGAAAGCTGAGTGCCAAAGAATAGAGACTTTTGAACTGTGGTGTTGGAGAGCACTTTTGAGAGTTCCTTAGAAAGCAAGGAGATCCAACTAGTCCATCCTAAAGGGGATCAGTCCTGAGTATTCATTGGAAGTACTGATGCTGAAGCTGAAGCTCCAATACTTTGGCCACCTGATGTAAAGAACTGACTAATTTGAAAAGACCCTGATGCTGGGAAAGATTGAAGGCAAGGAGGAGAAAGGGACGACAGAGGATGTGAAGGTTGGATGGCATCACTGACTCTATGTACGTGAGTTTGAGTAAACTCTGGGAGTTGGTGATGGACAGTTGTGCTGCATTCATGGGGTCACAAAGATTTGGACACAACAGAGCGACTGAATTGAAACTGAAAAAGGGTCCTCTGTCTACGGAATTCTCCAGGCAAGAACACTGGAGAGGGTAGCCATTTCCTTCTCCAGGGGATCTTCCTGACCCAGGGATCAAACCCAGGTCTCTTGCCTTGCATGCATACTTTACTATCTGCCCCACCAGGGAAGCCCATATCAAAGAATAGAACTTAGAATCATTAATTCCTCTTTTTCAAAAGTTTCTCTTTTTCTTGATTGCTCCTTAAAATTCACCCAAATGATATTTTGGATGCTAGGAAGATTTACTGATGCTCAGAAGCACTATCTTATTTTGAAGATTATAACTCCATATTCTGTACAGTCTTCATACCTTATACTGCAGTGAAGTCATTTTCCATTAACAAATCCTGTCTTGGCCAAAATTACTTTCTTCAACTGCTCTAGAAGCTGAGAATACCTTGTCTTGCTGGAGAAATACATCATACTCTTCATTAGTTATATACTTTTAAAAATTATATTCAATGTATTGGACTCATTAGGTGTTAAAATTTTAAGCAATTTCTGGGTAAAAATAATATCTTCTTTTTCTATGACTGTCTTGTTGTGTTGAGAGTTCATATTGGTGTTAATTAGATTCAGAACTACAGATTCTCATCATTGGACTGGACATGAAAAGCACAAGATCTGGCCATTTGTACCACACCGAGGATTCCTTTCCCCTGACCAAAAGCTGTGCTTTTTTGGCACCTATCTGGGGGAAGGAAATCACCATCATTCTAGGAAGGTCATTCCACCTTTTTTTTTTTTTAAAGAGTTTTAAAATTCTTAGGCTTAACTATAATTATCTTTGTTTTAATCAAAATAACAGCATATACCAACTCTTCTAGTAACAGAGGGAGTATGCTAAAAACAAATGATGGATAATATGAATCTAATATCACCAGAAATTCAAAAGGCATGAGAGAAATTTTCATAAGATGCTGATTTTTTTCAAACTCAGGGTCGTAAGTATCAGAAAAGGCATGTATAAAATTTCTTTTTTCTTTATTGCTCCTTAAAATTCACCCAAATGATGTTTTAGATGCTAAGAAGATTTATTGATGTTCAGAAACACTATCTTATTTTGAAAATCATAACTCCATATTCTGTATGGTCTTCATACCTTATATTGCTGTAAGTTAGGACAACGCTAAAGGTTCAGCTCAGTTCAGTCGCTCAGTCGTGCCTGACTCTTTGTGACCCCATGAATCACAGCATGCCAGGCCTCCTTGTCCATCACCCACTCCCGGAGTTCACTCAGACTAACGTCCATCGAGTCGCTGATGCCATCCAGCCATCTCATCCTCTGTCGTCCCCTTTTCATCCTGCCTCCAATCCCTCCCAAGATCAGAGTTTTTTCCAATGAGTCAACTCTTTGCATGAGGTGACCAAAGTACTGGAGTTTCAGCTTTAGCATCATTCTTTCCAAAGAATACC
>SJYV01011131.1:74508-106089 GCA_006410875.1 Neotragus pygmaeus | reverse complement strand
TCCTGCCTCCAATCCCTCCCAGGATCAGAGTTTTTTCCAATGAGTCAACTCTTTGCATGAGGTGACCAAAGTACTGGAGTTTCAGCTTTAGCATCATTCTTTCCAAAGAATACCCAGGGCTGATCTTCAGAATGGATTGGTTGGATCTCCTTGCAGTCCAAGGGACTTTCAAGAGTCTTCTCCAACACCGTAAGAGTTACATAATTTCCAGGTGGCATTTTGGAAATGAGACTGACAAAAAAAAAAAAAAAAAAAGAAAGAAAGAAAGAAAGAAAAGAAAAGAAAATGAGATTGCTACAGCTGATAGTTGATTTAACACTCAAAAATTTTACCTTTTCTGTGGGTAATATGGGCATAATAATTCTAACAATGTTGCATTTGTACATAATGATCATTGTTTTTGAGTGTCAAGGACTCATCTTTTACTCCCCTGAAATCACACCTCAATTTGCCTTTGGAAAAATGGTACCTCTTCTATTGGGAATAATGCTGATGAGACTGGTGTCCTAAGCACCTCTCATTCAACTGCCATAGGAAGGCATGCGACCCCAAGTTCAATCATGCTCTGCCTATGGAATTTGAATGTTAGGCAGAGATGGAAGTCAATTATTGTAGTATTCATTTGTTCATCTAAGAATATTACCCCAGGGAGTCAGGAATATTTAGTTCCCTCATGATATCTGTTTCTAGCTTTGCCTCTCATTTTGTGAACCATTCACTAAATATTAGCAACTGTTGATGTTGAACTTGAGGTTGCCATGCCAGCCAATGTGGGCTATAGATCAACAGCTGGCTTTCCAGCTTTGAAGTCGTGCTTCAGCCTCAAAGTGAACTCTTCTCTTCTATGAACTTTGCAAACATTTGCTCCCTCAACTGTGCTTTAGTTTCTCAGGAGAGTAAATAGCTTCAATAAAAATTATGTTTGTTAAAGTGCTTATGTAGTGAGCCCATGGTCAACAAGAGCGGTGTGACAACAGGGGTATCTGTTTGGGCAGAGCATAAAGGTGCAAAGCTCTGTGATTTTTGTTCCAGCACAGAAGTAGACTAACTAGTCTGCTAACTAGGTATACTAACAAAGACCAGACTAACTAGCGAAGCTTTTAGGAGAGCTTTGAATCACAGCCAGAGCTGTGCTCACCGAGGAGTTGAGTCAACGTGAGGGATGTCCCAGAAGTTTCATGTGAATTATTTCCTCAGTAGAGCTTGTCCTAAAATACCATCTTTCTTTCTTGAACTGACCTCAAGTTTCAGCTAATTCTGAGACAGGCCAAAAAGAGTAGAGGGTAAATAAACAGCCAGCAAAGATGGCCAATGTCTTCGAGACACAGAGGCTGGCATTCTTGGAAGATCATTCACTATCCCAGAATGATTTTTAAAGAAGCAAAAATAGACACAGAGAAAAAGCAGAGAAGGAGAGTTTTACAAATTTGTTTTTACAAATAAGATATCCTATCATCTAAACACATAGAACTCAATATAGATATGTTGGCTATTGATAAGCAAAGTGAAACTAAAAGTGTTCAGTAGTGTCCAACTCTTTGTGATTCTATGGACTATGGACCACCAGGGTTTCTGTCTATGGAATGCCATGGTTTCTGTCCATGGAATTCTCCAGGCAAGCATGCTAGAGTGGGTGGCCATTCCCTTCTCCAGGGGGTCTTCCTGATTCAGGGATCAAACCCAGGTCTCCCACATTGCAGGCAGATTCTTTACTGTCTGAGCCACCAGGGAAGCCCACTGATAAGCAAAGCCTTTTCTAATTTTTAAAATCCAATACTGTTTTTATACATAGTTATTTGCTAATATTTTATATTTACATGCTGCTGCTGCTGCTAAGTCGCTTCAGTCATGTCTGACTCTGTGTGACCCCATAGACGGCAGTCCACCAGGCTCCCCTGTCCCTGGGATTCTCCAGGCAAGAACACTGGAGTAGGTTGCCATTTCCTTCTTCAATGCATGAAAGTGAAAAGTGAAAGTGAAGTCTCTCAGTCATGTCCGACTCTTTGCGACCCTATGGACTGCAGCCTACCAGGCTCCTCCATCCATGGGATTTTTCAGGTAAGAGTACTGGAGTGGGGTGCCATTGCCTTCTCTGTTATATTTACATACCATCTTACTGATCATATTTTCACTTATTACCCTCTTAGAAACAATTCAGGAAACATAGGTTGGGAATTGACAACATCCTTAAACTGAAGGCCAACTGGCTCAAGACATTCCGTTAGTCCCTGACATTAAGGCCATGGCTCCCGTTAAGGCTTCTGACATGCATTTTATAGCACCTGGTCTCTGAGATGAGTTTCAGTGCATTTTTGAAATGGGGATTAATCATGAAATAGCATGCCCATTATGCACATTTGGGCTTATCTCTTTGGATTCCCCAGTTCTGGAGGACGAGGGGACCAGGCAAGATGCAGGGCTGGCTCTGCCTCTGAACGGGGTGGTCAGTGTGAATGTCTGATTGGTCACAGTCGGACCCTCGTTCACTCTGCCTGGTTTCATTCATGACGCTGTCAAGGTTTGTGGTGTTTGCACTACTGTGGAGCAACTCTAGGTCACCTAGAGTTATATATTATCCTGTGTTACTTTTCTCTAAGGGCAACATTATCTATTAACCACCTTCTCTTTGCCCATATCCCTGCTAGGCAACGTGAAGAGTAGCGATGTAAAACGTCTGAATAATTTAAAACTATATAACAAGGAAAAATCTGTTTTTTGGGGAAGTGGGGTTGGGGACGATGGGAGAGAAATCTATGTGCTTAAATCTTTCAATTCTGTTAGTTTATGAGCATAAAAACGTTAGAGCTAATTTAAATTGTTCATTAAACTCTTAAGCTAGGAATATTCCGGGATGTGAAAAACCATCAATATCTTTTGCCTGGGCTATTAAGATAGCTTTCTCATCGATTTCTTTACTTTCCATCACTCCCTGTGTGACAATTTGTTCTCCACTTAAGTCCCCACATGAGTTTTCTAATGCACAAATTGCTCCTGAGGGCACTTTCCAGCCCCTCTTTCCTCCTGGGAAAGGCCCCGCTAGACACAGCAGTAAGACTCTAAGGGCTGGAAGCCAGCCCCCCAAGCCAATTCTGCGTCCTCTCCTCCTCACCTCCAGTGCTTCGGCCCAGGGCTGTTTAAGGGCTTCCTTGAGTTTTTTGTCCATGTCACGCTCTCTCCTTTAGCACTTTCCTTCCAACTTTCCTCCTCTAGTTTCTAGTGAATTTCATTCTTTTAAAAAGTGTAGCTCAAATATCCCCTTTCTGGGAACTTCTCTGCCTCTTCCTTTCTCTAGTAACTGATTCCTCCCTTGTCTGTTTCCCATAACTGTCCTGTATCCAGCTTTGTTGTTGTTTAGTGGTGAAGTCCTCTCCAACTCTTGGCGACCCCATGGACTATAGCCCACCAGGCTTCTCTGTCCATGGGATTTCCCAGGCAACAATACTTGGCTGGGTTGCCATTTCCTTCTCCAAGGGATCTTCCCCATCCAGGGATCAAACCTGCTTCTCCTGCATTGGCAGGCAGATTCTTAACCACTGAGCCACCAGGGAAGTTTGTGTCCAGCTTTGGAGATGTGCTTTTATATCCTGTATAGAAAATTGTGAAATGACTCCCTTTAGAGAGTGGAATGTGTGTGATTGTGAGAGGGTCGGAGAGTCAGCGTGAAAGGAAGGAAGCACAGAGCTTGGGACACTGGAGTTTCCTTTCAGAGGAGGAGGAGTCCCTGCCAGACACATCCTTAAAGTCCATGCTAGATCTCTCTGTTGATATCTATCTCTTTGAACTGTTTGTCCTCATACCAAGAAAAACTGACTAAATCACAGAGGGGACTGTTCCTTCCTAAAAATTCCTTCACTTCACTGGGACCTCCCTGAAGGTAAGGACTAGCCAGGGTGGTTAATCTGAATCTCCATCAAGAGCACAGCCTGGTCTAGAGCAGGGGCTCAGCAATTGTTGGTAAATGGAAGACACAGTGGACCAGAGCCTTTTCTTCCATCCTTGACTCTTCCACTGGCCTAGGTCCTGTCCCTGACTTTGTGCCTGAGACCATCTTTCTCACTTGCCTCTAGCTTGTTTGTGGATGACTCTAATCAGCTGGTTGACTCTAAGCCAGCTGCCTGCACCAAGGCCTTGTCCAAATCAGCCTTTGCCTGCTTCTCTGCATGTATATGTAGCCTGGTTGCTGGATGTGTTTCAAACAACTCAGAGTCTGACACATTCACCAAGTCAGACTGTCTCCATTCTGCCCCTGCCTGGATAGAGACATATGTGGAAGTCAGCTCTTTTCCCCATCCACAAGCTTCTTCTCTCTTAGCTGTGAGCTACTTGTTCATGAGTTCTTTCACCCTTCAGAAATGCTTTTGATGTTTTAATCTAATATCTTCTCTGTAAAGTAAACAAATAAAAGCAAAACAAACCTGCAATATGGCCAAGCTATATTCTTCTAGTTGTGATTCTTTGTTTTTAAAACACAAGTAAACTGATGTGAGGTCCTGAGTGAACTTCATCTCTTTTGCCCCACCATGCTTCATGCCTTGACATTAAAGCCTTAGGCAGTACTGATTAGAATCATAAGCTTGCTCAAATTTCAGTCTTATCGATTTTTGGAGATGGGCCAGAAAAAGGAAGCTTGTTTTCAGTCAGTGTGAGCTGAGCAGCAATAATAGGTGTGGGGGATGGAAGAGTGGAGGAGTGGGAGGCAGGTGTGGTGCTAGTGCTGAAAGCTACAAATCTGAAAGATAAAGATTGAATTTCCAATCCTCCCTTGAGCTGCCTCCTCACCTGTTCCTGAAAGGGTGGAAGGCATTTCTCTCTCAAAGTTACTAAGCTCAACAAGTTTTAAGCATCAAGGCAAGAGAGAATTAAAAGTATTTCTAACTTGGGGAATTATTATTAATAATTTCTGTGTTTGAGCTTGTCAAATTGAACTTTTTAATCATCATATTTGTTAGTAACTTCAACAAAAAGGGTTCCCTTCCCTACCCTCCATGCCTTTTTGGTACAATGTAGTTGAAGAAAATAATCTGACTGATACCATGGACAAAACAATACTGCTGAATTTGAAGCGCATGTTAATACTTTGTAAGATTAATGGAGAGAGAATTTTTAAATGTGTATTTATGATATCAGAAAGTAGATTCAATATGTCTTAAACTTTTTATTTTTTGATCATGTACTGTATGCATTTGAAATTCCAAAAATGACCTTTGAAGCTGTGTGTTCTAGAAAAGATAAAAAAGAAAATTGAGAGATTTTTGCTTTTGACCAAGATGGAGTTAGCAGGGACTGGATTTATCCCATAGCCTGAAATAACAACAAAAAAATCATACAAAAGTACACACAAAATAGAAAACCAGGCACTTAACACACAGAGCATTGGGTGATAAAGATGATGTGGGAAATAAAGAATGGGAGCCATAAGATTGTCCCAGTGTGCTGTGTGAAAACAGGTTCCAGTCCACAGTGCAGGGAAGGGGGCCTCAGGTGAGACCTCGTGGTCTCCTTGAACTGAGAAGAACTGCAAGTCTGGAGAAAGCAAGGTTGCTAGATTTTGCAAAGCAGAGCACCAGAGAAAGGAGAGAGCTGTTCATAGGGGGAACTCAAGATCTGCAGTATTCAGTTAAGTATTCATCAGTGTATATGTTTGAGGTAACAGAGGCAACTGAGGCTGGGGCGCAATGGATGAGGGGGGGAATTCCCCGGCAGTCCAGTGGTTAGGACTCAGTGCTTTCACTGCTGTGGGTCCAGGTTAGATCCTTGATCAGGGGACTAGGATCCCTCAAGTCTTATGGCAAGGCTGGAAAGAAAAAAAAAAGATGAGAGAAAACTATGTCCAGTGTTCACACAGAGTCAAAGTAGTGCCTGTTATCAACAGCCAGATTGAAGAATCATCTAAAAAGCATCTTTGTTGGGACTAGGGAAAAGGTAAGTGTAAATTAAATGCTGTTCTGGTCTTATCTATCATTTGTAAAACTCAAAACATTTAAACTCTTTTCAAGTAATTTGTTATTACTGAATTATTTAACAAAAGGTCAAGAAAATGTATAGGAATATAACAATATCAAGCACTCAAAAGGTAAAACCCATAATGTCTGGCTTCTAAACAAAAATCACACAGTGATAGAATTGTAAACAAAGAAACAGCTTAGTGTGGCTATATTTCATATGTCTAAGAAGCCAAAGAAAAGATTATGTATGCTATGTAGAAATATGAAAGGGAAAAAAAGGCCCAAATTGAACTTTTAGGGTTGAAAACTTTGTTATCAAGAAAATACTGGATGAGAGNAGAATGGCCCCAGGCCCCTCACCCATAAGATGTATTTTGGGATAACCTTGGCTCCAAATGGTTTATCTTGGGCCATAAAATGATTAACTTGAATCTTGAAGAAGGGCAGATCACCATACAAATAGTTTCATTTACATAGATTAGAGGAACAATATCGAAATATAACATATTGGTTTATCAAGTAGGTTCTGAGCCCAAAAGGCGGAACCCACTTGAAGACAGAGTTTGGGGTAAAGGCATAGTACATTAGCATAGCTTAAGACAAGTATTTCCATTTAAAAAAAAAGGCAATGGTTAACTTCAAGTGAAACCAGGTGTCATCATGGCAACACAGAATTTTAAGAGTAACCTCCTTTTAAATTTGTATAGAGAAGGAAAAAAATATCGCTAGTTTGTTACCTCCTGCCTCTTAAGAGAGATAAAATGTCTGACACTTGCAGGCTTTTTTCTCCGTTTGGAGACCCCTGACCTTCCTGCCTGTTACCCTCTCAATTCCTTCCAAAGAAATCCCAGGGTTGATCTCCTTCAGAAGGAACTGGTTGGATCTCCTTGCAGTCCAAGGGACTCAAAGAGTTTTCTCCAACACCACAGTTCAAAAGCATCAATTCTTCAGCGCTCAGCCTTCTTCACAGTCCAACACTCACATCCATACATGACCGCAGGAAAAACCATAACCTTGACTAGATGAACCTTAGTC
Source organism: Neotragus pygmaeus (assembly GCA_006410875.1). Classification (NCBI taxonomy): domain Eukaryota; kingdom Metazoa; phylum Chordata; class Mammalia; order Artiodactyla; family Bovidae; genus Neotragus; species Neotragus pygmaeus. The sequence goes on along the minus strand of SJYV01011131.1, from coordinate 99,109 downwards.
AGCAAAGTAATGTCTCTGCTTTTGAATACACTATCTAGGTTGGTCATAACTTTTCTTCCAAGGAGTAAGCATCTTTTAATGTCATGGCTGCAGTCACCATCTCCAGTGATTTTGGAGCCCCCAAAAATAAAGTCTGGCACTGTTTCCACTGTTTCCCCATTTATTTTCCATGAAGTGATGGGACCGGATGCCATGATCTTCGTTTTCTGAATGTTNCCCATCTCTTTCAAAATTTCCCACAGTTTATTGTGATCCACACAGTCAAAGGCTTTGGCATAGTCAATAAAGCCGAAATAGATGTTTAACCACTAGAGGTTTTGAAATACTTTCTTGATTTAGGACAAGAAAAACCTCTCTCATTCCAGTGTCCCACTTTATCTTTCTGCCTTTTGTAAACATAATTTAAGGCCTTGCTGCACAATAACCACTTTATCTTCTAGTTCATGAAAGAAGTGTGATATAATTCTAATGCACTTTATATGCCATATATGTAATATTAATCTGCCATGGTTTCTGACCTCAGTGTTCTCTCAATTATTTATCTTTGCTTAAACTTTACAGAGCCTGCTCTGCCTATTTATTTTTTTCCTCAATGAAATGGTTCCCTACATATCATCAATCCAGAAAATTTTGTTCAAATGTCAGGGCTCTGCCTAACATGTTATAAGCACCCAATGGGTTAAATAGATAATTATTTATTTGTGCTTTGGACACTTCAGTGTAATCAAAACTCAGATTTTATTCATAGAACATTCCAAGTGTTTTATAAGATATGCAAGCATTGCATGATTATATTGGAAAAGATGATCAACAAGAAAACAAGCAGCATACACTGCAGAAATTAGGATGCAGATGTTTTAACTGTTCTGTGTTTCCTCCATGTAGCAGGGTATCCTGAACAGAAAATACTGCGGTTCCCCTTATCTGAGCTTGTGTGTTCTTTAGTTTCCTGAAGTCAACTGTTGATTTGATAATACTAAATGAAAAATTCCAGGAATAAACAATTAATAGTTTTAAGTTGAAAAAAAAAAATCTCTTCAGCTAAATATCCAGTTATATCCCTCACAAGTTCTACTTTCCACAAAGCACTAGAACTCAAACACAACTCAGCCATGTTCTTTGCTGTTTTATAATGAAGATGGCCTTTCCTCAGTTTCTGAAAACGTGTTCCTCATTTCCATCTGAGACCTCACCAGAACGGCCTTTAATGTTCATGTTTCTGCCAACATTCTGTTCATGATTATTTCTCTATTCTCTGAGATGATGGAAGTGTTTTCTCTGGATTTCCTCTTTTCTTTCTGAACAATAGACACCCTATAATGCTGGGAGACCAACTTGAGTTGTAATTCAGTCATTCTCAGAATGAGAATCCACATTTGATTTTCTACAGTCTCAGCCCTGCAGCTACAGAAAATAAAGGTCTTCTTTAGATGTACATGGTGGATTTCTGGTCATTTATGTGATGCTTGAGCTTGGAATTAGAATCCCTGATCTCATCTTTTTCTTTGACCACTTTGTCCAGTAAAATTAGGAGCAACCAATCAACATCATTATATTCATTAGATTTACAAAAATGTTTGAAAATAACACATACACTGTCACCTAGATCCTTACTTCTTATAAGTGGTTAATGAGAAGTGCCCAGTGACTTATACATGACTACCAGGGCTCTCTTAGTACGTGAAATATAGTCAATAGCATATTTAAATCTGATCAGTTTAGAGACTGATAGAATAGAAATGTATATAAAATATATATTTCCAGACTACCTAGAACCAATTTAGAAAAGTCATCCTTCAAATTCTGTTCCATTAGAGTCTTTCTGGGTACAAAAATCTGTATTAGTCTGGGTTCTCCAGAGAAAGAGCATGTATTTGTATTCTGAGAGAGAGAAAGAGAGAATGAAAAGCTTTAAGAAACTGGTTCCCTGGATAACAGAAGCCGAGAATTCTAAGCTCTGCAGTTGGCAGGGTGGACACCTGGGAGAGAGGTGATGATGATACAGTTCTAGTCTTGAGTCCAAAGGCCTGAGAAGGAGAGCTGATGGTGTTAGTTCTAGTCCAAGTCTGGGTCCAAAAGCAGAAGACTGATGTTCCAGCTTGAAGACAGGCAGAGAGAGAGACAGACAGAAAATTCTGCCTTAGTCAGCTTTTTACTCTATTCAGGCTTTCAATGCATTAGACGTGGCCCATCCACACCAGAGAGGGCAATCTGCTTTGTACAGTGTACTGATTTAAATGTTAATCTCATCCAGAAACAACCTCACAGGTACAATCCAAAATAACATTTATCCAAATATTTGGACATCCCATGGCCCAACCAGCTGATACAAAGAATTAATCATCACATTTGCCAATTAAGGAGTGTCACCTGGATTCAACGGTTGGACTAAAAGACAAGCTTGGCGGGGGAGGAGGTGTGCTTCTCCAACAGTTGCCTGGGTGTCAGCCTGAGTCACAGCCAGGAGCAGCTGTGCCTGGACCCAAAGTGCCCTCATGAGAAGATCATGAGTGTGTGCTCAGTCAGGTCTGATTCTGTGTGACCCTATGGACTGTAGCCTGCCAAGTTCCTCTGTCCATGAGATTTTCCCAGCTCAGATCAAATAGGAAGGAAGAGAAACTTTGACAGTTACTCTTATTGATTTCAGAAAAGCAACTTGATTCTCCTATGGAAAATTAAGTTTGTAGTTTTATATTAAGACCCCATCCTCAAACTTTGCTCTGAAATGTGAGCCAAGCAGCCCTTACAAACAGATCTGGCCCCGGCCTTTTTAGAATGTTGATCTTTGCAAACAGAAAGGAAAGACTCACCCTGATCATCCGAAACCACCGAATTCATTGAGTTGATAGCCAAACAACACACATACAAACATCCTTTGCCTTACTCAGTCCACACTTGTTCAATTCTGAACCCAAGAAAACACTTATCCCGTTTTCTATTGCTTAGGGATCAAAGCAAAGTTTCCATTTTCTTTTTTCCATTGGGATGAATGTTAAAATTTGCTTTCTCATCAGATGAGGTTAATATCCATTATAAAGTCTTGTTTCAAAGAGCTGACCCTTCTTTTTTGGGAGGAATGGTGGTGATTAAATTTTTATTGAATCATAACCTGCCTGGAAGAGTATACAAATCATTAAGATTAACTTGACTGAATCTTTGTAAAGAGAATACATTTGTGTAACCAGCACCCAAATAGAACGTATTTTAGGTCCTTCTTAGTTTTTAAAACAAAAACAAAANTGCCTGGAAGAGTATACAAATCATTAAGATTAACTTGACTGAATCTTTGTAAAGAGAATACATTTGTGTAACCAGCACCCAAATAGAACGTATTTTAGGTCCTTCTTAGTTTTTAAAACAAAAACAAAACAAAACTTCCAAACCTTTATTTTTGATTAGCAGAAACACAGAGTAAGAAGGGGCGAGGCCCTGCTGTGGAAACAGTGCAGACTGGACCAGGCTGATTGGCTCTTGTAACACAAACATAACCTTGGCCACAGCTCAGCAGTGGAAAGATTTGTCAACAGGATGCTGCCTGTGACTTCTGCCACGGGACAATATTAAAGAAACTGGCAAAGTCTGGTAAGCACAAGATGATGTGCTGGAGCTCAGAGAGATGGATGGTCGGTGTTGGCTCTCCTAGAATATTGTCTATGAGCTACTTCATCTCTGCAATGAGGCAACTCATGAGCCATCTCAGGTTTGTTTTTTTTTTTCCCCCTCCTATTTCTTAAAACCTGAAATGTAATCCTATCAGTTAGGTTTGCCTAAATTTGTACTTTACCTAAATAATGCAAAAGTAGATAAATAAAACATAGAATAACACAACATGCAATTTTTGTGTCTTGGGCCTTTCAGTGTATAGTCTACACAATATCTGATTTATCTGAGTTATTGAATGCGGCACTAGTTTTTACATTTTCACTGTTCTATAGCATTCCATTGTATGAGTATGCTGAAGTTACTTTTTATTGTATTATTGTTGGACATGGGTAATTTTTGGTTTGGGGAATTAATGAATAATTCTTCTCTGAATATTATAAGACATCTGTTTTGGTGGATACAAGTATGTGTTTCTTCTAAGTCTATATTTAGGTGTGTAATGCCTAAGTCATAGTGTATGGATGCGTTCAGTTTAGGAGACAATGGCAGTTTTCTATAGTGGTTGTATCAGTTACTTATACCAGCTGTTGTGTGAGAGTTTCAGTTGCTCTACATCATTGGGATTGCTATTCTTTTTTATCTTAATGACTTTGCGGATAGGTAGTGGTGTTCTTGGATTTTTAATCTGTATTTCTCTGATTGTTATGAGGCTGATCACCTTTTCCTATGTGTACTGACCACTTGGATAGTTTTTTGTGAAATGTATTGAGTTGTATGTGTTCCCTTGGTTTTAGAAGATGCTAAATGGATCCAAGCATTGATCATGATTAACGGTGTTATTTTGTAACTGAATATATTCATTTTCTAGGTGGGAGAGATCTGATCTCCAACTGATACCACATTAGTTAAATATGTCTGAGCAATCATCCTGTTCTTAAATGAATGGAATAATATTTACATTATGATGATATTCTCAAAGGTTATTTACTTTTTTATTAGAGTATAGTTGATTTACAATGTTGTGTTAGTTTTAGGTATACAGCAAAGTGGATTAGTTATACATATACATATATCCACTCTTTTTTAAGTTCTTTCCCCCTGTGGGCAATTACGGGCTTCCCTAGTGGCTCAGACAGTAAAGAATCCACCTGCAATTGAACCAAGAGACTCTGGTTCAATTCCTGGGTTGGGAAGATTTCCTGAAGGCAGACATGGCAACCCACTCCAGTATTCTTGCTTGGAGAATTCCCATGGACAGAGGAACCTGGCAGGCTACAGTGCACAGGGCTGTAAAGGGTTGGACATAACTGAGTGAGTAAGCACAGCACAGGACATAGGCCATTACAAAATACTGAGTAGAATTCCCTGTGCTGTGACAAACCTAAACAGCATATTAAAAAGCAGAGACATCACTTTTCCAACAAAGGTCCATATAATAAAACCTATGGTTTTTCCAGTGAGCTTTCCTGGTAGCTTGCACGGTAAAGCGTCTGCCTACAGTGCGGGAGATCCAGGTTTGATCCCTGGGTCGGGAAGATCCCCTGGAGAAGGAAATGGCAACCCACTCCANTTTGCTGTTGACTAGCGACGAGTCCCAGGCTCTGTGCCACTGTAGCCCTGCACAGATTTCTGATCTGTGTGCTGCAGTCGCTCTTCACTGAGGTTCCGGCTGTGTGCCATGGTATCCCTGCTCCGATGACTGAGTTGTGTGCAACGGTCACCCTATGCCAAGGTCCGAGATGTGTTCTGCGGTTAGCTGGCAACGTTTGGGCTGTGTGCCGCTGTAGCCCTTCACTGAGTTTTGAGCTGTGTTCCGCGGTTGCTCCACGCAGAATTCTGGCCTGTGTGCCGTGGTCGCCCAGTGCGGAGGTCCAGGCTGTGTTCCATGGTTGGCTAGTGACAAGTTCCAATCTCTGTGCCACAGTCGCCCTGCACAGGTTTTTGGGCTGTGTTCCACGGTCGCCCTTCACTGAGGTTCAGACTGTGTGCCGCGGTCACCCTGCGCCGAGGTCCAGCCTGTGTGCCGCGCTCACCCTGTGCCAAAGTTCGGGCTGTGTTCCGCTGTCGGCTGGAAACGAGTTCCATCTTGTTTGCCATGGTCGCCCTGCCCTGAAGTCCGGGCTGTGTTCCACGGCCAGCTAGTGACAATTCTGAGCTCTGCACCCTGGTCGCCCTGCACAGATTTCCAGGCTGTGTGCCATGGTTTCCTTTCACTGAGGTTCGGACTGGGTGCCGTGGTCGCCCTGTGCTGAGGTCCAGTCTATGTGCCACGGTAGCCTTGAACCGAATTTCCGGGTGTGTGTCGCACTAACCTTGTTGTTAGGCCTGGGCTGTGTGCTGCGGTCGCCCTTCATTGAGGATCTGGCTGTGTGCCGTGGTCGCACTGCACCGCGGTTTGGACTGTGTGCCATGTTAGCCTTGTGTCCAAGTTCTGGCTGTGTGCCGCGGTAGCCTTGCACCGAGGTCCGGGTTGTGTGCTGCCATTGCCCTGTGCCGATGTCCAGTCTGTGTGCCACGGTCGTCATCTCCCNATTGTTGGCGTTAATTATCATGCTGCGCATTAGAGCTCCAGGACTCTTTTATCTACTGGTTAAAAATCTACCCTTAACAGCATCTCCCTACTTGCCCCAGCTCCCAGCCCCTGGCAACCACCATTCAACTCCCTGTTTTTATGAGTTTGGCTTTTTTTTTTTTTTAATATATTCCACAGATAAGTGGTGATGTCATACAGTTTTTGCCCTTTTTCTGACCCCTCTTATTTTGCATAATGCCCTCAAGGTCCATCCAACCAGGTTGTCACAGATGGCAGGATTTTCTCCTTCTTATGGCTGAAACACATTCCATTGTGTGTGTATATATATGTGCGTGCACGCTCAGTTGCTCAGTCATGTCTGACTCTTTGCAACCCCAAGGACTGTAGCCTATCAAGCTGCTTCCTGCATGGCATTTTCCAGGCAAGAATACTTCAGGGGGTTGCCATTTCCTCCTCTAGGGGATCGAACCCACGTCTCCTGCAGTGGCAGGCAGATTCTTTATCATTGAGTCACCTGGAAAACCCATGTATATGTCAATACATACATGTATGTATATATTTGTATGGGTGTGTGTGTATATATATATATTTTTTTTAATGTATCTTCTGTTTCCACTCATCCATTGACAAACATTTAGGTTGTTTCCGTATCTTAGCTACTGTGAATAAAGCAGCAATGAACTTGGGAGTGCAGTTATCTCTTTGATATCCTATTTTCATTTCCTTTGGGTATATACTCAGAAGTGGGATTGCTAGATCACGCTGTTGGGTGTTCAGTCATGTCTGACTCTTTGTGAACCCACGGACTGCAGCACGCCAGGCCTCCCTGTCCCTCACTGTTTCCCGGAATTTGCCTAAGTTCATGTCCATTGAATCGGTAATGCCAGCCAACCAGGGCAACAGAAGATAAGATGCTGGATCATATGGTTGTCTTATTTTTAATTTGTTGAGAAACCTCCATACTGTTTTCATAGTGGTTACCAATTCCCAGCAAAAGTGTACACACTTCCTTTTTCTCTGCATCTTCTCTATACTTATTATCTCTGATATTCTTGATAATAGCCTTCTAACAGGTTTGAGAATATGTCACTGTAGTTTTGATTTGCATTTCCCTAATGTTTACTGATGGAGAAGGCAATGGCANCTGGTTCAATTCCTGGGTTGGGAAGATTTCCTGAAGGCAGACATGGCAACCCACTCCAGTATTCTTGCTTGGAGAATTCCCATGGACAGAGGAACCTGGCAGGCTACAGTGCACAGGGCTGTAAAGGGTTGGACATAACTGAGTGAGTAAGCACAGCACAGGACATAGGCCATTACAAAATACTGAGTAGAATTCCCTGTGCTGTGACAAACCTAAACAGCATATTAAAAAGCAGAGACATCACTTTTCCAACAAAGGTCCATATAATAAAACCTATGGTTTTTCCAGTGAGCTTTCCTGGTAGCTTGCACGGTAAAGCGTCTGCCTACAGTGCGGGAGATCCAGGTTTGATCCCTGGGTCGGGAAGATCCCCTGGAGAAGGAAATGGCAACCCACTCCAGTATTAATGCCTGGAGAATCCCAGGGACTGAGAAGCCTGGTGGGCTACAGTCCACGGGGTTGCAAAGAGTTGGACATAACTGAGCAACTTCTCTCTTCATTTCTCTTCATGTTTTTCCCAGTAGTCATGTATGAATGTGAGAGTTGGACTAAAAAGAAGGCTGAATGCCAAAGAACTGTTGCTTTTGCATGGTGGTGTTGGAGAAGACTCTGGAGAGTCTCTTGGACTGCAAGGAGATCAAACCAGTCAATCCTAAAGGAAATCAATCCTGAATATTCATTGGAAGGACTGATGCTGAAGCTGAAGTTCCAATACTTTGGCCACCTGATGAGAAGAGCTGACATACTGGAAAAGATCCTGATGCTGAGAAAGACTGAAGGCAAAGGAGAAGAGGAGGCAGGCAATGAAATGGTTTGATAGCCTCATCAATTCAATGGACATGAATCTGAGCAAACTCCAGGACATAGTGAAGGACAGGGAAGCCTGCAGTCCATGGGATCACAAAGAGTCAGACACAACTTGGTGACTGAGCAAAGACAACAATCCTGTGCTGTAGAATAGGTTCTTATTCGATATCCCTTATAAGGTTCTGTCAGTTTATTAAAATAGGGATTCCTGGTTAGCAAAGGGTTCATTTTTAACACAGGTTGGTTGCTGGAATTTTGTAGGGTAACATACAGAAGCCCAGTAATTCACCACTGTAACACTGGTCATTGTCAGTTAAACTGTGACACTCCTTCCAAATTCATATGTTGAAATCCTAACCCCGAGTAGCTCAGAATGGGAATGTGTGGGAATGGTGCTTTTAAGGAAGTTAATTAAGGTAAACTGAATTCATTAGGGCGGAGCCAAATCCAAAAGGACTGGTGTCCTTGCAAGAAGAGGAGATTAAGACACAGACAGGTACAGAGGGAAGACCATGTGAAGACACAGGGAGGAGATGACCATCTCCAAGCCAAGCAGAGAGATCTCAGAAGAAACAAGCCTTTACAACACCTCAATCTTGGACATCCAGCCTCCAGGACTGTGAGAAAGTAAATTAGGCAACCCAGTCTGCACTCTGTGGTACTTCGTTATGGCAGCTCTAGCAAATGAATCATGTACTGACCAAACAGAATCCATCCTGGGGAATCAAAACCATTGAACCTTGGAGCTGGAAGTTTTGGTTCAACATTTTGGCAAATAAAACATTAAAATTCTATTCTTCCATGAATACAGCAATTTTGACCCTCCAAAGAAGTCTTAGGCAGGAATATTCCATTTCACTGTCAAACTACTTAGAGAATGTCCTTTCTGTGGGTATGCAGTTCTCACATATTTAATATGATCTGCAATTTCCTTCCCATCCTTCTTTTGGGAGACTTTCCACTGCTTTAAAAAGCCAGAACACAAAATCACATCTCAAGTCGGTCCATTTAGAGCTGCTCCCAGCTGGAGAGCAATAACAGTATTCCTACCAACTGTGTTCGGCTGCTTTGTATCCATATACTAACACTTTAGTGCTGTGCATTGTGACGAGTTATATTGTGGTTCATTCAATGCAACTACCATGTTTGTGTGCCAGGCACTGTACAGTGGGTGAGGGGTGGGGTGCAAAGATGAATAGAACACCCTTAAGGAGGTAAATTGTTCAAATACTGTGAGGTGATCTGGTGACAGTAAGTTGGAAATGATAAATGGGGGTCCTGGAATTACTTAGCCAAAGTTGAAGGAATCATTTGGTGGTGGATATTGAAAAATGGCCTTCCTCTGCCAATAAATACCTGTATACACTTGTCTGGAGAAGGCAATGGCACCCCACTCCAGAACTCTTGTCGGGAAAATCCCATGGAGGAGCCTGGTAGGCTACAATCCATGGGGTCTCGAAGAGTCGGACACGACTGAGTGACTTCACTTTCACTTTCCTGCATTGGAGAAGGANGCGTGTTTCCTCCTTTGGGTGAAAACAGCCTTTTACCTGAGATGAAACTCCAAAAATGACCCGAAATACAGGCCACGTGGGGTGGCAGAGTTTTGTGCCCAAAATGAGGGTTGCAGCAGAAACTATGAAGAGATGGTACCTAGCGGGAAACAGGTAAGACTCTTGCCACAGCCTGAAGCCAAGACGCCACCGGAGTGTGAAGGGAAAGCATGCCTGAATTATCCACTAGGGGGCCCCCGCAGTACAGATAACAAGTGAACATTGGGCAAGCCTCAAGGCGAAATTTACCAAAAGATGCTTAATTTTTAAACTGAAGACCGAAAGAGGAAGGGGTGTCTCTCATCTGGAGCTGACTTAGAAACTGAAAGCACAGAGCGGGGATCAGGGGCTCCTCCCTGAGAGCAGAGGGAAGCTGGGGTGAGGCTCCTACGGCTTTCCACTTCCTGTTCCCGTCGACCATCCCGGGCATGAGGGCAGGGCAGGATGCCCGGCTTCCATGACGATCAGTGCTCCTGGCCAAGTGACTGGGCAGGCACGGGTCCTCCATCCTGCCGGCCACAGAGGCAGGGGGCTGAATGGCCAGAGCGCTTAGGCAGATGACAAGCAGGTGCTTGTTGGGCACAGATCAGCCGGTGACTGAGTTACATGGCAGCCTACATTTCACAGAGGCAGCTGGGATCAGTGTAGACATTTCCCCAGGGACAGGAGACAGGATCTGCGAACCGAGGCCCCAGCCATCCAGCCCTAGAGCGCTTCCCTGGGGCAGGCGCTTCCCTGGGGCAGGCACCAGGGACACGGGATTTCCCGGACTTTGAAGGAGCGCACAGTGCCCGGAGGGAACGCTTTCAGCAGTGCTTCCAAGACCCAGGATTGCGTTCCACTTCTGCCAGGCCCTCTGGGGCGGAACAAGTCACTTGCCCTCTCTGACACTCAGTTTTCTCATCTGTGAACTTGGAGAAGTAAAAGCACTGGCCTCACAGGCTTGTAGTGAGGATTAAAGGGGCCGGCGCATGGGGGCTCACAGCACAAAGCCTGGCATGCGGAGGCGTTCAGCCAGGGATGGACGTCATATGGACCAGCTCTGCCCGCTAGACGGTCTGACCAGGTGGAACACAGCCTCCTCGGCCACCGCCAGGACATTTCAAGACAGTCCACAGCTGAAGCTAGAGCTTTGGGAGGCAAACTGAAGAGGGCCTGGTCCAAAGTAGACCCTCACTATATGGCGGTGGGCTGAGTTGGAGAATGGGTGAAATACTGTGCTCGGCCTTGAGCCAGCTCTAAAGGTGGGTAAGACGTTATACCCGTCCTCGNGGCGAGGGGTGGGGGCTTATTTTGACAGGTGACGGCAGGAAGTTCAAGTTCTTTTTGCGGGGAGGGTGGGGGGAAGGGAATAAAAATTGATTTTTGTCCAGGAAGGACCTGACTCGGTTATTCGGTTGTGCGGGACTCGGTAGGACGAGATGTTCAGTAACTCTGGAATCACCTTCATTTGTTGTTTTGGGGAAACTAAAAGTTAACGCAGAGGTATCAGAATTAGACGGAAGGGCAGGGAAGAAGCCACTAATGGGTTTGCAACTCTTTAAGTGTGATGTAAACCATTACCCCTTCCTAGTTTGTTTTCAGTGCACATAATTGTTTTTAGTGAAAGATGGCGCTTTTCTTTCTGTAGAAATTGAGGTCTTGGAGTACTTGGGTAATTCATTGTCATGAAAGGAGTTTTAGGTACATAGTTTTCTTTTTGTGACAGCTTCGTGTAACAGTGTAAAAATTTTTTTGAAAGAGTTGGCCCTTGTTTTCCGGGGGAGGGAAATTCATTAATTTGTAACTCTGGGGTGACCTTAGAAGTAAATACTCCTGCATCTGACCACTTAAAGAACAGGAGAGCGGGTTTCCAAGCTAACGGTTGTATTTCTGGATAGCATGAGTTAAAGTTCCAGTTCCTTGACAGATAAAACATTGTGCATTACATTTGGATAGGTCAGCGATTAAACTGTTGAATCACACTTTAAAACATGGTTAATTATGCATTTAAAAAGACAGCTGTATCATGGTTGTCTTAAATATGTTAAATTTTTTTGAGGGAGTTCCATTAAGTTCCATTAGGATAGGTCAGAAATAACAGCCTACATTTCTATACCTTAAAGTTGTTTTCCATGCCTGCAAGAGTAGTTAAACTAGATCTGAAATGCCTTACTCACTTGAATCCAAAAATTGGAGAAATTCTGATGAGAATTCTCTGAATTCTGATGCTTTTTTTTGGTCGGATTGAAGAAACGTGTTTATGCTTAATTGTATTTGTGTCTAGCATAGTTGCAGAGCAAAAACATTACAGTAGTACTCAGTGAATACTTAAACTTTTTAACTCGCAGAAAAGCTTGAGTTAATTTGCCAAAGTATTGATTTCTTGTGTTTACAAGATGATTAATGGAAGGTTTTTTTAAAAAAAAATTTTGATATGTGTGATGAGCCTTACAATAATTTGTTTAGGTCTTATGTGAGTAACTTAAAGGCAGAATTCAAAAAGAAAACTTCAATTTTACAAATTCATAAAACTGAATGTAGTTAATATAGCAAATTTTATAATAAAACTAACTTATGAAATTAAAGTTTGATTTCTTTTTTATTTTGGGGGGGTGATGTTTTACAGGCACTTAAGTATTCATCGAAGAGTCACCCCAGTAGTGGTGATCACAGACATGAAAAAATGCGAGACGCCGCAGATCCTTCACCACCAAACAAAATGTTGCGGAGATCTGATAGTCCTGAAAACAAATACAGTGACAGCACAGGTCACAGTAAGGCCAAAAATGTGCATATTCACAGAGTTAGAGAGAGGGATGGTGGTGAGTAGCTTTTTTTATTGAAACTTACATTTATTAATAATAATTCTATGTAAGACAAAAAATTTTAGTCATATTTCCAGCTTGCAAATGTTACTAAATGTTTATATTATCAGAATATTTTGATTCCTAAACAAATTACGTAGAAATAAGTTGCTGACCCCAGCATCTACAGCTGGACCCCAGTGGGTGATAATTAGAGGATGCATTTATGAATGTAGCCTACCAGTGCTTTATTAATGGTGAGTGACATGCAGGACATCTCTCCAAGAAAGGAATTTTCAGCTTTTCAACTTTCCAAGATTGCTGTTTGGCTTGGTTAATTTTGAGATCCTTGTTTCTACTTCATTTTATTTTTTAAGGAGTTCAGATGTGTGTTCTTGTGGTAAAGTATGAATTTAAAAATTTAGAAGGTTTTTTGAGACAGTTCATGGGTTAAGAAAGTTNGTCTATGGGGTCACACAGAGTTGGACACGACTGAAGCAACTTAGCAGCAGCAGCAGCAGCAGCAGCAGCATACACTTGCCTGTAAGGTGCTGCAAGATGCTGACCTTCTGAAAATGCACCAGGACCAGAGAGAAGCCTGGAGAAAAATAAATGTATAAATCTCCCTATGGAACCGGCATCCTTACAGTTCTTTCTGGATCACTCTGGGTTTTGTCATTTCAGTCTTGAGCACTACAATGTCTTGAGCATTTTGCTTGGCACAACACAACACATTCTTTGCTCCTAATGCACACATGCTACTTTTAAGAAAATAAAAAGAGAAACATCTCAAACACAGACCTGGGAGGAGGCAGGAACAGCTCTGGAATTGTAGAGAAGCAGGAGGCAGGGCCTGAGAGGGGATGCATTATGCTCAGTCTGGGGATGGGCAGGGGCCTGGAGGCAGCCTGAAAAAAAAAAATTGTTTTTGGAAAAGTAATCAGGAGCTATTTCTTGGTTTGCGAGCTTTGTTATCGTTTGAATTTGCCCTCAGAGGGTTGATGGTGTGGGTGGATGGTATTGTTTGATTGTAAAATGGAGCAGCAGTTGGTGAGTGGTTAATTTAAGAGTGAATCACTGGTCTGACAGAATAACCTGTGTGTCCTGGCCCATACCCATGGAGGAAGGGAAGTCAGCACTGTATTTACATTTTAAATTGACTCCCTGAAGCTGATATTAGTAATTCTGTTTCGCAGAAGACAGATTTAGAGAGGTTATCTTCAGGGAAGAGCTGGGAATTTGAATTTAGGTTGTGTGCCTCCCACCAAAGGATAGCTTTTATTTATCTAGTATTATTTTTCGATGCTAAAAAGAAGGAATTCACTGATATCCAGTGGAAGGGAGAAGAAAATGCACAGGTGGCTGTACTGCGGTGTCTGTGACTGGCCCAGATTTTCTCCCAGAGCCCCTTCTTACTGAGGTGGCAATGAGGGCAGCAGGGTTCCCCTTCATACCTTCACCCTTAGAGCAGACTCCTCGCTTGACAACCTTCAGAGATCTGATGTTGACATGGGTGACTGCTATTGTTGCAGGAAGGGGGACCACTTCTAGGGCCCAAAACTGGGCTCTTGTCTAACATTCGGAAATGAATTGTCCGAGGAGACACGTGTGCTGGCAAAGCAAGAGATTTTATTGGGAAAGACACCCGGGTGGAGAGCAGGAGGGTAAGGGAACCCAGGAAACTGCTCTGCTACGTGGCTCACAGTCTCGGGTTTTTTGGTGATGGGATTAGTTTCTGGGTTATCTTTGGCCAATCACTGTAATTCAGAGTCTTTCCTGGTGGCGCACACATTGCTTAGCGAAGATGGATGCTAGCAAGAGGGATTCTGGGAAGTAGATGGACACGCGGTGTCTCCTTTAGACCTTTCCCGAACTCTTCCGGTTGGTGGTGGCTTATTAGTTCCGTATTCCTTACCAGGACCTCCTGTCATAAAACAACTCATGCAAATGGTTACTGTGGTGCTTGGCCAGGGTGGGCGGTTTCAATCAATGTGCTTCCCCTAACACTATGATATTTGGGCATTCTAAGAGGCCTTCCTCAGGCTAGGGAAGGCCATATGGAAAGAACTTCAACTGACCTAGAATAACCATTATTTGAGGGCCAGACACTCAGGGGTGTGAAAATTGTTTCTGAGACACTTCCAAAGCTGCAGGATCCTCTCTTAAAATATTAGTTGAGGGGAATTCCATGGCAGTCCAGTGGTTAGAACCCCGTGGTTTCACTGCTGAGGGTCCGGGTTTGATCCCTGGTCATAGAACTAAGAACCCACAAGCTGCCCAGTGTGGCCAATATACATAAGATCCTCAAGTTGAAGACACATTTAGGGTGGCACACTTTACTCCCCTACAGGGCCTGGGACCCATTCTCCATCTGGGGAAAATGGAAGCATAGATTTTACATACGGGTTAAGTCAAGTGAAGACTAAAAAAGACTCAGAGTCCAACGTGTGACACTCCTGAGGGAATGATGTAAAAATGAGGTCCTTACCAGAAGCCACTGGGAAGTGAGATGACGTGTCACCCTGCACAGCTGCCGTCAGTTGCTTCTTCGTTCCCACATGGACCCTGGATGCTGGTAATTGACAGTTCTTTCTCCAGAGAGGCTGGTGATCTTTGAGTTCTAGTGTCACGTCTCCATGTGGGATCCACTAGGGCTCCATCCTCTCATCCAGAACCTTACAAACCCTCTCTGAGTCTTAGTTTTAGTCTTCTTAATCCCTATGTAAAATCTATGCTTCCATTTTTCCCAGATGGAAAACAGGCCCTAGTCCTTGTAGGGGAGCAAACTGTGCTATTTCAAAATGTGTCTCTGTGGCATGAGGATTAATTTTAGGCTGAGGAATGTTAAGAAAGAGAAGACCCAATATCTCTCTAGCTGCCTAAAAGAATTTAGATAAAGGGCTGTTTTGTTACTGATCTGAGCTTGAGTTGCTCACCCAAACCTCAGGATAGTCAATCTGCTGACACAGGGTTCTGATGAAGGAACGTACGGCACTTATCGCAGGCACCAAGCAAAGAGAATGGATAGCTTATGCTCAAAAGACCTAAACTCCCTGATAGCTTTCAGGGGTGGGTTTTTAAAGGCAACACTGTGGGGGAGGGCTCCAGCTTGTGGACTTTCTTCTGATCGATTGGTGGTGAGGTAACAGAGTGTTGTTTTGGGAGTCTTAATCATCAACTTTCTGTTTAGCCAGTCTGGACTCTATGAGCCTGTGGTTAGCAGTAGTTACCATCCTCCACCTGGGTGGGGTCTTACTTTCTGCAGAACAACTGAAAGATATGCATCCGCCCCTGTGATGTTCCTGGGCACCAAAGGCTTTCTGTCTCTTGTTTCTTATTTGTAAAGAAGAGATTCCAGTCTTCATGACCTTCCCCGAGTTCCAAGGGCAGATTTGAACAGTTGCCAGTCAGGGAATGGAGGGGATGCAGAGCCAAAAAACCATCTGAGGTCAGGTTAAAGAAGCTCATCAAGATTAGAAGACCCCCTGAGGTGAGACTAGGAGAGCAGGCCTTGCATACCCTCTGATCTTAACCAGCAGCCCCACCCTTGAACGCTTGCTATAAAACTCCTCACCAAATCCTCTCAGCCTGGGACACATAGTTTCCCAGGGGAGAAGCCTGCTGTGTCCAGCCTGGCAAAGCAATAAAGCTATTCTTTTCTACTTCACCAAAAACTCTGTCTCTGAGATTTGATTTAGGACCGGTGTGCAAAGAGGCCCAGATTTCGGCATCACCTTGAAAAGAAAATAGGACTCTTTTTTTATCATTGAACTATTTTTTAAGCTATCACTACTTTTCTTTCTTGACTGCTTTTCCTTTGTTTTTCCATTCTTTCCTCTCCCTAATAGTTAACTGCTTGAGTCTGCTTTTTGAAACTCAGGAAAGATCTAGGAAACTAAAGCCTTTTTCTATAAACAAGAAATAAGAACACAGAGGTACTTCTATGCTTGGGAGGACTTCCACAGGGTCCTTTTGGTTTCACATCCCAGAATAGAGATATCACCAGAGATATCTGCAAAGAAGATGGGCTAGGCCTGGTGGGGGAAACTACAGGGTGTAGAGATCAGAGTCCCCTCTGTCCCATTGTCTGTGCAGGGCTCAGGAAACATTTATTTACCAAACATTTGCTTTTCCATCTCCTTGTGAACTGCCTTCCTCCCCTTTGAAGTCCCAAACCTCTACCCCTAACATCCTCCTTTGTCTTTAGCTGAGATGGTGTTTAAGGTAAGGGCTTCAGTCATTTGGGTGAGTTACTCAGTTTCCTTGCGTATCTCCCATATATATATTTGTTTAATTTTTTTCCTATTAATCTGTTTCTTTTTAATGCAGTTCTTAGGTCAGCCAGAAAGCCTAAAAGGGTAGAACTGAAATGGAGCAAGACCTTATGGAGGGGCTTCTCAGGTTGCTAAGTGGCAAAGAATCCATAAGCAATGCCGGAGATGTGGGTTCAACCCCTAGGTCAGGATGATCCCCCGAAGAAGAAAATGCCATTCCAATATTCTTGCCTGGGAAATCCCATAGACAGAGGAGCCTGACGGGCTTCAGTCCATGGGGTTGTAAAGAGTCAAACATGACTTAGTGACCAAACAATAACAACAAAAGACCCTATGGGGCCCTTTTGGGTATAAACCCTTTCTGTGCACATTTCTTGTTACTGAACCAAACTTGGGTCTGCTCAGCCATGTGAAGTAAAGCTAATCTACCAACACTGGGTTGTGTTTAAGGAGAGTGCAGCATTTATTGTAAAGGCACCAATACAAGGAGAATGAGTGAATAACGTTCTAAAATCCCAACTCTCTGAGAGGTTTCACCAAAGCATTTTTAAAGGCCTGGTTGCAGGTGAGGTTGTAGGGTGTGTGATCAACTCATGCACAGGTTTGTATGATCAGTTGATGATGAAATAACAGGGTGGGGGGGGTTCGCATCATCAATCCTTAGGCTCTAGGAGGCCTGAGGGTCATATGCTGATTGTTTCAGGTAGTTGACATCTTCATTTGGTGGGAGTTTTCACATCTGTAAAACAACTCAAGAAATGTGCATCAGATTCAGTTATCTAGGTACTTCAGAAAGGAGCTAAAGCAGAAGATGTAGAGGAAGAGTCTTATAGGGTCCTGCTTGGTTACAATGTTTGTAGGAAATAGCCTTCATTCAGTCTCCTTGACTTTGCCTGAGTTCCATAGGGCAGATTAAAACAGCTGCTAATCAGAGAAGGAAGGAAATGCAGAAACAAAGGATTCAAGAAACTAAAGCATAGGAACCTGGAATGTCAGGTCCATGAATCAAGGCAAATTGGAAGTGGTCAAACAAGAGATGNAAGTAATGTCTCTGCTTTTGAATATACTATCTAGGTTGGTCATAACTTATCTTCCAAGGAGTAAGCATCTTCTAATTTCATGGCTGCAGTCACCATCTGCAGTGATTTTGGAGCCCCAAAAAATAAAGTCTGACACTGTTTCCACTGTTTCCCCATCTATTTCCCATATTTTTGGGCCTAACCATTAGGATGGCTGCAAAGATCAAAAGAGGGTCAAATGTGATTACAAGACTACAGCAAATGGCTTAGGACAGAATTATGAAAGGTCTGATTTGAACTGGGGTCATGGTCAAGATTTAGAGCCAGTACTGATGAACCTATTTGCAGGGAAAGAATGGAGACATGGACATAAAGAATGGACCTGTGGACACAGTAGGGGAAAGAAAGGCTGGAATGAATTGAGAAATTAGTATTGACATATATACACTATCATATGTAAAATAGATAGCTAATAAGAAGCTTCTGTATAACACAGGGAGCCAAGTCTGGTGCTCTGTCATGATCTAGAGGAGTAGGACAGAAGAGGGGAGGGAGGCTTAAGAGGGACGGGATACATATATACAGACTGGAAAAGGTCAATTTTCATTCCAATCCCAAAGAAAGGCAGTGCCAAAGAATGCTCAAACTACTGTGCAATTGCATNCTAGAGGAGTAGGACAGAAGAGGGGAGGGAGGCTTAAGAGGGACGGGATACATATATACAGACTGGAAAAGGTCAATTTTCATTCCAATCCCAAAGAAAGGCAGTGCCAAAGAATGCTCAAACTACTGTGCAATTGCATTCATCTCACACGCTAGCAAAGTAATGCTCAAAATTCTCCAAGCCAGGCTTCAACAGTTCATGAACCATGAACTTCCAGATGTTCAAGCTGGATTTAGAAAAGGAAGAGGAACCAGCGATCAAATTGCCAGCATCCATTGGATCATCAACTAAGCAAGAGGGTTCCAGAAAAACTTCTATTTCTGCTTTATTGACTATGCCAAAGCCTTTGACTGTGTCGATCAGAACAAACTGTGGAAAATTCTTCAAGAGATGGGAATACCAGGCCACCTGACCTGCCTCCTGAGAAATCTGTATGCAGGTCAAGAAGCAACAGTGAGAACTGGACATGGAACCACAGACTGGTTTCAAATCAGGAAAGGAGTATGTCAAGGGTATGAAAGGAGTATTGTCACCCTGCTTATTTAACGTATATTCAGAGTACATCATGTGAAATGCTGGACTGGATGAAGCACAGATGGAATCAATATTGCTGGGAGAAATATTAATAACCTCAGATATGCAGATGACATCCCCCTTATAGCAGAAAGTGAAGATGAACTAAAGAGCCTCTTGATGAAAGTGAAAGAGTAAAAAAGTTGGCTTAAAACTCAACATTCAGAAAACTAAGATCATGGCATCCAGTTCCACCACTTCATAGCAAATAGATGGGAAACAATGGAAACAGGAGATCAACCCTGGGATTTCTTTGGAAGGAATGATGCTGAAGCTGAAACTCCAGTACTTTGGCCANATGTGGTGTTGGAAAAGACTCTTGAGAGTCCCTTGCACTGCAAGGAGATCCAACCAGTCCATTCTGAAGGAGATCAGCCCTGGGAGTTCTCTGGAAGGAATGATGCTGAAGCTGAAACTCCAGTACTTTGGCCACCTCATGTGAAGAGTTGACTCACTGGAAAAGACTCTGATGCTGGGAGGGATTGGGGGCAGGAGGAGAAGGGGACGACAGAGGATGAGATGGCTGGATGGCATCACAGACTCGATGGACGTGAGTCTGAATGAACTCCGAGAGATGGTGACGAACAGGAAGGCCTGGCGTGCTGCGATTCATGGGATCTCAAAGAGTCGGACACGACTGAGCCACTGAACTGAACTGAATGCAATGATAAAGCAAGTTCCTCTTCAAGGAATATACATGACAATATCTTTGAGTTCTTCTGCAGGAATTAGAACCCCCACCCAAGTGGAAGATGGTAACTTCAGGCTTAGCACAAGAGTCCTAGAGCACTGCCCTGGTACCTCATCGTGAATTAATCAGAAGAAAGTCTGCATATTGTGGAAGATAATGAAGACTCTAACCAGTCCACTTCCCCAAATGATTCTCAGTTTAAGAACTCTCATGGTCAGGCAGAATTTTCAGAATTGGTTTTTTGACATGAGTCCACTTTCTCCCCAGATCGCCAGTCTTTTGGAAACCTTTCTTCCCAACCAACATTTGCCTCTCGAGTATTGGCTTTTGAGGGCTGAGTAACCAAACCTGAGCTCAATAACAGAGGAAAATTTCTTCTCTGACATCACTTAGAGAGGGTCATAGTTAGAAGAAGTAGAAATGCCTCTCTTGGGTTTGGATGAGTTGAGAGGAACCAACCTCAAAGTTCAGGTTCGGCCTCCCTCCCTTGCCCCCTGCCGTCTACCACAGTGCATTTCTATAGAGTCTTGTTTCTACAGGTACAAGAATAGACAGACAGCTGCCCTGCTGAGACATCAGCTTATTTGTTCCTGTTGCCGTCACAGATTCAGCAGAAGTGTGCTGCTAAAGCTGGCTTTTTGGCACAAACGCTTCAGTGTTTTATGTACTTAAAGTTCTATCTGCAAGTTCAGGCATGACCTGGGTGCTTGTCAATTCAGTGCCAGCTCAGCCCTCCTAGGGTTTGGGTTTGTGTTACCTGAAAACCGGATTCGCCTCTTGGTGGGTGTTGCTCCAAAAGACACAGCCAAAGACTGGGAGAGGAAGGATTTATTATTTGCTGCAAATAAGGAGAACACTGGGGATCTTTCCCAAAGCAGTGTTTTCTTGAACAGCAAAGTCTGGGAATTTTTAAGCTAAATGTACATGCATATTCGTGACGGGACTTAGGTGGTCACAGAATCCAAGCTTAGTTGGTCGACGTCTTGAGGGTCAGAAAATGTCAACACTGTCATCCTTTAGGTTTGAGCTAATCTTTTGGTTGAGAGCTTCAAGCTAATCGTTATCACTGAAACAGAACTGGGAGCCTTTAAAACTGATGTATCATTTTTGCTATTGTTGCTTTTCTTGCCATGAAAACAATCTTCTGAAATTTTTGTTTCCTTACAGTTGTTAATTACTTGAAGGCAATGGCACCTCATTCCAATACTCTTGCCTGGAAAGTCCCATGGATGGAAGAGCCTGGTGCGCTGCAGTCCATGGGGTCGCTAAGAGTCGGACACGACTGAGCGACTTCACTTTCACTTTTCACTTTCATGCACTAGAGAAGGAAATGGCAACACACTCCAGTGTTCTTGCCTGGAGAATCCCAGGGATGGCGGAGCCTGGTGGGCTGCCGTTTATGGGGTCGCATAGAGTCGGACACGACTGAAGCGACTCAGCAGCAGCAGAGAGCCTCTTTCATTGTGGCTGGGCTTAAATCACAAAATGGCTTAGACCCAAAATGGCTCCTCTTCTATCAAGTAAACCATGCCTGGTTCTCTTTCTCTGGGGACCCCCTACTTATCTGCTTGCTCTTGAGAGAATGAAGTCTTTCTCCCTCTCCCTCATATACCCACTCTGCTGATTGAGCAGCTCCATCTGCCCCAGACCATATATTCTGAGATATGTCATTGATAAATTTGGGAACGTTCATTATCCTCACCCAGTACTTTTAGAGACTAAACCAGGAGATGCTAGAGGAACCCTTTGGTCTCTGGATAAAGATGGAAGACTTTTGAGAAAGGGTGAGTTGTCCTTGCTAGCACTGGATAAACTTGCTGGTGACACAACCCAGGAATGGAGTCAAAGCTGGTGAATTTCCGGAAACCCAGGACAAAATATCAGCTTCCCTTTTCCTAGAATTCAAAGCTACTAGATAATAAATGAAGGAATGCACTGGGGACTGGAGTCATGCCCCCCACCTCCCCATTCAAAGGAGGCCCTGCTCCCTGTGCTGCTGAGAGTGTTGTCAGCATATGGCCCTTCTGGGTACATTAACAAGGAACTGTCGTGTCCAAGAGCACACCCTTCCCAGAGTGGGCCGGGCTCAGTGACAGTCAAGGCAGGGATATAAAGACCATCTCACCTGGCAATGACTCTGACATCAACTACCCAGAGTTGGGCCAAGCTTCACAGGTTAAGGGCACCATCTCCCACAAGGATGCTCTTACTTCAGATATAGCCACAAGTTTGGAGACTCCCATGTTACTGAACTGAACTTGGGCCTGCTCACCCAACCCACAGCAAAGCTAATCTACTGACACCAGGTTATGAAGAAGGAAAACACAGCATTTATTGTAGGTGCCAAGCAAGGAGAATGGGCAGCACATGCTCAAAAGACCCAAATTCCCTGATGGCTTTCAGGAGAGGGTTTTTTTTTAAGGCAATAGTTGGGATGAGGGTTTTGCTCATGGACTTTCTTCTGGTTGGTGGTAAGGTGACAAGGTGGTATTTCGGAAATTGAAATCATCAGTCTTTTGGTTCCAAGCACTCTGGGATCTACATGCTTGTGGTCAGCAAGTACCTGGGGGAAGGGATCTTAGCTCCTGCAGAGCAACTCAAAGATGTGTCAGACTGTTACGTATTTCTTTTTCTTTGCTTCTACATTCCCTCAGTACTTTAGAACTCAGAAGACCTAGGAGGCTAAAGTTTTTTCCTACAAACAAGAAACAGAAGACATGGATGGGCTTTTGTACCAGGGAGGGCCCTGCAGAGTCTTGATTTTGATTCCCCATTTTCTTTGATACTCCTTCATCCTGAGGGGAACAGGAACAGGACAAGAAAGGGAATAGAATTTTGCATGGAGAAGTTAATCATAAACAAAGCAGAGGGACTATTTCACCCAGGCCACTCTCAGTTCTGGTTGGCTACAAATTTGGATGTTCCCACTAACCTTGTACTTTTGATAATTTTCTTAGAACAAATTACAGAACTCAGGAAAGCTCTGTATTTATGGTTAAAGTTTTATTATAGCAATGCTGCTAAGTCACTTCAGTCGTGTCCGACTCTGTGCGACCCCATAGATGGCAGCCCACCAGGCTCCCCTGTCCCTGGGATTCTCCAGGTAAGAACACTGGAGTGGGTTGCCATTTCCTTCTCCAATGCAGGAAAGTGAAAAGTGAAAGTGAAGTTGCTCAGTCGTGTCTGACTCTTAGCGACCCCATGGACTGCAGCCTACCGGGCTCCTCCATCCATGGGATTTGCCAGGCAAGAGTACTGGAGAGGGGTGCCATTGCCTTCTCTGTATTATAGCACAATGGATACAAATCAGGACCAACCATAGAGAAAGACACATAACGTAAGGTCTGGGAGCATCCTATAGGGAAAGCTTCCTGTTATTAGGACTTGTTACTTTGCAGCACATCAACATAAGATAATACACCAAACTGGTCAGGGAAGTTCCCTTAATTTTTTTATTTTTATTTATTTATTTATTATTGGCTGTGCTGAACCTTTATTACTGTGTGTGGGCTTTCTTTAGTTGTGGAGAGTGGGCGTTACTCTCTACTTGCGGTGAGCAGGCCTGTCATAATAGTGGCTTCTCTCGAGGAGCACAGGATCTAGGGCATGTGATCTTCAGTAGCTGCTCACCATGGGCTCAGTAGGTTTGGGCTTGCAGGTTCCATAGCTCAGGCTCTGTAGTTGTGGTGCGCGAGCTTAACTGCCCCATAGCATGTGGGATCTTCCTGGATCAGAGATCAAACTGGTGACCCCAACATTGCAAGGTGGATTCTTAACCACTGGACCACTAGGGAAGCCCTCCCCCAGCTTTTGATATCCATGATTTGCAGCAGGGCTTTCTTATGGGGGCATCACTGATTAAATCATTCACCATGTGGCTTAATCTCTAGTTTCCTTCTGCTCTTCCCAGGTCAGGTTGATTCCTGTGGCTCAGACACCCAAATCTCTCAAGCTGGTCTTTCAGGTGAGACCAACTTCCATCCTTAGTCATCTCATTAGCATAAGCCATCAGGTGTGGTCTAGGGGACTCACAGTGAATAACAAATCGTTCTAATCATTGGAGAAATTCCAAGGGCCTAGAGGCTCACTCCCAGGAACAGAGTACAAAGGCCAGCCAGGTTCTTTGTTGTACACAGCCCAATGCAGTACAACTCTAATGGGCCATTTCCCCTCTAGAATCCCAACTGGGGTGAAGAGGCCACTGGGGAAGGTCTACTTCTTTCCAGTCCTTTCATGTGGCTCCAAGGGCATTCTCAGACAAGCATCCTAGGCACTAATATCTCAGAGTCAGATTTTGGGAGAGCTTGAACAGGGGCAGTTAGCTCTGGGAGTAGCTCAAGTGAGTAGGTGATAAGATGAAGTACTGGAATTTGATCACACACTTCCCAGCTGGTCCTAAGCCTCTTATCAATCAATTCAGTTCAGTTCAGTCACTCAGTCATGTCCGACTCTTTGTGACCCCAAGAATTGCAGCATGCCAGGCCACCCTGTCCATCACCAACTCCCGGAAATCACACAGACTCACGCCCATCGAGTCTATGATGCCATCCAGCCATCTCATCCTCTGTCGTCTCCTTCTCCTCCTGCCCCCAATCCCTCCCAGCATCAGAGTCTTTTCCAATGAGTCAACTCTTCACATGAGGTGGCCAAAGTACTGGAGTTTCAGCTTTAGCATCATTCCTTCTAAAGAAATCCCAGGGTTGATCTTCAGAATGGACTGGTTGGATCTCCTTGCAGTCTCAAGAGTCTTCTCCAACACCACAGCTCAAAAGCATCAATTCTTCAGTGCTCAGCCTTCTTCACAGTTCAACTCTCACATCCATACATGACCACAGGAAAAACCATAGCCTTAACTAGATGGACCTTAGTCAGCAAAGTAATCTCTCTGCTTTTGAATATGCAATCTAGGTTGGTCATAACTTTTCTTCCAAAGGAGTAAGCGTCTTTTAATTTC